>JAPWDM010000001.1:50420190-50742058 GCA_035578155.1 Brachynemurus nebulosus | reverse complement strand
TTCATAAGCAATGTTGGCAAAAAATTGGAAAAAATTTGTTTAGAATTTTCACAAAAAGTTAATAATGGATATAACTCTAGGTTTTGAGTTCTCGGCTATCCCGATGAAAACTGCATATATTTAAAATGTAGCTTCGATGTATAGCCTATATGGATGTCAAAGTAAAAAAGGGGAAATATTTGTCATTATAGCGAGCACTTTATAAAGTGAGACCTTCTACCAACGTTGAAAAATAATACATTTATACCCCTATCCGACAAAAAATTATACAAAACTATCATACTACCAACGTTTTTTTGATCTCTTATGCCCATTTGCACCGTGTGGTTTAAGTAGTACTTAATTTTAAGTAATTCTTAAAACAACCGATCTTGTTGCACCGTTCGCAAAGATGTTCTTAACAGCAAAAAGTAATTCTTAACTTTAAGCCTTCGATTGTGAATGCTTAAACTGATCTTAAAAGATAAGCAATCGTTTGCACGTGCTCAGTAGATACCTATGCCCAACCTATGCCCATTTGTATACATTTGTATATTATCACATTTTAGTTAATGAGGTTATGTATTATGTCACATTAAACCACGGATACGTTAAACAATTTAATTTTAATTATTACATAACTATAGATTATATTTTATTTATTTTTTTAAATATAAAATAATTTTGAAATAAAATATTACGGTGTAAAATAAGAAAAATAGTTGTTATTCTACTTAAAATAAAATATACAAACAAAATGATAGTATGCTTTGAATTGACGGATATGAACGATATTTGTAATATCCGGTCCTTGTACATAAATATGAAAAATGAAAAATTACTAGGAACTCACTAGATTTAACAGTATTGCCAAGTTTTCATTTACTTATAAAATATTTTACTAAGCTTTACTTATACCACAACGGTGCAACACACAAAATAAATAAGAAATTCTTAAAGTTAAGCATTTCTTAACTAAGTCCTACTTAAACTGAAAACGGTGCAAATGGGCATTAGTCTTTAAATAGTGTTTTGTGTAATACCATTGACTATTACCAAGATATACATAGATTCATAGATTGGTTCTGACCGTCCCAAGTCCAATTCTATTTGTTATGTATCCTTTTTTATTGTATTAGTACAATACCAATACTACATAGTGTAACAAAGATAGGACACATATTTGGTGGGCCAAAATTAATCTGTGTACTATACCTTTTTATTTAAAGGGGCTCACTACTACTAACCAGTAGAAAAATATAAAGTAGGCACTTTTTAAATAAATTAATATGTAGCGGAAACACAAACAAACATTAACGAATTTATTCTAATTGTTTGTCCATATTTGTGTTTTGTAGTCTGTTTGTCTCGGTTGTTCGTTCATGTTTGTTCGCAATATGTGGATCCAGCTATAGAATGTAAAACTTTAAATGATTTGTTACCTTTTATTTATTAGGTTTGTTTTATTTTCCTACAATCTGGTAGTAAATGCTATTAAATTTCTTATGACCATTATTGTACTCATATCTCTATACTGTACACTTAAATTTATAAAATATGAATGGGTGCCTTAGTTCTGGTCTGTGAAACTAATTATGAACCACTAAATTTTCTATTTAAAATTTAATTAATGTTATTATAGAGTGAAGTCACTTACGATGATTATAGATTGAAGTGTGTAGGTAGATACATACATAGGTATGTGCTTTTGTGCTAATTTAATATTATTAATTTTAATTCCGTTCCATCTTTTTACATTGCACAGTTACGCTCCTTTCACATTGTACAGTTTTCGCCGTACGGTGAAAAAACCGTACGACTTTTTGCCGTGATATTGTTGCTTTCACATTGCACGGTTTTTTGCCGTTGTAAACTGAATATCTTCATTTGATTTGCAACATTACACAAGTAACAAGTGTGATTAAAGTTAATTCTTCAAATCAGAGGAAATAGAAAGTAGGATTATTTACTATCACACTCTTTGAAGACCTGAAAAATGACGAAAATAAATTTTTCAACTATTTTTGGATGTTTACAGGCTCCTTTGATTAATTTATTGGCGAACTTAACGTCAAAACACACAATTTCGAAATTACATACAATGTATTCAAAAACTGGTTATCACATTCAACATTAGTTTCATAAAATTAATAATTGATATGAAATTCAACAATACCCCTGTCGCAGCACCTGCATAACATAGCGAATTTTCAAAGATAGGACACTGACGGATCTCATATAACAACTTGTATCCATCTAAAATAGTTTAACTCTATAACAGTGATAAGATTTTCGAAATCGGTTGAGTAGTTAATTTTTTACTTTTGAGTCCCCAGGACCCTGGCGGATCACATATAGTATAGCACATATGCATTTAAATAAGTTTAACTAAAAAATCACTAAAAATGGTGAAAAATGGCTTCTAAAAATCGGACATATCAGCTAACGAACTCGTCCCAGCTTTTGAGACTTTTGAGCTTCTAACAAAATTTCGTAAAGATTGAATGCTTCATTCGAGAGTTATCGCGCAGACACACACACAAATATATATATATATATATATATATATATATATATATATATATATATATATATATAAACAAATAACTCTCGTCCTTTTGTGGGTGACTCTTTGCACCCTGTAGACACTAAAACCGCAGGAATTTTTTCGGAATTAACAGTCGCGTCACCCCACTATATAGGAAATAAGAATTATTTCCTTTACACCTGTATATAATATATATACACACCTACATATATATATATATATATATATATATATATATATATATATATATATATATATATGTATATATGTATGTGTGCATATATTATATACAGGATGTAAAGGAACTGACTCTTATCCGTTTGAGGGGTGACGCGACTGTTAATTTCGAAAAAATTCCTGCGGTTTTAGTGTCTACAGTTTGCTAGGTGTCGCCCTCCACAAAAGGACGAGAGTTATTTGTTTTACACCCTGTATATACATATATATATATATATATATATATATATATATATATATATATATATATATATATATATATGTTTTTAAACAAATTTCTGCCGTATAGTCCCGAACTCGGATCTTTCCATGACATTCTCCGTCATAAATTAAGTTCCAAAATGGAAAGTCGCTTAAAATAATAATTTAATAGTTAAATGAATTTTTACTTAAGTAACAGAAAAATTTATAATTTTTTTCTGCTTTCCGTCCTGCGGCTTCACTCAGGTGTCTGTTTTGTTTTATTTTTGTTTTAATTTTGATTTATATAATTTCGTGCAATGGAATACATTTTTGTATTTTGTAGCTTTAGTTTGAGACCTTTGCTCTGATATCCGTAATAATAGTTTTAGATATTCTTCAGTTTTAGACCCTTCTTGGAGAATAACAATTTTAATGCTACTTTCATCTTTTTCTGGAATTCCAATAGTGTTTGAAGGGTAACTTGGAGATCGATTTAATTGTCCGCACCATTCAGCTATTTAATGTGATCCCTATTAGAAGGTTCTATAGAACAATCTTAACCTTACTTCACTTTTTAATTCGCTATTCTGAAATTCTGTACAAAAACAGTTACTTAAATAATTAATACTATAAAAGCAAGTAATATTCATATTTCAGTAGCATATCTAATTTTCGCAACATCTTCTTGAGATCCGCCCAGCTGTTTAGTATGAAGAAGTTTTTTTGGGGTCCCAAGGTCCTGGGTGATAATTTTGCCCTCACTTATACTAACAAAATCATCTTATTTTAATTTAAATGATAATAGTACTGTTACCTGAGATCCGTTTATCCATTTCTATAAGAGAAATGAATAAACAATTTATTTTACTTTACGTGTAATTGCTTTGGAAAAAAATTAAAATTTGTGGCTCCGTAACTAACGATAACAACTAATAATAAAACCAAATTTGAAAATTCAGGCTCTCTTGTGCCACCCCTGATATGATGCTCTATTCATAGACACTTCACTAGTCGAAATCCGTTAAGTAACCTTGGCTGTGTGCTTTTCACAAAATTTTATAACATTATTTCTAATTGTATTATATATCTATATATTGATTATTTAATAATAAATCATTGTTAAAAGGATTTAGATTTTAGTAATCAAAATTATTACTTCAATAAATTATAAATTAACACATATTTAACTGACTAATTATTTTCTTAAATAGACTAAACAAAACATTATAATTATTTATTTATTATTTAAATTTGCCGCTTTGAGGAATTTGCTTTGTTGTTTGTAACTTGTTGCCCTCTGTTGGGTTGTCTACACAATTAATATTTAATCTCTAATGGACACTTTAATGTCTATTCCTTAGTTCAGAAAATGGGCTATTACTTTTTTAGTTAGTGTGTAGAAATCATTTTCATTTGTAAACATTTTATCTAGTCGATATTGAATTACAAATTTAAAATTTGAAATAGGATTATTGTTCAACATTTTGAAAGGTTGTAACATATTTTGGAACTTATAACCCCATTCAGGTAAAATGTTAAATATTTCAAAAAATTTAATAATTAATTAATGTATTTTTTTATTTTTTAGATTGTTTTATGAGTATTTTAATTAAACTGTAGACAAACAATCTACTTGACAAAAGAAGAAATTTCCAATCTTTTGTGATGAATGTTTTCAACAACGAATTAACACTTAATCACAAATGTAAAAATGTTTGAATAGCTAACTGTCGTGTGTAAAGAGGTTAAAATTCATTAACAATTATTAATGGAAATTAAATTATATGTGTAACAATGTAAAATATTTTAAGAAAGATTAAAATTTATTTTTAATTAAATGATACATAATTTTATTGGTGTTTTTACAAGTTATTTTTTGTGTGCAGCTTTTTACACCAAACAATCCGTTTGCATATATTTTCATACTTTACTATTTTAGCAAAAAGTCAATTCTGTCAAAAATGTCACTTATGTAGATTTGATTTAGCATTCAAATGTAAGTTGAGCCAAAACTCGTTTTCTTTTCTATTTTTTTTTGTTAAATCACTCATGTTGTATGAATTTGTATTGGTTTTTTTGGACACAAGCGCGAGGCTCGTAACTGCTGGCTCCTGCTACATGGCTAATTTAGTTGTTCCGGCACTGTTTAGTTGCTCCAAAAACTTTATTTTCTGTTAAAAACACTATATTGTACCCATTCACTTTGTTTTTAATTCCAAAGTATACCAATTATATGTCATCAAAATCTTGTCAAATAAGTATATATTTTTTTTTATAAAATTTCCTTACCATCAATCAGTTTTTTCTAATTTAGTTCATCTTATTTAAAATTAAATAAGAAAATTTTCAAAATAATAAATATAATGTGTTAAAACAAAAATATTTATAATTAGGTTATATACATGCATGCATATTATATGCATATATTTAAAAATGATTCCATTTGACAGATTGTTATAAAAAAACAAAACAAAAAACTAACATTATCAAAATTTGTACTTCGTTTACAAATAGCTAAGGGCCATTCAACACCACAAAAAAAAATATGTCAAAAGTTTATTTAATCAAATAAATAGTACAGTTTAATTGATTAACATTTATAATATAACTTTATAAATTTATTAAGACATTATTCATAATATTTAATTAAAGAAATCTGACATATATTTAGGTAATAGAAATAACTAGTGACGAAACACCCTTAGACACATTTATAAACACAATATATATTAAATAGAAAAATCAAACGAGGTAGAGTGAAATAACAAATAAAAAGAGACTTTTAAAACGGGATTATTTTTGATTTTTCTTAAGAACGACGTTATATAGAAGAAAAGTATAAAAAGCTCTCTGATATAACTTCTTACGATATTTTTGATAATGTAATAAAATTTTTGAAAAAGTTTTAAATTCTGATCAAAAACACAAAAGAAAGACTTTAAAGCCCAAAATATCCGGTCTGTGGCATCGGATGTGTCTGGCTAACGAACTTATCCAAGCGTTTTGAACAATTAACGATTTTACCAAATTTCGTAACAATTAAATGCTTCGTTCGACAGCTATCGCGTACACACATAAATACATATATATATATCTATATATATATAAATTTTAGTGAAGTAGATTTTCGAGTTCTAGAGGCTCCAAAACAAATTTCTGCCATAGTCCCGGGCTTAGGTCTTACCATAAGAGCTGCTGTAATAGCTGAATTTTCATTCTGAAAATTCGCTAAAACATTTTTTTGTATTTTAAATTTACATTCTGTTGTTACAACATATTCAGTTTCCTGATACACAGGACTCACGCATCGACATCTAGGCCATTAGCAGTAAGTCCCATGTATCAGGAATTTATAGAAGAATTACTCTAATATAATCCAAATGTGGGAATTGTTAAGTGCTGCTAAATAAGTTGGTTAGTTTCAGGAATAACATTAGTTTTGTGATGTTATCTGGAGATACAATATCTTGCATATTTTGTGGGAGTTGTGTCGTTATCCTTTGTTGGGTAAATTTGGTACAGGCAATGAGTAGATGTTGTACAGAACAAAACATTGTTAATGCCGTACGTTAAAAAACCATCTTATGTGAAAGCATCCATTTAATTACATACACTACTGAGTTAAAAACGCCGTACGGCAACCGTCAAGTCCAGTGGCAAAAGACTGCTGCTACACGGCACGGCAACGGCATTTTGCCGTGACCGTGTAATGTGAAAGATCCAATGCTCTTCTTCACTCCACTAAAAAAATGCGACCGTACGGTTTTTTGCCGTACGGCGAAAACGGTACAATGTGAAAGGAGGGTTACGTGCTTGAGTAATTATATTTAATTTTTATCGTAGACACGTATTCAACTTGTTATACCGCGTGTAAACCAATGAAGTTGTTTTAATTAACTTTTCGTAAAAGTCATTGAAATATCTAATACTTAAAAGGGGTGGATCTACGAGACTGATCAATGAGGTAATGATCACCCCATTTGATACCTAGTTGATCACCACGTCGGTCGATAACAAATTACGTGTGAGAAGATTCATTTTCTGTATAGTAAAAAACAATGTGTATAACAATCAATTCAAATAATTATTCTGAACAAAACTAAGAAAAACTGGTATTTTATTTCGAAAGTATTATGTAAATGTCTACTTGTGTTTTTGTTAGGAAGTTTCATTGAATGATGAAAATATGAATGTTTCTGTTCTACAATTGATTGACAACATTTGAGCCTCTTTTCGAACTGAACATAATTATGTAACCGTTTTTGACAGTGTTCTTAATAACATTATTAATTTTCTAATCACTAATTCACAATTAGACTGGTATCAATAGCAGTATTATCAATTACAACAATCTTGTAAATACGATGAGATTTTAAGAAGGTTCATTGAATATGGATGGAAAAATCTTATGAGGGAATACTGTCCTTATAAGTGGTAATTAACTTCCGATCCCCTAGAGAAAAGTTTCTCAAATTTTTTACTCCGTAACTACGTAAACTACATAATTGCTCTTTCTACAAAAACCGTCGAACAATTTGTATGTTTTATTAGGAAGCTAGAAACGATTTACTGATTCGCCAAATTCCAACCTACGATATTACCATTCAAATTCTTGTGGACGGTATCAGACGAAATAAAAATTTCAAACAAAAATTATTTTAATTTGTATTTTAATATGGAAATTTTAGTATCCGTTGCGCGTATTTTATGCGACCGAGAAATAATTATTATTTTTCATAAACGAAAAAGTTACCTTTTTATGTATTTTGATCTGATCTTTTTACTCCGAGACTATTCAATCGCATTTTACGTTTTTAGAGCTTCCTGACTCGTATCTGCATGTCGGTCTGTCTGTGTGTCCGAAAATCGCCTCAGATAGCATACTTTGAAAGTATTTAATTGTTTTAGATGAAATTTTTAAAATTATGCGATTTGATTGCCAGATGGTCTTATACGAATTTTGTTGCAATCGGAGTAATGGTAGCCACAATGCTACCGTGAAATATCATTAAATGTCAATACCTTATGTACTACTAGTCTCATTCTGCTCAAATTTTGAGAATATTTGAGGGTTAGGCCATTCAGCCAGAAAAAATGCAATTTAATTTCAATAAAAACCATATTTATTGAATGTAAAAAATTAACGAAGTCTATTAATATTGAAATTTATCGTTTCAATGTAGAACAACTTTATTTTCAAGTTTAATTAATATTGACAATAACAAAGTTTCCTGTATACCTATCATTTAAATATTTTTTTTTTTTAAGTTGTACATTATTGAAATAAATAATAATGATCATTTTTATTTTTAAGTTGCTATGCTTCTCTCAGTGTACAATTAGAATAATGATGTTTTTCTTATTTTACATGAATTGTACATTCATAAAAAATACTCGTAAAATAACAATGTATTTTCCATCCTTATATAAATCTGGCGCCGCACCAGCTGCACCTAATTGACATACTTTAAAGAGTCTTTGCATCTTACTTTGAGAAACATTTTTTTAAAGTTCCCTCAGTACTAAAAATTATATAAAATTAAGATATCTTAAAGATCCCTTTGGTAAAATTTTATAAAACTTTAAAACGTTTTACGCTACAGTTAGATCGATAGAATTTCTACAGTCATCTCTCAGTCTATTGACTTTTGTTCTCTTCCTAAAAAAGATTTTCGATGCTTCATTTCATATTTCATATTTTACCGGTACTCCCAACATATCATAATTTTAAAAGTAAAACTGATACTTCTTGTTCATGCATAAATATTAGTGCACCATTGTTTTGCTTAATTAAGTTGTACTGGTTTCTCTTTGTTTCAGATATTTTCAGAATTCAGAATTCAGAATAATAGAATGAAGTAATCAATATATTAATTGTTTTCAAAATTTGAGATTCAATATTTTTACTCTTTTTTCCGAGAAACAAGATTGTGGTGAGTAATTAGAAAAACATAGTGTTGATAGGGCAAAGTTTTGCTTGTCTGAATTTGAATGAGTGAAAGTTCTGTTTCTCAAAATTTGCACCTTTAACTCAATGGCTGCCAAATAATTTTTGTTTGTAAAAGACAGGTTTAAAAACATTGATAAAGAGAGAAAATTGTTTACATATTATCTGCGTACTTCTGGAAATATTTTATTTTAATTGTAAGATTTTTGTTTCCTTCATAAAATATAAACATTGTTATGTATGTTTTGTAAAGTCGGTATTAAACCAATATTTGGAACATGTAATAATTTTTTTAAAATTATTTCAAGTGTCATTATGATATTCATTATAAGTAAAATACATTCTACAAAAACATAAGTAAAGAGAATGAAGAAACCATTATCTACCATTCTTATAATTTGACATTCCCACTTTGTGTGTATTGCACAATATCTTACGTATTTTTGATTTTATAAATTATAATAATATAATACTGACTTTATAAGAAGCGTACGTGCATGAATACCTGCTGCAGATCAACCCTACTGCAATGTGTCCAATGTGTTTTTATAGTTGACAGAATAATTTATTGATTTTTTATAATATGTAATACATACATATTTAGTCAAACCTTCCAAAATTTTTTTGCTAACAATAATAAACAATTTTTTTCATGTTCTTATAGTACACTGTAAATTCAATTATGTTAAAACAGTCAATAAAAATTATTAGAAGCAAATTTTATATATTTCTGTAAATATTTATATATAAAATTATCCACAGTATTATTTTTTTTTATTATTATTTCATGTTAAAGCAAGTTGGACAACTAGAGAAGTATCAATTTAACTTTAATTTAACATTTTTTGGGAAAAATTTTTATTAGAAAATAACCCAGTGTGGATTTTTAGTGTCCTTGTAATTTATTTTTATTATAGAATTGAGAAACAATATTTTTCAATTTAAACCATTGGAGTGCAGCTTAAAAATGTCAAAATGATTAATGACCTTAAAAATATAGTCTTGTCTTTTGTTGCAAGATATATTTCCCTCTTTGTTTCCTTTGGCATGTTAACATGCCAATGGCACTGAATCGGTTAAGGAAGAGATTAATTTTTTCATTATACACTCTTTATATTTTTAATAAATTTTAGGAGACTATTACATACAAGTGATGCTGGAGTAACAATTGTAAATGAAATATTATGTTTAATTTAAACAAATTTTCTCTAACACTTTTAAATTTAATTTAAAAAGAAAATCAGAATAATAAATAATTAGAGTTTATATACATATACGGGTATAACTGACGTCATGTAAGGTTGAATAAATACAGGCAAATTCAGGATGAAAAAATATTCTCATGTGATGATGTATATGTAAATTACATATGTACATCATGTAAAAGGTCTACGTCTGTTTTTTTTTCTTTTTAGAAAAATTGTATTACGTGACAGTAGTTTTGATGTGCATGTGATTCAGTATTTTTGTAGACCGATTTTGATATAAAAAGAACGGATTAAACATTCTCCCATACGCATCATGTTCGATTGCGTAATATTTGAATCAGATGACAGTTTTGACGTCCATATTGCTTCATTGATTGAAAGATATTTATCATAAATTTTAATTTGTTATATCTGTCCAGTCATTGTACGTTTGTGTACAACTGCGCGTCCAAATTTGCTGTGTCATGATTATGTAGTGCTTCTTGATTGTCATAAACTTTTTAGTTTGGTATCAATCAGTTTTTGGTCTTTTAACGAATAAGATCTCTCTAACATTTTGTTAATGTCGTCACAGTGACCGGATAGTTTTATTAGTTCTAATTCCGTAGGTTGCATTTTGATAGATTGGATGGAATTAGCTGCTAGTTTCGTACCATTTTTACTTGTTGTTCCTGTTTAAATATGCTTATTGCTCCCGAGACTACTAAAGTAGCGGAAGCATTATGATCACTAGAGAGGGGAATTTGCATATTTTGCGTTTCGACAAGTTTTCGTCAAATATCAATAAAACTTCGGATGTAGGTACCCGAATCTCCACTTTTCGAATTGATTAAGACTATTTAATATTTGCTTCAAAAACTTCAAAAGTACATCGTTGCATTTTTAAGAATTTTAAAATATGTACATACATATTTAATGGACTAACAAGATATTTGAAACTAAACAATGAATACAATACAAAAATACTACAAGCAAAACATAATACAAAGGAAACATAACTAGATAATTGCTTAATTCGTAGAAATACGTGGTTTTTGAAAAGTTGTGTTCATAAAAGAGATATAAATCTCCTTAACAAAACAGAATTATACTCTCCTATTTTACAGTGAAATCAGCAGAATAATTCTTGAAAAGTAAATATTTAGTACTCCTTAAGTTTTGGCGAGCATGAAAGAAATATAGCAATTTTATATTTAATAATTTTATCAAACTCATTTAACACTTTCATTGCCGATCACGCGATATCGCGTGATACAGTTACTTTGCAATAGGGTCAGTCACGCGATATCGCGTGACAAATATAAGGACCTACTTATTTAACATAAAACATTTGGTCATCTCATAACAAAATTTGGAAACAAAAACGTTAATATTGTTTTTGTTCGTGAAGAAAATTTTGTAACAAAACGTTTTGTAACTGAGCTTGCATCGTTACGAACTATAGGACTATGATTGAACAGCGTACAAAGTTTTCAATCTCTTTATCTTCTGGGTAACTTGAAATACTGTTTGTGCCTGCAAAAAATTTATCCCAGAACTTCAATTTGATACAAGAAATAACACTGTTTTCTGTAAAGTTTGTGGAAAACGTGCTAGGCCTAGGTTTTTTTTTTGTTCGTCAGTTATTTTTTAAGAATTTGAAAAAAAGTAGGAAAAGTTACGATTTTTTCTTTTTAAGCAAAAGGCAGGGGTCTCATTTTTCACGGTGCCTAGGGCATCACTTAGGGTTAGTTTGGCGCTGCTTGTAAGTACCTTATGCTCAACCTGTTTCTGTTTTAGTTAGAAAAAATATTATTTTTGTTATTTTACATCAAAATTATTAAACCCTCTTTTTACATTTATTCCTGCTTATTTATGCATATTATGAAAAAATTGGTGCATATTTTCCCATAAAACCATGCATATTAATTAGACTGCATATTTTTCAATATTTTTGTGCATATAATTCCGCTTTCTAGTAATCACTTTTGAAAAATAAAAAATTTTTTCCCTCCAAAATAAAATGTTTTACGCACATTTTACGTTTTAGAGCTTCCTGAATAATTTTGGTTTGGTGTCTGTCTGTCTGTCGTCCGTCTGTGTGTCGCCAGTGTGCACCAAGTGGCATAACTTCTGAACTATTCGATTGTTTTTAATGAAATCAGAAATTATGCACTTTGGTTCCTAGATGGTCCTCTATGAATTTAATCGAAATCGGAGTAACGGTAGCTACGCCGCTACCATGTCATCCCAAAATTGCACCAAGTGGCATAACTTCTGAACTACTCAATTCTTTTTTATGAAAATTTCAAAAATTATGCAGTTTGGTTCCTAGATGGTTTCCTATAAATTTAATCGAAATCAGAGTAACGGTAGCTACGCCGCTACCATGTCATCCCATTAAATATCAATATCTTTTTTACTGCTAGTCGCATTTCTCTCAAATTTTTAAAGTATTTGGGAGTTAGTTTCTAAAATATTTTTGCTATTATTTTATAATTTAGCCGTTAAGTATTTTGAGTTATAACAATTTTTTATGGACTATGAGGCGAAAATATAATTTCACGGTATATACATTTGGTAAAATACTGTTTTAAAGTCTTTTACAAGTACTTTGGTAGTGTATTTTTAACTAAATGTCAGCTTAAAGTTATAAACAACTTGAAAGCTATAAACTTGAAAAGGTTGTATTTTAAGACTTTTTTAAGATATGTATCTGGGTTGGTTACGGTTAATCGGGATATTTTTTTTTTATTCGTGAAGCGAATTAACAATTAATAGATAGCCCAACAAGGAGTTTATCTTTGAAAATATAGGTATCACGCCTCAACTTTGAATAGTTGTTTTAATTGAAATTATTTTTTTTTTTTATAACAAAGTAAATATAGTATTTAAATACTACTGAGCATGTCAATTTTATTTCTTTAATATTTTAATTTTATGGAATACTTATATCAATTTCTGACTAAATTAATAATTAGAGAGACTAATCTATTAAGGGGGACCACTAGTGTGAGCGCCTGAAAAAAAGGTGATTTTTGAGAATTTTTTAAAGAAAACTACTGTATGAAATATTTTAATATTTTAAGGATATATTTGTTGATGTATAATAAATTCATGATAAAATTTTTGAAACAAAAAGTTGAAAATTCAGTGAGTTAGTTATTCGCGATCTTCCAAGGCTTCAAAAAAAGTTCCTCCACTGCTGCAGTGATAGCGACCTTTACAGTACCTGAAATAAAAAAGAAAACAAAAGACCCATTAAAGTAGAAGGTATTGTTCGTACCATGAACCTCAATCGAAGAAAAAAAGTTGAGATTTAACAAAATGAAGGAGTTTTTAATAAAAAGTTTCAAATTTTTCGCGAAAATTTTATGATTTTTGTCCTGCCAAAAATTACATTTTTTATTCGATCGGAAAACTGAAGGCTCATGGCACGAAGAAATATATATAAAAGAAGCTGCAATTAGAATTAAATCGATCGGATGATATGTCTCGAGTTATAACTGCAGCCAATTTGAAAAATGTAGTTTTTTTTTTTACTTGATCTTTTAGTTTTAACCACTGAGAATTTTTACTAAAATTATTTACGATGTACTCACTATAACGGTCATAGTAAAACTAGATGAGTTATTTAAATGTGATAGGGTCTAGCTTTTCCACAACATGTGACTGGCAGCCACGTCCAGAAACTCCCGAACTATCAACCTTCATACATTTCTCAATACCTCAAAGTTAACAATGAAAATCAGAATCCGCTCTTCGGATGGCTGTAACTCAAAAACTTTTTGAGACATGCACTTGAAATTTTAGTATGTTATTTTTAAAGGTATAGACTATCGAAACATGCAAGAAAATTTTTCCTTCTTTTTCTCAAAATGTCATAATAGTGGTCCCCCTTAATAATTAAAATAGATACAGTTAGCAGACACTTGGTACGTAGTCGATTCCTTATCTGGGACGTTTTGTCGCATGGTACGTTTTGCCGCTGAAACGTTTTGTCGTGCATTCTTTAAATTAACTATTAATTTAATAATTTGACCTACATCTATTGCTTTAATTTTTCGATTAAATTAAAATTTAAGCCGTAATAAAAACCACAACTTCCAAAAAATGTATCCTGTATGAAGAGTATATTCTAAATATGACGGATAATAATCAGTGCTATTTTATGTAGAAACGACAGAACTTTATTGCATTTTTGTGTCCTTGCAAGTGAAAATATCACTAACTCGAGACGTCCTCTTAATAGTCACATTTTGATTACTTGTAACCCACAGTCAAGAAGGGATGCAAATGCCTTAATTCATGTCCATGTTTTAATTCCCTGTGGTAGCGATTGATTTATTTTATTCTTGTCTTGTAGTCAGAAAATTCTATAAATAAAAATAAATAAATAATTTTTTGAAATATTTCATTACATGTACTAAATTTTCTTTCCTTTTGTTACAGGTAAGTGGATGTTTCTGTACTTGAATTTGTTTGTACCTACCTTTTCGTAAGTATTAAAAATAAATAAATAAATAAGTTTAATAAAATACTAGACTTACGTTTTGTCTATTAAAATCGAATCATATCACTTATATTATACTTACTTTCCCCCAACTTTGGGGTGGAGAAGTCTGGGTAATAGGTGAACAAAACGCTTCTGTGTTTAAAATAAAACACTAACATTTTCTTTTATGAAGATGATATTAAAACATTAGGAAAAGTCAGACTGTTAATACATTTCAAAATCATTAAAAAATTTTATCCTGGAAACTTTTCACATTAATTTAGAAAACCCATAATTTATATTTCCAAATCATCCCAACTAACGCTACCCAAATCAGTTTTTGCAAGCTTTTTTTATATGTTCCAGTCGTTTAAACTGCCAAACTCAAAAAGAGATAATTTAAAATTTGGAATAATTTTTTCAATTTTGTAATTGTGATTAAGTAAGTGAGTAAATATTAAGTAAGTAAACATTTTACGGCTGTAATTAAACTATACAAAGAATGGTCTTTCCATTGTTACATAGAAAATTTACATTCACGACTGTTTCTGGCTAACTTCAGTGTTAAATGCTTCAATAGAGATTCATAGTTATTTAATTAATTAATTACGAGATCCAGCATCATAAAAACCACCATCATCAACATTACAATATCACCATAGTTGTCGCGCATCTAAACAATATTAAAAAATAAGAATTCAACGGCTACTGACTGAAAAAGAATGTTACTACAAACTTCTACAAATGGTTTATAACTGATTGAAATTATTAAATTTTAATCTTGAAAAAATTGTCGGCCAGCGTCCTGACAATTGTTCTTGGGCGCTAATAAATCAGTTTGCTGATAGTGGTAACATAATTTTTTTTTTGCCCACGGTTTTCACTACCAATAAGTTTTCTCATGCGTACGTATTTAGTGCATTTAAGACCCTCTTGGGGTTTCCGAACCAAAAATATTTAAAACTTTTACCGCGAGTATTGCACAAATAATATTACCATTCTTCTTGACTTATTTTTTCTTTCTTGACTTATTTTCTGACTATCTTGATATACTGACTGAGAATTAGAACTTTTTATAAATTCAGATTTCATTCAAAACGCACACACGGCTTCCTTTTTACCTTCGTATTAATTTGCAATATTATAATTGTAATTATTATAAAGTAATAATAATTATAACATAAAGAGACAATTAATGAATGTCTAGCGTAATAGCATACACGTTTACCTACATAAATTTAAAAGTAAATAATAAATAAATAAAATGAAAATAATGATAATAAACATATTTTATTATTTATTAACAAATTGAATGTTAATTATTAATTCATATAAATAGCTTTCACGTAGGCCCATATACCTAGCTACATTCATATATTTAGATTATAAAATACATATAATTGCAAATCTATTATGTTTATAACATATTACACAAAATATGTATATTTGCAATTAATATATTATGAATTATGATTAGTGTATTATGTTTTAGTAATTTTATTCAAAATATAAATCAGAAGTTTGTAATTTAATTGATTGTGATTAAAAAAATATTAGTTTGTTTATAAAAGTAACTACAGTAGTCACTATGAAACTGTGCACTACCAAACTGTTACACAGCCACCACTCGCGTACGACAAACACAATCAAACACTGCATGTCAATACACACAGAATGTTTGTTTTGTTATTGTAGTAGTTCAGGTACATACATGCAGTAAACCAGCCACTGGCGCCTACATATTTTTTTTACTTATTAAATTTAATAAAACTGAATTAACAAAAAACAAAAATTTAACGTTCTTACTATTGAAGATCGGTTGAAAATTATTAAAAATACACCAGAAATCCAATGGTATGTAGTGGTCGGTGCAAATTTGAGGGAAAGTACGTAAAAACGGAAGATCGGGGGTGTCGGCAAACTTTTATGTGGGGTAAATATAATTTATCTGAATTTATTTAAAACTATTCTAAGAAACAATTTACAATCTAAAATTCGGTTGTATAGATAAACTAAATTGAGTGTTATATTAATGAATAACGAAAAACCAACTTCATCATCCAATTTATCAGCGTAAAAGACGCCAAATAGTGAAAACTGATAAAAATTCTAGAATATTCTATTCGCCAACTAGCAGAGATATAAAAAAAATAGACTTCACTATTGAATTGGTTACTAAAAATTAAATCAAACAGCGCAATTTGACAAAAATTCTAGAATGTTCTATTCGTAAAGTAACAAAGATATTGAAAAAACCGGTTGCACCATTTAATTTATCATCGGAAAGAAGACGAAATATCACAGTTCGATAAATGTTCTAGAATATTCTATTCTGGCTGACGAATAGATCATCCTAGAATATTTGCCAAAATGGAACATTTAGTTTATATTAGTAAGATTTTGGTTGGACAATTAAATGGTGCAATCGATTTTTTAATATCTTTGCTAGTTGACAAATAGAATATTCTAGAACATTTGCCAAAATGTGCTATTTGGTCTCTTTTTAGGTGACCAATTAAATGCTGTAATTGATTTTTCGATATATTTGTTAGTTGATAAATAGAACATTCTGGAATTTTTGTCAAACTGTGCTGCTTAATCTCATTTTTAGTTACCAATTCAATAATGAAGTCTGTTTTTTGATATCTCTACTAGTTAACGATTAGAATATTCTAGAATTTTACGTTACTCATTTTGCGTATTACCTATGCACACAGAATATGTGTATAATATTTGCAGTGAAATTTTGAAATTGTTAGAGGTTACAAGACCATTAGACAATATTATCTACGGTCCTGACTCTCGCTTGGTACATAAATTTTCACCAACACAGACAAACAACAACGTTTCTGAGAGAGAAAAACCCCACTAAATCGCTGACGTCATTACGTAAAATCGGAGTACGTACCATTGGATGTCCAATGTATTCATAAATTTCTTAAATGTGTAATCAAAATTTTACTTTGACGCCTATCTAACTATGAAACTGTTATTTTAGTCGTGCTGTAACACTTTCATGGTGTCTATTGTAATTAAAGTTTTGTTAAAAATATTTAAAGTAGAGAAAATGAAATTATAGAAGAATAAAGTGACTTATAAGCTTATAAGTACTTAATCTAACGTCAGCTGTTGAGTAAAAGATAGTAATAATGCGGTACTCCTCAACGTGGCACCCTCCACAAGCAGAAAATTGATTGTTATAGACGGCAATTCAAAAATTGACTCATCTTCAGTGAATAATTCTTTTTCAATTTGTGCTTTCTTATTTCATTTAAATGAACAGTTTCTATTTAGTAGCTACTTAAGACTCAAAACTAAAATTGTAATCTTCTAAGTCCCATTAGTCGCATGCCAGTTCTCTCATTACTGGAACTGGGTATAAAACTATAAAATAATAATTGGGGTTAACTCGAATAAAAGCGGTGCCTGGCGCAAAGTTAACGTGCGAGGACTTGAAAGGAATCTTTTTTAAAAGGTTTTATAATAAAGGTACTTTTTGATATTGCGAATTTAAAGTACTCATAGGTACTAGCTTTAAAAGAGTGACTGCGAAAATCTATGTGGGGTATCACCAAAATGGCGAAATTTATTTTATATATGACTACTAAAAAGTCTTTTCTGGTAGTGCTACGTACCTAATTTTGGTAAAAGAAAAAAGAAGAACGATTTGAAACTTGTAACTTGTTTCAAATTTCAACATTCTATCATTTTATTTGCAGTTTTTAAAGTATTGAAAATTTTGAATAAACTTAATGACGTTACGACAACAAAAATTTCCTATAAAGCTTCATTGATTTGATTTGACTTAGGGTAATTCAAACGGCAACCATTTGCACCTACCTTGTGTCGGCCCTGACTGTGGTACTTGAAATAAGAGAAAAAAGTGACAATAATACAATTGCGGATAATAGCCCGAGCGCTCGGACTGATCGGAACAGTCCTTAATAGTGAAAACTTCTCCATAATATACAGACTGATGTAAATGACAAAATAAAAGCTATTTTTTGTTTAATTGGCTAGACTTCTTATTGAAACTTCGATTTTGAACAACTTTTCCAAATAAAATTTTAGTTAATTAATAATTAGGCTACTTAAAATTATAAGTACATATTACCAGCACTACGTTTATTTATTGAAAATGCTGTTATTCATCGGAATTCATTCGAAGCTTAAATTAATTAACATTCAGAACACAAATTTATTTTTTATTATAGTAGGACAGGTATTGTATTATGATTTTATAATTTTTTTACGATATTATTTAATAACTAAAATATGTGCGTAAAGTTGTTTTTTTCGTCTTTTACAAAAAAAAAAAAGAAAAAAAAGAAAAAAATACATTTTCGTTTTACGGCAAATAATTCATTGGCTTTCGTGATAATATTCAACAAACATTTAATTTTCACTAGTGTACGTACACTAGTCAAATTAGTAGGTGTACCTACCTTTTAGATTGTTCCTTATCAAAATATGTTAAAAATACTCGTATATTAAACTAGCAAATACCCGGTATACGTTGCAATTAGTCCAGGAGGAATCGGCGCATGAGTACCGTATGTATGTAAAACTTATCCACCTCAATTTTTTTATGCGATCCTTCTCAAATTGCCCTACTAATGATATAAATGCATGTTGCCATGGGGCAACCCCGTGCCATATTGTTTAAACCGAAATTGTTTAAACAATTGCAAGGAATTGTTATTTTTCAACCGGAAAAATTTTTATGTCATCGAAGGATGACATATTAATATCGTTGTGTGATCATAGTGGGGGAAACATTATTAAGGATTTGTACATGCATATTGAATAAACGCAAGAGGGCTGTGGAGTTGTACATGCATAATGAATAAACGCAAGAGGGCTGTATTCTCCCTGTACTTAAAAAACGAGCCAAAAAATCATAAATTAACACTTTCACTGAGGTGACATTACTTAGTGCGTGTCAAAAACACGTACTTGACGAATTTTTTTTATATTCTTTATTGAAATACAAATAAAAAAGGTCCTATGACTTTTCACGATAAAGTTAATATTTTTAGAGATATGAATTTTTAAAGGTTCGAAAAATCTCAAATTTGGATACTTTTGACCCATGAAAAATTAAATATATTAAAAAAAAAATAAAATATAAATAATATTTTTTTTAATTCTTTATACAATAGTTAATAATATTCTTAATAGAGATTTTAAAAAATTTCATTGTTTATACCTGTTTTTTAATTGTTAATTTCGCCCGTTCACAAGTATGCGTCGCTTACCTTTCAGGATTTTTTCAACCAGACAAATTTTTTTTATATTCTTTATTGAAACACAAATAAAAAGAGTCCTATGACTTTTCACGATAAAGCTAATATTTTTAGAGATATCAATTTTTAAAAGTTCGAGTTTTTTCGAACCTTTAAAAATTCATATCTCTAAAAATATTTCGGTTTAAATAATATGGTCCCGGGTTACCCCATGGGGACATGTATTTATATCATCAGTAGGGCAATTTGAAGAGGATCGCATAAAAAAATTGAGGTGGAATAGTTTTCGGTACTCATGCGCCGATTCATCCTGGACTAAATGCCACTCAAAGGAAGAAAATGTTTGCGTTTTAATTTTATTTATTGAAGTGCTTTTAGATCCAGAAAACTTTTTGTTTTTGTGGCTAGTGTGTACACGAATAAATCAAAAGGTTTTCCGACAAAATTAATATACAAATACAGAAACTTTCGCAGCCATGCGCACAACAATTTACTCAAGTTTAATCTCAATAAATTATCTGAATTACATACATTTGCTGAAACGACTCGCGGGCCACCTATTCTAAAATGGTTGTACTAATTCAGAATGTCATGGGCATGCGTACAACTAAGCAAAGTTTGATTGCCATGAGATGAATGTTACCTGTAGGAATGCATACGAGTTCGACAAAGAAAAATTCATTTATATTCATCACTAGATAGATAGCAGTGTTTTATTTATTTTTATTTTTTTTTTAAATTATATATTTTGAATTATTTTAATATTAATATCGCTTAAATTTTTAATATTGCAGGTCTTTTTATAATAGATAGGTATTGATATTTTTGCAATAATAATATAATTTATCATTTTTAGAGAGAGCTCCAATAACAATATAGAGCTCTAACTGCCTCCAGTTTTAATTTAAACGAAATGGAATATAAATTATTAGCCTGTGGATATTAATTTATTTTTGAGATATTTATTTTTTAGTAAATAATCAAAACTAAAATTATACATTTTTAAAATAAAAATGAAAATATACATAGACACATTTTTATTTTATTTTAGTTGCCCTACAGTATTTTTCTTTTAATTGAAAAAGGCAGAAAAATATAGTAAAATATTATATAAAAATTTTTTTTCGTAAAAATACAAACATTACCATCTGTATTTTAGAATACTGTAAAAGTAAAAAAAAAAAATAACATCAAAACAAATTTTTCGTAATTCCCATCAGGTATTTATAGTTGTATGTGGTTGGCCGAATTTAAAATTTCATTGTACAACTAACTCGATCGGACTGGATGACCGAATTCGTTTTGTTCATTCAGATAACGACTGTGCTAATTATCTGTACACTGTGTTCCAGTTTTTATAATAAAATAACACTACGATTTCTTTTAAGTGAAGTTTTTTCAATTTTAACTGAAACGCAAGTCGTCTTGCTGGCAGGTTAGTCGTAAACAGTAAATAGAGTGCATGAGCTGGACGGAAAAATTCACTCACATGATAGGTACATCGTACATTAAGTAATCTGCTTATGCTCGCCATTTATTTCTTGCCACTTAGGGTTGACCGGGGTAATTGTGAATGGATTTTCATGAGTTGAGATAAAAGCTTTGTTTTAAGTATTTTTTATTTTATATA
The DNA here is from genome assembly GCA_035578155.1 of Brachynemurus nebulosus. Taxonomy (NCBI): domain Eukaryota; kingdom Metazoa; phylum Arthropoda; class Insecta; order Neuroptera; family Myrmeleontidae; genus Brachynemurus; species Brachynemurus nebulosus. The sequence goes on along the minus strand of JAPWDM010000001.1, from coordinate 50,720,606 downwards.
TCACATTATGGTTGATTTATTTTTAATTCTACATTATTCACGATGCACCACACAAATTTTGAGCAAATTCGTATGAAAAACAAAAATTTTATAAGCCATTCACATTTCCCCGGTGCGGTTTTACAAATCTTATGAATTTCGGGGTAAAAGTGAATGCCATCAGAAAAATTATTTAGAATGGATTACAAGAGAAGTGTGGTACGTCAGAGTGAAGCCCAGCTCAAATTCTTCACATTTACGCCACTTTCAAATTTTTCATCATACTTTAGTGGTCACAATTTCTCTTTGTTTAATGCAAGTTACGCATACCTCAAATTTCTACAAAAAATCAAGATTAGAGAAAAATAACAAAAATTGTGGGAACAAATTTATTACAAACTAAAAATGATATGATGATGATATTTTGTCGTTTTATTATATAAACAATCAAAAAATTCCATATATTTACACAAAAACAAGGAAAATAAGACTTCTTCAGGGATATACATTTAGTTTACATGAATAAGAAACAATTTTTTTTTTTTTTTTGTATTGTTTGTACAACGAAAACTTGTACAATAAGGTCACCAGCACCTTCATCAACATTTTCAACTCTGAAAAGAACACTACTGAAATTTTTGACCGAATGGGGGCATTTGTGAATGACGTTCACAATTACCCCATCATTTTAAAATCATGGGGTAATTGTGAATTGGTGATAAATTGTCCAATTTCTTTAGCAATTAATAAGGAACCCTCTCAGGGCTTAGACCACTTCTTTAAAAGTACTTTTAACCATTTCTTACCTTTTAAAAAAAGAAAATGTATTTAAAAATAATTTTTTTTTTTGAGGATTGGTCGAAGTAAAATTTTGCAAGGGTTTTTTCAAAATAAAAAAAAGATACTAATACTTGGAGAATTGTTATGAAATTTTAATGGCATATTAAGAAAAGACAAAAAAACATTAAGAGTTGATTTTTAACAATATTAATGTTATTTTAGAAATTATAGGTGCCGTTGACAATTGCCCTAATTCACCATTACCCCGGTCAACCCTACCACTTATTGTTAGATATGAAACGCGTTTGATCTCCGATATAGGTAAAAAAAACCTAATCGACCTGTTTTTGTTCAATTTCGTAATATTAAGTCCAGGAGCAGTTAACTACAGGGGGTTACTGTATCGACATAGTCTACTACTGAAATATCTCAAGAAATACTGAAGGATTAACGTTTTATTTTTTACTTACATATACTTATGAGAGCTTTACTTTTCTAGAAAGCTTTAAAAAAAACTTCCGTACAATAAGCACATATACGTGATAAAACGAACATTCAAACTTTTCGAAAACAGCCCAAGTAGTCGTAAATGAGGAGACACAAATTCGAGAGTGTAACTATATATTGCATAAAAGATGCTTATAAACTATAACTCACTACTTCAAAATTGTTTTTACTAAAAATATCTGTATCATTCTGTAAACGATTTGAAAAAATTCTATATTATTAGTATACATGATAATAAAATTATATCAAGGCCCAATTAGAATGTGGAAAATAATTAAAAAATTAAATAGTGTGTTCGCATTGTGTTTGCTTTGATCATCAATATAGTTTGTGGTTTAATAAATCTGTATAAGTGGATTTATGAACAATACCCGTGTAAACAATTTATGTGTAAGATTAAAGCAAAATTTTGTTTACAATAATCTATGGGCACACAGTATGGTTCAATTTTGTGATAAATTCGTAAATATTGATTTTCATAGAATAATTTGCAATATGTACATGTCAATTCTGTACCAAATTGATGCCGTATTAGCAACTTTTTTTTATCAATTTATAAAAGTAGTTTTTTTTTCTCGGGATGATACGGAGCAGGTATATGCGTTTGAGGTAAGATGTGTGGTGTGTGTCTGTGTCTGTTGCCATTTATCTCCAAAACGGTTTAACCAATTTTAATGCGGTTTTTTTTTATTTGAAAGCGGGTAATTCCAAAATAATTCTTAACTAAATTTGATGAAAATTGATTCAGCCGTTTCTAAGATATTCAAGAATTTCAAGGATAAAAATAAAATCAAAAATTTTAAAACCCCACTTTAACAGCTGGGAATTTTGAGATGGTTCTCAAATAGGTTTAATGAAAATGGGTTCAGCGTTTTTGAGGATATTGCAGAATCTCGGGGATAAAAATAATAGTACCTAAATTAAGAATTTTAACAACGTCTTTGAAAATTTGTAGTTGCAAGATAATTATTAGCCAGCTTTGATAACAATCGGTCAAGGTGCAATTGTACTAACATAAATAGTGTTCCGTACAATAAGCTGCTTTTTTCAAAGTATAAAACAAAAAAAGTTTTAAATAAAAATGTTTTAAAAACACACGACAAAAAATCTCTGAAGTCTTAAATAATAATTTTTGGAATTCCATTGGTTTTGTATGTTCAGATCATTATTTATGCACTTTTCTTTTGTTCTGCTCTGAATAAAAAATCTCAAAACTTAAAAAAATGGTGTAACAATTGATCGTTTAACAGACGAACAGCGGGCAAAAACTACCGGAAAGTAATTAAATCAATTACCATGAAAAATATTTAGGTTTTTTTTTTTCTCATTATTACAGAAATTAATGTTTGCAGTATCTATAAAGAAAAGATAATATTCTCTTTCAGGGCCATTCTCCGCTGTAAGCCCTCTGAACCCCAATTTTTTTTTTACCTCTACATGTTTTTTGTTTATAGTTTATTAAAGCGTATTAGCTAAACCTTAGAAAATGTAATAAATTATTTGTTTAGAGTGAATTTTTCAATATGATATCAATGCTTGAAAATTAGGATTGTCATTTTTACATTTTTTCATTACAATCAACATATTTACAAATTTTTATTTATTTAGAAAAATACTGTTGTATTTCAATTCTTTTTTTTTTAAATATGTCTACATAATGATCTTATTTAACAATAAAAACAAAAATTAAAATATCACAATAATTTTTTTTAAAAAGGACGATTTATTTAAACAAAATTTGGATGTCCAGTGCATAACGGAAAAACACGATCTTTTTTAGTTTACAGATTTCATTTTTCACTAAAATTGAAAATATTACAAATTTACTTTGATCATATTAGTATTCATTTATACTACAAAGAAATTTTCTGAAAATTGAAAATTAAGCTAAACATTAAGGAGTCTTTTCCTGTCCCGTGCATAACACAAATTTTTCTAAAAATTTGGAAAATCAAAAACTCTTCGAGCATTTATCTGTAGGCGGCTGAATTATTTTAATGACTTTTAATGCCTGATATAGTAGAATACTTTATTTCATTAGAAACAAAATAATTATCATTATTTTTGTATTCTTCCAACTAAGATGGAGCAAAATTCAGATATGTCCCGTGCATAATATTAGCCATGTCTCGTGCATAACACAAATTAAATTAATTTTAAATTTTTTTGAGTAAGGTAATTAGGGAAACATTTATCATAATGATTAGTTTCAGTTACTAACTCAGCTGTTGGGAAAAAAATATAATGGCAATATATAAGTTCTAACTTCACAGAGTTTATGACATATTGAAGTCGTGTATATATATTTTTCTTCTGAGTCCCGTGCATAACAAGTAAATTAAATGATTGATTAAACTGCAATTATTAACTAGTTTTCAGCGTAAAATTTAAAAATCAGTTCTGCTGTTTATTCGACAGCAAAAAAAGTTAATATACATCTTATTTTACTTTTTTTTATATGCTTCAAAAGTTTGCATATGTCCCGTGCATAACAGGAGAATGGCTCTTCAGAAACATTTGGTATGACAAATCTCTTGTCGAAGTGTCTGCAACTTCGACCTCCGTGAAAGGGGTGAGAGTTCCCAAAAATTTCCCGCTGTAGCAGAAGTACTTTTTTTTTAATGAAAGCTTATAAATCTTATAATGTATTTTTTAAAAATAACGTCGGATGACAGGCTGGAGATTATCTGTTTTACCGAAATTTCGGCATATCAGTAGTACGTAACACATCGTTTAAAAGTGATTACATATACTTCTCTCTAGAAGTAACAGAAAATTTTATCAGTGAATGTAAAAGCATATTAAAATAATCAATTTTTTTTTTTTGTAAGAACCGGTGATAATGTGAGAAAATTACGAAACTTATGAACTATTTATTTAAATCATTACGACCCAATGTGTATTACACAACACGTTTTTCTCTGCATTCTTCACTTCTTCACTTCGTACTTTTATGTTTTTATTATTTAATATTTTTGAATAATTTTTTTTTTTCAAAAACATCTTAATGTGCTATGGTAATATACTATAGGTACATATATTCAGAAGACAATCCACGCAACTAAGACGTGGGCAAAATGTGGGGTTTTATCTACAAATATCTAAAAAGTAAAAAGCTTTTGTCAGCCTAAATTTTTAAAAATATTCCGTTGTACGTATTCTTCTAATATATTAATATAATAAATCAAGTTATTTTGTTATATAGATTAAATATTGATAGACTATTTACCTTTCTTCATCAACTATTTACCGCTTAAACTTGCCTGCTTTTAATTGCTAGGTAAAAAATATCAAATAAAATTTCGGAAATTTTCTTACAAATTAACTCCACTTTTTCGGCCAGTGAAAACCATTATTACACCATTTCTTTTAATTTATACAATGACAGGAAAAAAAAAACGATAAAAACACCCAAAGTATGTTTGCAGGAAAATCCAGTTCTCGATTTTGCGTTATCGGGGCTACGGTTAGGACATTGCTTATCTTCATTTACACGCTGAAGTTTAGCGCTCCTCCAAAAAGCAGGTAAAAAACAATCACAACCTTTCACCTGTCGGTGGCTCACGGTCTATTTTGTTAAAATTGACAAAACTCTTCCCCATTCAGTGATAGTAATAGAAAATTTTATATTGAAAGCACAAAGAAAAATAATATTCCTTTTTTTTTGAATATTTATAATAAAATGAACGTGAAATACTTTATAAATAGCACAAGGTGGCCAATGTACTTCAGTATTAATCCTACGTCGTTGTTTTATTTTTTCTTGGAATTTGAAGATAATACAATTTTGTTCTTCATTTATTTTTTCACGCTTTTCGTCAATCAAATATTCTTTCGGTTAATTGACAATAATTCAAGGTTATTGGAGCAATTTATATTGCATGAAATATTATATTTTTTTTCTCTAGTTGGATAGAAATGACCTCAGAAAAATGTAGGATATTTTTGGCAAGGTTACAAAAGATTGTTGACATTAATTTTTTATGTCGTTATTAAATATTTCAAGTGGAATTGTATATATACAAGTCATCGGATGTTGATACGCTTATTGTTTCTTTCGATACAGATATGTACGTATAGGTATCTTGTATTCACCTGTGTCCCATTTTCTCACAATAGGCACGTATATTTATGTCCTCTGTGTGGAAAAGAGATTAACGAGCCTTACCTTTATTGTTGTTCGTGTACGTATACATGATATTAACTACACCAGTGGTGTTCAAACCGTTATCCTTCTTTACAAATTTAATTAAAACTGGAAACTTAATGTTTTATATCTGTAGTTTTTTGTATCATTTTGCTTCCGAGACTACTAAAGTAGCGGAAGCATTGTGTTCACTTTTGAAAAATAAAAAAAATTTTCCCTCCAAAATAAAAATTTTTACGCACATTTTACGTTTTAGAGCTTCTTGAACAATTTTGGTTTGGTGTCTGTCCGTCCATCCGTCTGTGTGTCACCGGTTTGCACCAGGTGGCATAACTTCTGAACTATTCGATTGTTTTTATTAATGAAGTTTTCAGAAATGATGCAGTTTGGTTCCTAGATGGTTTCCTATGAATTTAATCGAAATCGGAGTAACGGTAGCTACGCCGCTACCATGCCATTCCATTAATATACTAAACTGCACCAAGTGGCATAACTTCTGAACTATTCAATGTTTTTGTATGAAATTTTCAGAAATTATGGAGTCTGGTTCCTTGATGATCCCCTACAAATTTCATTGCATTCGGAGTAATAGTATCCACGGCGCTACTATGAAATCCCATTAGATGTCAATATCTTATTTGTCCCACTTTGCTCAATTTTTTATGAATCGTTTTGTTTATTTATTTTTATTAAATTATATACTTATACTAAATTATACAAAGATATATCGGGCATTAAATTACCAAGGTGCTTACCAAGTACGAAAAAGCTGTGGGCCACACCCCATTGGCAGCGTATTTTAATTTGGTGTAAATATATTGACAATTAAAGTCGCTGACATGATAGGAATTAAGAATCTATTGAAAAAAAATTTTTCCTTCCAAAATATTTTTCCTTACCTTTTTTTAGATATTTTTTATTTATTTTCTTTTTATTTGAGATTACACTGGACTCATTTTATAAACTTAAAATAAAAAATAAAAATAATAAAAATGTAGGTTCGTAGGGTGAAGTAAAAAAAAAATCCTTTTATTTAACACTTCAGTTTAATAAAAATCTATCTCGTTTTTACCTCAGCTGCACGGGTGTCTTTTTTTTATACCGCCCGGCCCGGCCCTACCCTAATTAACATTCTGTATGGCATGAAATACTGTAGATAAGAATTTCTTAAACTTATTCTTTAAGTGTTCTACAAGAGTCAAATTTTTAAAGATATTTTTTTAATAAGATATTTTAGAAAAATGTGTTTATTTATTCTGTATTATTTTCCGGTACTTTGGGGGGACTCTACCACTAGCTGCGTATTAAAAAAAAATAATAAAATTTTTAAAAATTATTATCTCACAAACTATACCTACGTTAGAATTGGCTAAAATCTTAACATTTTGTATATTCAATTCAAAGAAATAACAATCCAAAACTCACTCACCAAACTTTAGGATGCTTTAGTGCACCAACCGCTTTTATTACGCATTTTTAATTTAAATTGTGTACTGTTGTTACTTTTTAAACACAAATTGACGTGAAATTCGTTAACTACAAGAAATGTTAATCTAAAACTACAAAAAATTTTCCCAAGTATAGCTCGTAAAAATCCTATGAACTTATCTGAAATTATTTGCACCACAAATGTCAATCAGTTTTACTAAACTGTTTTACTAAACAGTTTTACTTAACGTAATTTTTTAATTTAACAAATAAGTTTTTTGTGTTTTTAAGATCTTTTTAGAACTGGGAAAATTATGTTGTCGAAATGTGTTGAAAAGTATTTAACTGCAGAGCTATGCGTTACACTATATTGAGTTGGAAGAATCTGATTATGTAAGAGAGTAGATGGGTGAATTAATTAATTATTATAGAAGCGTGGGTTGCATATAGTAGAAAAGATTGAACACCACTGATTATGAGCTTTACTCATACCATTCGTTGTTTGGTTGATGCAATTGTTTCTTTTTTTTCTTTGGTACTACTATATTGCACAATTTGGCGACTTGTTCCAGTTTTAAAAAAAAATTATTCTATAACTATTTTTTAGTGATTATATTCTGTAGTAATAACAATGAGAGATTGGACGCCATAAGTATCAGTATTTTTTATACTTTATTTGTACAAATTAGAATTTCATTATTAAAAATTACTTCGTCTAATTTAAACTATAGGTAAATATTTTTCAGTATTTAAGATGAAATTTCACAAAGTAAATGTTGTAACAGTGAATTAGTTAAATTAGAATTTCATTTAAATTCACGGCATGGGCGAGAGAATAAGACAAGTGGCAGAGGAAACTGCCACAGGTTGTGAAACTGCAGAAAAATCTCGGCAAGCATGGCTAGTCGCGGGAATCCCAACCTACGCTTAGCAGTTCTAGTTCCAGTAGCACCCTCGGCGACTTTATGCTTCTTTACCAAAATCAACATAGTCGGTATATTGAACTATAAAACAAGTTCACATAGAGTCATTCTTGAAGTGAAGAAGGTCAGGCAGTATTTAAAAATTACTTGCTAATTTTAAATACCTAGATGATAATGACTGTCTCGAAAGTTGATAGTTCATTGTTCACTTAAAGGTATACACAGCAACTTTTACTCTTCAGAAAGCTGTCTAATAGCAAACTCCTCGACAGTGCTCTCAAAACGTGTCGATTTACAACAGTCGGAAGTTGATTTCAAATTTTGATTAAGATAGATTAATGTTTTGAATTAAAAAAAAATTTTATTGTTGGCAAATATTTTGTTAGTTTTGTAGTTTCTTCTTTAGTCCATCCCTTTCTATCCACTTTTAAATTAGTTTTAATAATTAGAAATCTTACAATTAGAATATTACTATTTAACTACTAGTAATAATCTATATTACAATTTAGTTTGAGTCTTGAAAACAAACAGTCGGTAGATCGCCTGCTATAGTAGCACCTTTTGCTGATGTAACTAACGATAAAAAAAAGAAAAAGGTATTTTTTTGTCAACGTTTTCGATTTTGACATTATTTAAAGGATAATTTATAAATAACTTAATGCGGTAGAACAAAAATGAAATTAAAGATTGTTATTCTACAACTGATTATTTTCATTAATACCTATAATTAATTTAATTATTATAATTTATAAAGAAAATGAAAATTATTTCGATATCACTTACTAACTAAAAAGTGAAAAACAACAAAAAATGGAGTTATTTCTTTCCTTTTTAGATCAATAAAAATTGTTAAAAAATTTTAATTATTGTTACAAATAAAAAATACATCTTTGTTATTTACTATAATGCTCTTCATAGTGTATTTTCCAGAATAATTTTTAAATTAAATGAATATAAAATTACCAAGGAGAGTCAAGTTTTCTATTATAAACAGTAGCAGTTTAAAACCTAATTCCATCAGCATAATTATGATCGTTTTAAGGAATTCCTATATGCTACCCTATTCTGGTACTACCGAACGTTTGATGTCGCTGAAGTCAAATCAACAATAATAACGTTCCTTCTCTCATTTTGATGATTCTAAAATATAGTTATTGCTCTGCACGTTATTCTGAGCAATCTTAGTTAGGTATATAAGTATGGACGTTGGATAGTAGGTACTCTAATAGGTCACGTCTAAATTGTTAAACTTATTTTCTCTAAACTCTACTTATAACTACAACAGATTTGAATGTTTCAGTCAATTGCACGCAAATACTCCTTTTATATTTCGTAAAACTATATGGTGATGGCGCTAACGATGGCATATTTATTAGTAATTTATAACAGTAATTTTTAATAATCACAAAACTAAAATTATGTAGTAATTATTATCAGATGTACAGTGTAGCTCAGCAAAATATTTCGGATTCAGTTTAATGCAACGAACAGAGAACAAGACGTACAGTCTATCCTCAAATTCAATAATAATACACAACTAAACGGATGTGTATATTATGTTGTTTGTATATTGTGGTAACAAACTATACCGGGTGATTCATTTTACCTGGAATTTTGTATATCTCGAAAAAATAAACATTGTAGGAAAAATTTGTCTGATAAAAAAATAAATAGTTCTGACGAAGGCATCTTTCTGTCCTAAAATCAGTTCCCCCTGACCCTGTGAGTGGGTAGGAAGCAACTTTGAAATCCTCTGCAACCCCCATTTTTATTTCAAATTCCGATTTAACGAGACGAAATATGTAACTTTTGTCTAAAACATTGTTTTCGATTCTCAGCGCGTGGTGCTATAATTGTAAAAATAAGTTTTATACTGATTCGAAAAGAAAAGTGTGGAAATGGTCTCGAGAAATACAAACCTGATCAGAAAATAAAAAATACGTATTAGTAATGCGGTTTAACATCCGTTTCTATGACAGTTAGTCGATAACAGAGGCCACCCACATCATTATACGTATTTGATATTTTTAAAAAGTCTATTCAATCACATCAAACATAACCATTCACCCCACCCCCTAGGTGTGAGGTGGGCGGTAACTTTAAAACACTAAATGGAAATTTCTATTTTCTATTCCTATTACTTATTTTGTTGATTAAGTGTGGAACAAATCTTAAGTAGTTTTTAACGTAAAATTCGAGTTTGTAATAAAAAATAGGGATTTCCATAATTAAGTCTTTAAAGTTACCGCCCACCTCACCCTAGCGGATGTGGGTGAGAGATCGTGTTTGGAGTTATTGAATAGTCAGGTGTGTTTTTCTCGAGATATTTCACTGTTTCCACACTTTTTTTCGGGAATCAGGATATTTATTTTTACAATTACAGCGCCATCTGTTGAGAATCGAAAAAAATATTTCGGAAAAAAATTACATATTTCGTCTTGCAAAATCCGAATCTGCAATAAAAAATGAGGTGGTACTAAAGTAACCAATTATAACCAATTTATGATACGGAACCCGATGTCGAAAATTATCGATGTCGAAAACAGCGATATTTTCAAAATTTAAATATGTCAATTTCTACATATTCGTTATCATTGCTACTGTAAAATTCTCTAAAATTTTTAGTAGTTTTTATTTCCAGCATTTTTTTTAAATAATGACAGATTCAGTTTACACGATTTTTATCCACGTGGATAAAAAAATCAAATCCACGTGGAACGGATATATTCGTTTACATTGAGGACCGGTGTAACTTTATATCAAATATATAATATATGTATTTTATTCTTTTTCCAGAAAAATTACTTAAAAATCGTGTTGTTTGAAATCGTGTAATTCGAGGGAAGGTACCCATATTTTTTGAGACTCGGGTTCTTCGAGTACCCTGTTCTTCGAGGGTTACGTGTACCTGGTAGTTCAAGGCCTCCTACCAAACCTTTTGGCGTATCGTATTTATGGTATATTACTTATTCGTTTGTATGGTAAACGTCAGAGACTGCATGTATACTAATTTATAAAGATTTTAAAATATTTTGCGCATCCCAAGTCTCATCCTGTTTTCCAAACTGTATATTTATTTAACTTTACATATTTTGATAAATAATATACTTTTTCATAAGTTTTTGGTTCATTTCATAGAGCCTGAATCCGAAATGTTTTGATGAATCTGATGGTATATATGTATATCTATGCATATAAAATATATGCTAATAGTCTTTTTGTTAACGGTCACAAATGTACATTAGAAATGTGTTAAATCCGCATATCAGAAATTTTTAATATCTTAAAACCATTAATATACATGTAATATTTTTTTAATTAAATAATTAATCATTTAATCGTTACATGACAAATTTGGATATCAGCGTAATTATCTATTCACGTCTTTGTCTCTATAGAAAAATAAAAAAAACGCCGTGAGCAGCGGGGCCCCATCACGGTAGTCGAATTTTCCCCTTCATCTTCGGTATTGAATGTCTACAAGCGAAATGTGATTGAAAGTCTACAACCGAATTGTCATTTTGTTGGTTTCAAAACTGGTGATGAGTGTTCGGCTGATCGAGGCTTTAAAAAAAGGTTTTAAGTATTTAAGGGCTGTATCTCAGTAAATTTCAATTTTGTGCCGAAAACAGGTAGCAGAAAAAAAGCCAACACAATTCGTACGAGGACATTCCTGCCCATGTTTATCCGCTAATTGCCTTTATGTTTTAGTTTTAAAAATTAAAAAAGGACCTTAAATAGTAAACTGGAAGGCCTTTATAAAGATATTTTTTCTTTCCAAAAAAATCCAAAATTTCTATTTTATAAATACTAAAAATCCAAAATTCCTAATTTATAAATAAACAGTGACTTTAATAACATTTTTAAATTACTTAATATGTATGTATTTCATTTGTCATAAAAGTAAGTTCACTTTTTTTTAAATTTTTTAAAATTACTATTCGCCTACTTGTATTTAGAATAAACATAATGCTTTTAAAACACATTTAACAATAGCATTCAATTCCGATGTAAAAATGGGAGAAGTGGGGGGAAAAGTCATGCGGACTCCCTACAAGGTACTAGCTGGATACTAACTGAATACACGTACAAAATTTCAGCCCTCTAGGTTTCCTTATGGAGTCTCTAGACATGTTAGAAAACAAGCAAAAAAATTAAGGAAATATTGGCGTAAAAATCGTGGGGGTAAGGGTTAAAAGTTGAAACCTCCAAAAAACAGTGTCTGGCTATTAGCTTAACCTGTACACCAAATTTCAGCCCTCTAGGTTTATTTGGGGAGATTTTGACCCGAACGAAACTGTTAAAAAACAAGAAAAATCATGTTCTTTTGGGTATAAAAATGGTGGGGGTAGGGGTTAAAAGTCGAGACCCCCAAAAGGCACCCCTTTGATACTAACTCAATCCGAATACAAAATTTCAGCCCTCTAGGTTTATTCGGGTGACCTGTGCGAGTGGTACAAACTTCGAAAACGTCGAAAATGCATGAAATTGTAGCTTAAAAATGAGGGGGGTGGGGGTAAAATATTAAAACCTCCAAAAAGCACAACCTAGGTACGAACTTTATCAACACACCAAATTTCAACCCTCTACGTTAATTCTGGGGGGCTGGGGGCCTGTTAGATCCAGCGAAAATCGTTTTTCCCCCCTCTACTCCCACCATATCATCCTAGGAAGCTGAATTTTGGATATGTTGTAGATAATTGACCGAAACATTATTTAAAACCGGTTTGGAAAAGTTTTATTGCTTTTCCGCCCCCCACCACCCCCTTAAAGGTCGGGTCCGAAAAAAAATTTGCCCAAAATTTGACCCCACTTTGATAGTATTGTTGTGCATCGGAATAAGCCCCACTTACCAAATTTCATCTCTTAACTTCCATAGGGGGGCCCTACACATATTAAAAGGTTGCGGGAAATTATATATATATATATATATATATATCAGACATCTTTTTTTTTTACATAATCGTGTTCTACGGGTCCGAAAACGGATAGCGCCCCTGGTCTCGCCTCTCGCAGCTCTTATCGTATAGACTGTATAAGTCTAATTTTTCGGAGAAAATTCGACTAAAAAGAAAGACGAAAAGAATAAATTAAAAATTTCATAGAAATATCTGATAAAATTATTCAATAAAGAATATAGTAATTATTTTTTTTTAAAGAAAATTGTCTAATTTGTATTGTTTCCTTAAATGAATACGAGCGGAAAAAAATTTAATCATTTCAAAGCAGAAGCTGTGAATAATGTCACTCTTGATAATAAAGTTCTCCCCAATATGGATCCTACTGTCTCCGCCACACAGCTCTGCTCCTAGCGAGATTTTTGGTCAATCAGTCTGAATAATCTAATTCAGATAAATAAAATAACTAACAAAAATTAACACATTAACGGTCATGAGACATTATGAACGAACGCTCAGCCGATACATTTTTTTGATAAGTAGGTAATTCGATAAACGTACATAATGTATAGTAGAGCACATTACACCACTGTGCTATCTGTGGTGCCTAGACAGAGAGGGAGCTATGTTTGTTTTTTATGTAGGTAGGGGAGACTGGGGTAAAGTGGCCAGTGGAGGTAAAGTGACGATTGGCCTTTACTCACCGAAAACTACTCCAATCTTGTGGCGAAGCTAAACACTTGCTTACAGACATGCCATTAGTACTCTGTTAAAACGTCAGTGACCAGTTCCTTAGATTGTATGAATTATAACGAATTTTCTGAATTTTTGAGTCTTGATGTAAATTAACTTTTAAGTTGTATTCTTATTATTTTTTTACTAATTACGAATACAATTTTTTAATTGGGAGAGCTAAAAACTATGTCTAGTTATCTTTAAAATCATTGCGAGAAAATTCTTTCTTGAAATTAGTTGTAGTTTGCCGAAATGGCGTCTAACGGGGTAAAGTGGATAATGGGGCCAAGTGGTCAGTGTCTCCGATCGCTGCTTAAACTGAATTCTTAGAATACTTTAACATATTGTATTATATTCAGAACTTTTATTTAGTTCTTTATATTTTATAAACAATAGAATTGCCTGAAATCAGTTTTTAGGGTTCCGAGAAAAAATGTAAAAAAGGAACCCTTATGATGAGGCTTCAATGTCCGTCCGTCCGTTGATATATAATAATTAATGATACAAACATAGTTTGATTTTGTATATAAACATGTTTGTTACTTCAAGATTTCTTTTTGGGTTAAAAAGGGTACCCCTGATCACTTTACCCACTATAGTGGGGTAAAGTGGTCACTTTGCACATGTTGCAAAAAATAAAAATCGCAAAAATACCTTTCAAGATATTGTTGACATGCTGATGGTTATTGGTTCTGCACTAAAGCAACTATACCTATATGTTAAGTTCTTATTAATCTGTATTTCTTTTCAAAGAAATAAACTATACAACATTTTGCCTTAGAGTGGCCACTTTACCCAAGTCCCCCCTACATATTTTATTGGTGTACACTTTATACGGGATTTTTGACGCGGTACAGCGTTGTGTCGTAGTTAGTCAGATTTAATTTGACGCTGTATAGCGCTCATGATCGTCAATGTGTCAAACAAATTTTTAATCAATGGAATAATTAAGAAGGATTAGAATTTTAAGAATATTACTGTCCTACTGGATAAAGGCACTATTCAGAGCTTCTACTGTATTTGTGAGTCATTTGTTTTAAAACAAAAGAACGTTTTTATTTTAAGCTTGATTAATTGTATTAATTCTGGAACACTTGATTAAACATGAATATGTTCTATTGTTTTAAGAGGCCGATTAAAAACGAATAGAAAATTGTATGGTACGTAATTTTATTGAAAAGACTATTTGTATTGAAAATGTACATGTTGCTATTGAAAATATAGATTTACGCAAATGTTTTATTGAGAAAAAAAAACTAAAATTAGAAATAATACATAATTCATGGAAGGTTGACATTTTACAACTTACATATTTGTTATTTATATATCTCAGATGAAAAACCCAATTTAATAATATATACAGGGCCAAATTAGCCTATTTTGTGGCGCTCGAGATTTCTTCTTATTGGGCCCCCTTTTTCCTCAAGGCCACACTTTGGACTTTTCATAGAAGAGAATTACTTTTCTAAACTTTCCCAAGAAGTAGAGACGACGAAGAAAAAAATTACTTATCCTTCCTATTGTACTCCTGCTTAGAGAGATTCATTAACAATTTTGTGAAGATCCCTATATTGTGTGAGAAACTACAAATCTTAAATACTGATTTAAATACTCAAAATAGATAGAGTTTGACCTTGAATACATAGTTGAGAAATTAAAGAAAATTTAAAAGTAAATAAATAAATAAAATAAAGTAGAATGAAATACTGACAGAGAATTCTATATTCTTGATTAAGTTTAGTAGATTAATAATATTCCATGTAATCATAAGTGGCAACAATTCAACTTTGTTTTACTCATAGCAAACTCACCAAATACAATATTTAACATTTCTAAAACTTTACCCATTTTGTTCCATTGTTATAGCAAAATTCTCTGATCTATGTTTTATAATCGCTTCTACCAAAACACATATAACCGTTTTGATATCTAACAACAGATTAAATATCCAACATGGCTAAACATTGTACAAGAACATACCTATCAAAATAACAGCGAAAAATAAGCACGAATCAAACTAATACAACGTGCAAAATTATAAAATTCCTGTTATTTTTGCATACCGTACTTTACTATATATTATCTTTTATAATAAACCACTAAATTAATGCACTTACCTGCGGAAAACTGTAGCCTCTGAGAAATTCTGCTTAATTACAAACATCCATTTAGTAATTTTTTTATTTTAATTTAGTCGGTGCTATCACTTGTAGCGAGTAGTGACATTAAGCATTAATCACCCTTTTTTGTTTATATGCTTGCCTGCAATTACGGATGCCTTTCACAAAGACTCCATATAAAAGTTTTATAAAATTACAAAAAATTTTGAAGCAATTGTAAAAATGATAAAGAAGGAATTATCAAAAAGATTGCAAGTATTTTGCAAAATTCTTTAGATATTGATGGTTAAGTACCTACCCCTATCCTCCAACCCAAAAAAATTTCAAATTCCAAAATTAACATTGCTTTAAAAGATAATTGGATTCAGTTTTGAATATAATACAGATTTAATTTTCAAATATCATAGTAAGTTTTGATATATCCTTAGGATAAACTTATATAAGTTGTTTCTCTTTTACCCTTTTCACGGATATTGTCACATACCACATTCATTTCCGGTACCTAAGGATCACGTACCAAAATTACGATATCCCCATAATATTTCTACCCAATGTATCCTTTCATTTTATTATCAGTATCAATATTACTAAATAATACCTATATAATTTTAATTCGGTTGATTAAAATAGAATTAATTTGTCAAGAACAGGTACTACTTCACTGAATTGATAGCGTATTTATTTCTCAAAATTTTCAATATATTTGAAATTTTTTTTAAAAATATCATTTAATTGTTGACTTTATTAAAAATAACATTTTTGTTAACAGAGA
Organism: Brachynemurus nebulosus; assembly: GCA_035578155.1. Classification (NCBI taxonomy): domain Eukaryota; kingdom Metazoa; phylum Arthropoda; class Insecta; order Neuroptera; family Myrmeleontidae; genus Brachynemurus; species Brachynemurus nebulosus. The sequence continues at coordinate 50,704,317 of JAPWDM010000001.1, read as the reverse complement.
AGAGAAACATGTATAACAAAACCCACGGGTAACGATTGCGCGTAGGCCACTTTCAGTGACGATTCATAAATAAAAAGAAAAGTCGACTTTAATCTAGGTCTAATAAATTTTTTGTAGAAAAATATATATATCATTTATTAGAACTTAGCCTATATATTTGGACATGTTTAATTGGAATTTATATTTTAAATTCTATACAGAACTAACCAGTTAATTAAGAATCATAATATACCTGTATGCTAACACCTTATTTCCAATAATATTGTTTTTTGAAGGTGAAAAGGTGATTTTTTTACCGGTAGCTAATGGAATCACCGGAAAACATCGAAAGCCGACACTTAATTAAATAATTAAACATTTTCTGTAAAAAACTAAATTTAATAGTAAAAAACTTACTTTAAAAAATCTAACTCTTTAGGAAAACTTAAAGAATAAGTTTGACAATCTCAAGCATAATCTTAGTAACTTAATTTTATAAACTAAGAAATGTATCGAAATTTACGTCAAGCAAACTGGCTAGTTAAACGTTCATTTTTCGATATAAAAATTTTTTTTACCACATAAAAATTAAAAATTCCACGATTCCACAAATTGCAACAATAACTGAAAGTCTTTTCTTAGAATTTAGTTGTTCGTTAATTCCTAGCGCACCAACCACCTTACGAAAATGAATTATTTTATCTGTTTTTGTTGGTTAATATTGAACACTGACACTATAGGTTACAGAGTTAATTCACTAGCGAAAATTTTCTGAGCCTTGCTTTCTGAATGATAATGATATTGAACTAAATATATACTTAAAACTGTACGCAATGTAAAATCTGGTTATCGGATCAAAAACATTAACTCACAAAATGCATAATTTTGTATCAGACATTTAAACCATGTGTCAATAAAAATTCGAGGTTAATAGGGAATCTATTTTATCCATAATAAAGAAAGAATTATTTAAATTTTTCGTTTTGTTAAAATGAGTAGTTTACAGAACATCTCTACAAATAGGATATGGTTTAGATAACTGTAATAGTAAATAAATAAAATTCGTCAAATGCGTCTAGTAGTTTTTGACACGCACTAAGTAATGTCATCTCAGTGAAATGTTAATTTATGATTTTTTGTTAACTCTATAGTTGTTCAGAGCTCTGCAGCCCTCTTGCGTTTATTCAATATGGATGAACAACTCAATAATTATTCAGTCACAAAACGATATTAATATGTCATCTTCGATGACATAAAAAAAGAACTTTAGGAGTTTTATGTTATGTCGGAACATGCTTCCATCTTCAGGCAATAAATGAAAAATACATACTTAATTATAATTTGTTATAAACAAAAGATATGTCAAAAAACATGCATTTACTTACATGAAAGGTTATAGAAATTATTTATAAAATCATAAGCTAAAAAGTCGAACCAAGTAAAATTAATTTTTATAAAATAAATGAAAATTAAAAACATTGTTAGACACAAAAAATTTGTTTTTAGTTACATTGTAAAAAAAATTGTTTTTCAGTATAACTACAAATATTTATAATTTCAAATGTTATCGAATGCCTGTGAAACATTATTAATGTATGACAAACTTTTGTTCGTATTTATACATACACCAATATTCATATGTTCACTTGATGTCCAGCTTAGCTGATACTTGAACACTCGATTTACTTTGGCATGTATGACCAATTCATTATGTTAATTAAAATTCACATAGTGTTTGAAAAATTATCAAACTGGATCGGCTGGGACTCGCATTATAACTGCGTCTCGCATTAGAGAGAGGATGTGTTTTGTTGATTATCGGATTGGATTGGCACTCGAACAATCGGTCGGTGGCCTAATTGGTAAGGCGCTTGCCTAGCACCAAGAGATCCGGGTTCGAGTCCCAGCCGATCCAGTTTGATAATTTTTCAAACATTATGTGAATTTTAATTTACAAATATTTAGTTAAATAGATTGTTAATCAGAAACTGGACTTACTATGTAACTTTTTTCGTGCCTTATGTATAATCGTTTCGATTGAAATGGTCATTAGCTAAGACGCTAAGTTAATCGATTTTAGAACGGTTAAAATTTTGCAGTCCTTTTTAGGTGATATTTTTATTGGTACGCCACTGATAAAATTCAAGAGTACAATCATCATATAATATTTAAAAGATTGAAACCAACGTTTTCTGTCTACATTGTTTTACAACATTCATCATTACATGTAACATTTCATACACATTTTACAACCCCATGTTTACTACCTCATATGTTATAATAAATTCTAGTTTATGTTGCGCGTGGGCTGTTTGTTACATTAATAGATAAAAAATTATACATATAAACGGAAATACAGTGAAAAAGAAGCAAAAAGAGTAGAAAAAATATTTTTATTTAAATATTAAAATTATACAGAAAAATTCTAATGAAATATGACATATTTGACTTTTTGAAAACTGAATATTCAAATAATGTGTGACATATAAAGTATGCTTTATTTATTTTTTGAAAATGAAAATGAAAAATACTATAGAATTTTTAATAGTCGCCACTTTTTCGGTATTTAATTCAATAATTGATTTGAAAAAAAAAATATGTAGCAATACTTGAATACAATTAAAGCTATATAAGTTCAATTTCAATAACCGTATACGCTGGATAAATATCACTCAAGACCATTCATTAAACGTAACATTGCTACTCCCACCCGAATTTATATTCGGCCAATCTAATTAAGTTTCCGAAACTAGCATGTACGCATATTTCTCCATTATTCCCCTTTTGTGATATAATTTCTGGTTATGTAGCTACGCGACTTCATTTCCTTACTTTCTGCGCAATGTGGCATAGTCCTATGCCACTCTTTACTTAACTTAAAAATCAAACACAGAGTGCCGTCTGTTTGAAAGTAGAACAACTTTATTCTACAGAATTCTAAAATAGAGGAAAGAAATGGTTTTCACCTAGGATAAATAATTATGTATTTTAAATTTTAATTATTTTAAAAAAATGTTACAATTACATAATCATCTGTACAAACATCTAGAATTTTATAAAAACAGAACGAAAATTAAATGTTCAATTTCTCTTAATCGCTCTCTTTTAATTTGACCATCGGAAAGAATGCTTCTCTTCAAATACATCGAATACGGGACGGAACATGCCGTCTCAAGCACACATCATAAAATAATTTTTTTACTTAGATTCGGTTTGATTTTCATTCTGAACAATTGTAAAATATTTTTGGTGTTTAAAATATGGTAAATTTTTTAACAATTATGTAAATTTAAATTTTGTGGAATTGTGGAAAAAGAACTACTGGAAATTGTTTCGAAATTAATAAATTTTGAGAAAAATGAATCATTTGATTTTTTTATTCTTTTTTAATATTTGAAGAACCTAATCTTCGGGTTAGGAAATAGAGGAACACCTCCGGGAGAATTTTTTTTTTGTATATTTTGGAACTGCTGGACTTACGGTGTTTAAACCTCCAGAAAATATTTCATCCAATTAGTTTAGGGGATTAACATCACGGAAGTTATTTGGTAAGTTAATTTTACCACACGGGTAGTACGTCACCCTAGATCACTTCCGGCAAATTCCAATTATCTGCTTCCTCCAGCGGTCCTTTCCGTAATCTCTTACAAAATCGATTTAACCACAATCCAGACAAGATTTTTGTTTCAATTTTAATAGAAAATTTCTTTCTCTGTTTTATTTGGCTTTGAATTTACAAAACTTCCGAACCATTAGTGGAACTCCTGAATCCACGTCTCTATAATAAATAAAAATTTAAGGGCCCATCACAAAATGCCATCACTCTGTTAGTAACAATTAGGATCCACTACTGGTCGATGGAGCGGAAATATTGGGTGCGTGTGTGCTAACAAATTCCGATCACCAATAACCCCGAAGGGATTACTGGCATTACTACGCCACAGCAACATATCAAGCATGAAATACAACAAGGGAGGAATGAAGAAAGATGTTGCATTTAACAAGAGTTTCCGGTTCCAAGTTACTGCACTTATATTGTTTTAACTATAGTTTATTATTGTTACTGAAAACTTTTATTACAATTTTTAAGAAAGCTTCATAAAATCAGCGCTAATTGTAAGTATAATTTAGCATTATTTTTACTATAATATTCAAAGTCGATAGGTTCAACGTCCCATTGCATTTGCTATTACTTTCAACCATTTTTTTTTATTTACTTTAATTCCATAAGCTTCCATTTACTTATTTAAGCAATGAGTTTTACCAAATAATGAAACCTCAACTTCTCAACTTCATTTTAAGGGACAACCGTCGTACAGCAGCATAAACATTATCCAAATGTTGTAAAAGTTAGTAAAAATAAAGCTACGTTAGTGAACTACGTAACTGACTTTTGAATTTTCGTAATTTAAAAACGGCTTTCCAAAGAGTATCGGTTGTACCTAATGATACCTCTTTTTTTTCGTTTGTACCTTAAAGTGTTCGGAGATAAAGGATACTCGAATTTCTCGGTAGAGTAAATTTAAATTTTGTGAGATATTCAACATAATATGTACGTGTATACGTAGATGTGTTTACCAAATGGCCTATTATTTTTTTTAAAGAAACAGAGAAAATCACTATACTTAAAATTTCGAGGGTCTTGTATTTTCGAACCCTTCGAGGTACAAACGAAAAGCAAAGAGATACAAACAGGTACAAACGAGTTTCTTTCAAATACTGTTTTTAAATTTTGAATATCTTAAAAAACAACAAAATTTACTCTACCTAGAATTTCGGGGATCCTCGGAGGAACAAACGTTTCTTCTGTAAGAATATTTTATTAATCCGAGAGCAAATAGAGAAAGTGTCGAGAATGGCACTGTAGTGTGGAAAAGTTCTAATGACAATTTCTTTTTTAAAATCTTTACTCTTTTCACACAGTATTCTAAAATTTTGAATATTTATGTGAAGATTTTATTTACATATTTACATATTTAGATATTTAATTATATTTTTATGTTTCTAAATATCAGATAATATCTACAAACTTTAATTAAATGATATTTTCTAATAAACAAATGCATTTGATGTACATTTAAGAAGTGTTAATATATTCGAATACAAGTAAGATTTATTAATAAGAACATGAATATCATTATTTTATTTTATTAAAGATTTAAAAGATTAAATGAAGGTCACTGGAACACACAAAGATGATGATATAGGTATTAAAATAGGAAAAAAAACTTTCAAACAAGAAATTCTTTATCAAATACCCACCTCTTTTGTTAATGACCGTCAAACAAGTATCATACCGCGACATGAAAGTAAAAATTAAAGTGTACATATTATATACGTGGTTACAGTAAGAATCAAAGAAACCGACACACTGGAATTTTTCCATAGAATAGCTTTACTGAAAAAACGGTTAAAAATCAAGGGAAAGTCAATGAGCAAACATTTAAATTTCGGAAACTTACGTAAAGTGGTTTGATTACCACCCCCACCCCCAAAAAAAAAAATAAAAATAAAATTAGTGTACCGTAAAGTGGATTGACGAGGGATAATGAGATGAATAGGGACAAAACGAATAAAATCATTCTCATTATGATAATTAATAGTTAACAGCCTGAAGATGATTTTATTATAAGCTCCTAGTATTTATATATCACACCTCGGCAGTAACAGGGCCGGCCACACGTATACATACAAATTCCATATAAATATGATTTCCTGTTGTTGCCGAGATGCGATATAATAAATTAATGTACAAATTGGTATGATTATTTAAGGGGTTATATAGTGTTAAAATTTTCAAAAAATCGATCTTTTTAATTTTATTTTCGCAATGCACATAAATTTAAGTATATACACACACACACAGAAAATTTATTGTCAATCCGACGCACATTCTCAAAGTAACACGTACATATGACGTGGAATAGCGTTTGAATGTAAGAGATCGGAGCATTAGCTGTTTTTTCTCAAAACTGTGTTTTTAAAGTCGGTGAGCAAAATTTCTCGGAAACGACTGAAACGATCACTCTCAGGTTTTAACACAACATTTTTAGCTATATTTTTAGGAATTAATAAAAGGGATTTTCTCGCCGATAAATATTTTTCATTTTATAAACAATTTAAGGCTTAAATTTTTGTGAAAAATCGATTTCTCTTTTTTGAGTAGCCGCAATTTTGTCAAAAATTATTGTTTTGCTTATTCCTTCGATCAGTTTCAAGATATAAGATTCTATTAACGAAATATTTTTAGTTTTTTCATTTTAGATGATCCAGTCCAGAGATACCAGCCGGAGATCAGCTATAGCAGGTTTCAAAATAATTATTTTTGCAAATAAAAATGTTAAAATACAACTAAAAGTTACGATAATATGTGTACAAATTTTTACTTTAATATCTAAATTAAAAGGTCTTCACAAGACAAATTCTTGAAAAATCGACCTTTTTTTCCTTCTGACTGTATACATATAACCCCTTAATAGAATTACGAGTAAATATTAAAAAATTATCTACAATATCTGAAGCCTTCGACTGCTTTATTTTTTATACATGTATTTTTTTTTCTATTTCATCTTATTTCCATCGTTTTAGTTCACTTTTTGCGCAGTCGGCCTTTTTTTTATTTGTTTTTTTTTTTTTTTTTTTTTTTTTTTTTTTACATGAATGATTTGCGTTGAATACTTTTGTACAATTCGGTAATTTTCGTGTAAAATATATGTATACTTTTAGCGTACATGCACGAAATCGAATCTATTTAAAAGAAATTATAATTATCTTGTATATGTTAATAAATGGTTTGATCATCCGTACATAACGTAGCAAACACCAATGCAACACAGTACCTACATATCCACATAATAAATAATATTAATAACAATGGATATCGTTGTACAAGTTATCGATAGTAGGTACCTATACATACACATACATCTACAACACATTTATTGACAATTTATTGATAATGGAAATTTATATTTTTTAATACAATTGATCAATTTATTTTTTAAATTCATTTATTATTGGCCTGATATACGTGCGTTGTATGTTTTACGTTTTCTTTATGGCTTTTTTAAATGTCATTTAGTAATAAATAACAAAAAAAATTGAATTTTGCATACAAATCGATAGGCACAGATTATTTTTAACAAGTTGTAACATTCAGAAATATACTCCTCAAGAAATTTAATAAAACACCGAAATTTTGAAAATTGTTAATTTTCTATAAAAATACCTAATCAAAATAAATCAAAAATAATTCAATAGTTATTTTTAAAAATAGCGAGGGTAACTTTGCATGAGAGTGTAATGAAATCTGTTATGGTCGACAGGAATTTTACTTTTTGTAAAGTCGATTTTAAAATATGAGCCGATGAAAGGCAAAGTGGTGTAAGTCACATTTTCAACTTTTTTTAAATGACGGCAAAAATGTAATCTCCATATTTAATTTTGTTAGGACGAAAGATGGTGTAAGTCATAGATTCAACTTTCTCCTCACAGATGACAGTTTAAATTTAGAAACCAAATAATAAGGGCTTTTTTTGGTGCAAGTCGGACTTACATCTCTTTATAAAATTTATACATGTTTGATTGTTTGATTAGACTATAAAATAAGCAATGTAATCTGTATAATAATATATCTGTACCTATAAAGTTCTCTGTTAATAATTAATATTTTCCTTTTTAGCGAATTTCGAAAACTCGAAATTCAGCTATTACAGTAGTTCTCATGACGCAATCTGAGTCCGGGACTATGGCAGAAATATGTTTTGAGATCCCTAGAATACGAAAATGATATTCACTAAAATTTGTATATATATATATATATATATATATATATATATATATATATATATATATATATATATATATATATATATATATATATATGTGTGTGTGTGTGTGTGTGTTCCCACGATAACTCTCGAACGAAACGTCTCAGGCTTATGAAATTTTGTGTGCGGACTGGATTCTGAATTGGCTTGGCTAAGTTCGTTAGCCAGACACGTCGGATGCCCAGAAGTAGGTTTTCTGGCCATTTTTTATCATTCGATCCTATCATAAGACAGTTCGAGTTTTACATCGTTGAAAAGGAAAAAAAAATTATGAAGAAAATGTTCTTATAATTTTCTTTCTATGTTAAGTAGTTTTCGAGAAAATCGTAATTTTCACTTTTGCCTTATTTTGCTCTCCTTGTCATTGTAATAAGTAATTTATATTTCTATCTCAGTTGCTTATAACATATACAAAATTTTCATTTTTTTTACGTAAAACAAACGGTAGTTATTCAAAACCTATGTATTATAAATACCATATCTCTGTCTCATTTTTTTAAATTAAAATTAACCAGATATTTTAAGCATGTGTAATGAAGATTTTTTTAAATTTTTTTATTGAATTTTAAATGAACAAGATAATGAAGGTAATGTCATGATATAATATTATTAAATATTATAGAAAGATAACATAATAATAATGTTTATATGCCAGGAAAAAAATTTTAAAGAACTAGATCGATTTTGAAAATTTTTTCACTGTTAGAGAGCTAAACTATTTTAGAAAGATATAGATTACCTCATGCAAGGTCCGCTAAGGTCCATTGGATCTAGAAGTGTCAAAAATAAAATAAGGGACCGATTTTGAAAATTTTTTCACTGTCAAAGAGCTAAGCTATTTTAGATAGATATAGAACACGTAATGTAAGGTCCGCCAAGGTCCATGGGACCCAAAAATGTCAACAATAAACTAACCGACCGATTTTGAAAATTTTTTCGCTGTTAGAGAGCTAAACTATTTTAGATAGTTATAGATTACGTTATGTAAGGTCCGTCAAAGTCCATGGGACCCAGAAGTGTCAAAAATAAAATAACTGACCGATTTTAAAAATTTTTTCACTATTGCAGAGGTACACTATTTTAGATAAGTACAGTATGTTATCTGAGATCCACAACTGTCCTGCGGATGCAAATGCGGCATAGAAAACTACACAACGGGTTTTAAAAATAGTTTTACTGTTAGAAATATAAAATATCCTATATTATATAGGATAGAAATAAGCTACCGAACCGATTCTCAATATTTTCTCATTGCTAGAGAATTAACTTATTTTAGGTGGATAGCACTATACTGTTCAAAGTCCGTTCGGGGTCTTGGGTCCCAAATATACCAAAAATAAATTACCTAGCCGATTTTGAAAATTCTTTTACTCTTAGAAAACTAAACTAGTTTAGATGGGTATATGCGCCAAGCACCTTATGCGAAAAAGCGCCAAAAATTAACTACTCAACTGATTTTGAAAATCTTTTCACTCTTAGAAAGCTGAATTATTTTAAATGGATACAGGTCTTAGATGAGATCCGCCCGTGCCCAATATTTCGAAATTCGCTATGTTATGCAGATGTTGCAACAGGGGTATTTAAAATATTTAAGTACTTTTTCCTAAATCACCAGAAAGAGAAATTAGTTTACAGGAAAAGTGGTGTAAGTCAATTCGGCCTCCAAGAACTCGCCCCTACCATTATTCTAAGGATTCAAAATTTCTGAGAAAATACAACAATTATCTGTCTTTAAGACTAAAGCCTATTTAGTAGGAAAATAATATAGCGGAATTTTTTATAATTTTTGTAGTAAAACCCTTGTGTTCTCAAAATGATACTAACTTGACTTACACCACTTCAACTGTTACCGCGTCATATTTAAAAAGTAAAATGCATTTTCTTCGTTCTGAATGATAGCATATAAATAACTTAGGTGTTACAGTTATGTAATTATTTAGTTTGTTTTATATTCAAAGTATCCTTAAAACACCTAAGGAATTTATCAATATAAATGCTTTAAATGGTTCTTTCATAAATCGTCATCGATACATGGCAGTATTTTTCTGATGTGGCCATTCATTGGAAATAATCGGTGTTTGTTAGCGTAATACATACATATATCTTTTTTTACAAGCCATAGGTATATAATAATTGGCTCATTATGATTACCAAAATATTAGTAATGAAAGCAATTATTTGAAATTACACGTTTGAGTAGGCGTTCGGCACAACGTATGTACACTGAATAAACAAAGGATGATGATAAATGGCAAATTTGTTAAATTGATTGCGTAGGTAAAAGTGGAATATTTTGTAGCCGATGGTGTATTATGGTTTTATTTTCCGTTTTCAGTAGGAAATTTGTTCGTCGGTCGTGGGAATTTATTTTGTGGGTATTTGGGGAATAGTTTAGTGATTACAATTAATTAATACAAAACAATTTCATTTCGGAAGAGCCACTTTAAGTTTTTCTCCAGTTTCAAATAAACATTATGTGGCGTGTCCCGACGTTCAGAGATTTCTGAGCATTTATTTTTTCGTGTATATGTTACTTCTTAATATGTTTAAAGATCTAAATATCGAACATTTTGTATTTGAACATATTTTATACCTGAGTCTGGCTCGGCTTCTCGGGAAGCCTGAATGTCAGTAGTCTGAATGTCAGAATGTTACTTGTTCTAAACGCTTTTACAATTAGTATACACTATAGAAAATCATTGGAGTTGCGTAGATGTGTAAGACACCTAAGTTAACTTGATTATGTCAATGCATGCCTTAAACGTATGTCTTTTACGCATGCCAATTATGTACCAGGGTGACCGTGCCCGGCTCAGTGGAAACTTCATTTGAATGGAATTTGTTGGGGAGAGCAGATGTGACAACTGATGATAACTGGACAGTTAACCAGTTGTTTATTTCCATAAAAAATAAAATACAAATTTAATAGTATTTTGTACAATAAATAAGTACTTTCATAGTAGTCTTCGGTAAAAAATGTGGTATCTATAGAAATATTTATTAATATTGTAAAATACATTTAACAAGCAACAAATGGATAACTGGCATTGCATTGGTTTGGTAAAATGATATTCAAGTTGACCCTCTAATCGAATTTTTAGCGACTTCAAACCTAGCTAGATTGCTTTCTAAGCCCTAAAAGCTCCTCCATAGCAAATTTCATCAAAATCGTTAGAGCCGTTTCCGTGAAAAAGGGACATACATACATATATACAATGATTGCTCGTTTAAAAATAGTATAAGATTCGCCATTTAAAAGTTCCTAATTTGAGGTATGAGCAAAAATTTACATTAGAAACGAAAAGAAAGTATGGTCCGAGTGATCTTTTTGTTTCCTAAGGGTTCAAAAAAGTTGCTGCTATTTATTTTTATTGATAACACACCTATTGAACTGAAACAGAATTATAATTTTAATTTTGTTGGGTTAACGCATTTACCAAAATAATTTACTCTTATATGGAATAGAGAAAATAAGGAACAGTGTAAATTAAATCGGAAATGGATAATTGACTTCCTCACTGTACCTTATTCACACCAAAGCGGTAAGTAGCAAGTAGTAAATGTAACGCATAGACTAAAGTAAGTACTTTATGTACTTACCATCCTTACGTTTTTGTCTCACTCACCATACGCGAACCAAAACGAACCAAAGGTACAGAAAACTAACTATATAAACAGTAAAATGCATTTAATTAAAATTTTCTTTTTGCTGCATTAAAATACTGTACAGTAAAATCGATATTTACTTGAACTGTAAAAGTTTCTGTTGCTTCTTTTAACACTAAAGTATTATTTTTAATGTATGACAAAATTTTCTTACGAAAATCGATTGCTTTGATTTTCCAAACCGCATGTTTTTTCAAAATATTTGATCCACGATTTTTGTAGTCGATTCTTTAGATGTATTTTTGAGACTATGAAAATTTCTAATCCAAAATGCTGTGGCACACTTTCTCATCAATTTTAATATTTGCTAAATCATATGAAAACTGAAATCTTAACATCTTATTTTCTGTTTATAAGAGAATATATTATTTCCGATAATTTCCCCATATACATATATTAAAGGTTCATTTAATCAGTATACATCATCACAATGTCATTAATTAATTATTATCTAGTTTTGAGCTAATATCTTTAATTTAATGATTTGTTAAGTATAATTACTAGCAGTAATTAATCTCAAAGTTAAATATTTCAATGTCAAATCAGATTGGTTTTTTTTTTTCATAAGCAATCAAACATATGTTATTGCTTATGGTTTATGGTCACTCATTGGCGTAGTTAATAATAAAAAGTAATTTACAATTATTAACATTGAAATATCCGAGATTTTTTTATTGAAAATTAATATTGAAGTTGATGCGATAAGACCATATACATATTGCTGTTAATTTGTATGTATTGTAAAAATTAATTACTAATAAGACAAGAGACGTATGTTTTAAATTTTTTCAGAAAATACACTGACTTTAATTTTCTGTGTTGCCGAAGTGTGCTGCTTGTTTAAATTTTTTTAGTAATAACGTTCAGATTAGGGCGGGCATATGTAGGTGTTTTTTTTTTTTTTTTGACAATGACAGTGTTTTTCATAGAAATATCTATTAATCTCAACAAGAAAAAAATTCGTCAAGTGCGTTTTTGACGAATTAAGTAATGTCACCTCAGTGAAAGTTCTAATTTATGATTTTTTGGCTCGTTTTTAAGTACAGTGAGAATGACCGCCGTCTTGCGTTTATTCAATATATGCATGTACAACTCTATAATACAGTAAGAATACAGCTTTCTTGCGTTTATTCAATATATGCATGTACAACTCTATAATTATTATATTATATATTATTATTATTATTATTATTAATTTTTCCCCCACTATAATCACACAACGAGATTAATATGTCATCCTTCGGTGACATAAAAAGGAAAGAAATGCAAGTGACATTCCTCCTATTTAGTGCCGATAAACCAGCAACCATGGAAGATTGGGCTAATAGAATGCAGTTTATAAAAGGTAATAGTGCTGGTAATACGTGGCAATTACTTTCATTCAATAAATGCTATAAATTCATCTTTCAAATAAAAGAAAAATGTTGCCCTTAATTTAATATGAACAGATGAACCGAAAAACAGAACTATTTTTATGGTTTTCTTTTATGTGATTTTTAGAAAATTTTTTTATGCAGTTTCTAGAAAATTCCCACAAAAGTGCCTAATGAGAATGAAAAGTAGTAAACATTATTTTGCGTTAAAATTAGTTATGATTTGTTTTTAATATTTAATCAGTACACTGCATAAGAGTATTTGCATCATGAAGATTTTTTATAGATGTATTTATGGCAATTTTATAATATTATAAAAATGAAAAAAATAAAACGGGCAAATTAACGCTTTATCTTGTTTAAAAAAGCAACTTCTAGGGAAATCGTGAGGTTTTGAGCGTTTTGAGTTATGTATTTTCTATTAAACTTTTTTTACACGATCCCTATCCAGTGCATAATTTTTTTTCTACTCCTGTTGAAGAACACACTCATTACAGATCCGTAAATTGTTGAGAAAGTTAGGCATTATTCAAAGGTGTGGAAAAATGACCATTACTCAATAGCTACCGACCAATGAAATCACCGTTTCTGAAATCAACCATTATTCAATGGGCCGGCATTTGTTTTGTGTATGATATATGAATCAAATTTTAATTTCATATAATATGTTGCGTAGTAACGTCAAAGTAAACAAAGTAGTTTGTATTTTGTTTTCATCGTTTGTACATATATAAACATTTAATGAAATTAGAGATAGATTAAAAATTGTATTCTTTTTATTTAAAAATATTCAATATTTAAATAAAAAAAAAAGTCCTAGAAAAAATATCGTATTCTACTCGCTTGCAACGGCTATTACTCACTCAGATGCATTATGACACTCGCCTCGTAAACTCGGCTCGTGTCGCAATTTCATCTTCGTGAGTAATAGCTATCATTACTAGCTTGTTGAATAATATACTATTTTAATATAAGTAGATATACTTTTCATTTTGTGAAGTTTTTGAATATTTTTTTGTGCGATTTTTTTTTATGCGATCTACATCTACCGCATAAAGCTAAGATAACATTGAAAGTCGTACATCACGTATTACTCAACTTCTTTGATATAGTCGCCAGATTATTGTCGTCACATATTTATGTAAATTCCTTTTAAGAATGATTCCGTTAAGATATTATTATTTCTTGATAATAATACCTATAATTAATTTTTATTTGATGAAAAAAGCGAATAGAAATTTTTGGGTTCATCTTCATGAATTATAGAATAGAAGATCTACTGACGGTAAATTTAGGAAATTATTTCCACAATTGAAAGGAGACAAAAACAAGTTTTTCAACATTTTCATATGACTTAAGAAACACTTAATGCCTCCACAATCTCTAACCAAAGTTTTAGACAAATTTTTTTTATTATATGGAACTCTTTTCTCTTTGGTTCTATTATAGTTCCCTTTCAGATACCTACTTGAATTATTAATGTTTCTATGTCTATTTAACTGTATCTTTAATTTATCAAATAATAAGTTATGTAGAAATGTAGTTTCGTAACTACAAAATTGTATCAAATGAAAATATGGGTTAAAATTCCAATCATAATCATAAATTGTATTACTTTTACTTAAGTTGCTTATCTTCCTAATTTTCTACACGTACGACTAGTGCGAAAAAAAATTTTTTTATTTCATTTTTTAACACTGACGACTACGTAAGTGCATACAAAAGTAATTCTTATCTAGTGTGACTATCTTCAATCATTTGCATTGTTTGTTTCAGTCTGACGTGTACGTACAATATCTGACGCGCGAGTGATTGTCATCCGTACCCGCTTCCAATTTGACCATAGCCTAACAAAAATTAATGCTGCATACATAATATTCTGGTCACTTTAATATTTAGTTTCATTCCATCTTTTCTAGTACATATTGCTGTATACATATACATACCTATATCACTGCCAACAAGTAGATTTTATATTTTAATAATTATTCACTTGGCTAAATCTTTTTATTTAGCACGGAAACAATTAAATTCCACACGTACTTTAATATGCATATTATTAAATACTCTTAAATATGCATAAATTTAATCGAACATTATAGTAAAGTAATTAACAGGCAAAAAATTAATGAGCTATAAATTTATTGCATATTTTTACAGCCAGATATGTATAAAATAAAATCGTATATACATACATAACTTTAGGATACAACAAAATAACATAGATGAAATGATATTACAAGAAACTTGTATTTGATGCTTTTTTGTAATTATGGAATTATTTTATGTATTATAGTTTTTTTAATTGTTTTATAACATAATATATATTTATTGTTATTGTGTCTACCCAATTAAAGTTTATTATTTTCCTTTTTTGTCTAAAATAATTAAATTATATAGTTTAGTACAGACGTCATCAGCTTTTTTTCGTTGTGTTAATACCAACCGAAATGCTAAAATATTCAAATAGTCTGTAATGAACTATTTCGTAATTACAATATACGTTTAATTTGTCAAAAAAGAAAGAAAGTAAGAAGAAACAAAAGACAATTTCTAACTTTTTGAAAAACGTCCAAGGGACATAAAGCTAAGTAAAGGACTATTTTTTTGAAAAAAAAGGATGGATGGTCATCGTATTTTTTAACGAAAGTCAAACGAGTCACTTGAAATTATCAAATGGATCACTTAATAATTTGGTGGCCCACGGGCTGTAGATTGCCCACGCTTAATTTAGTATCCTAGTAAACCTTTTTTCAAGTTCATATCTGTTATTGTACAGTAGAGCGTCAGTTATTCAAACGTGAATTAGTTGGAACGTAAATTTACCGGACGCGAACCCAGAAGGGTACTCATTTAAAAAGAACGTACAAAAAACAAGTTTTTAGAGTGTGTGTGTGAGAAAGTGTGTGGATGATATCCAAAATGTTTTTTGAATGATTTTCTCAGATACTTTCTTACAAGATTCAATATTTTTTTTTTATGGAAATCAGCTCTCTTTGATTAACCCAACAACTATAAATTTCAGTTGGTCCAGGTAATTGACGCTCTACTGTGCTTTCACTTTAGCATGCGGATATTGGCTATGATTTTCACTTAGCCATGATTTTGGTATTATTTTAATGGTCGCTGATTATATCTGCCTAGTTTGAAGATCGGTCTAGCATACGAAAAATACTGTCTTTTACCACAATTTACTCTAGTACCACACTTTTTCAATCATTTTGTATGCCTCTATACTTACGCGGAATAAATTTTTTTTTATTTGAAAATAGCTAGTTAGAAAACAGCTATTAATGTTTGATGTAACCTTACAAAATATGCTCATAGATATCTCATTACAATTTTTAGCTATGATTTTTCCAAGTTTAATAACTTTCGCTTCATATTTCAGAAACTAATTAAGGATATGACCACTAGATATACAAATGTCAAAATGATACTAGAGACTACTAGTCGCCAGGAAGAGGCCCGGCCTGGGTAACCTTAAAGGGCGGTGGACTGACTTTCAAATTGTGATGCAGCACAGTGTTTTGTCTAATACATGCTAGCTGGATAAAATTATTTTTTAATAGATATAGCTTTCAAAGTCCCCTGTTGAATACTAATATAAATGTTTTTATTGTATATTTGTTTAAGGTACTTGGAATCCAAAAAAGGGGGTGCCATAGGAAATAAAACCCATTAATTAGAAAAATAATTATGCTTATTGCACAAATGCAAAGAAATATCGATAAAGATAATACTAGCTAATCATATTATGACACTTATTATGTTATAACTAAATATAAATAGTAACTTAACGCAAAATAAACGCAAAATAAATAACAATTGGGCAAATTGAGGCAAAAACAATCTATTCTATTTAATCTAGAAGCTTGTGTCTATTGTCTGAAAAAATTACAGGCCGGGGATAAGAGGGGATTTTTACTTATGGTATTTGAATTTAAATTTTGTTTTAAAAAATCAATTTTCCGACTTACGAAGCCCTTATTTTGTTTAAAGTATGAATATTATTTTATTATTATACTGAATAAAAAAAGTACTTCACCCCACTAGTAGAATCTATTACAAAAAATCACCACAATTAGTAAAACAATCTCGAAAGATGCAATCCTGTCAGTAGCCAAAATGCAAATGATTTTATGCATTTTACCTAATTGTCTTGTATATTTGCTCTCATTACCGATGCTTCGTACGACTGATACCAAAACAATACCTGTCGATGTGACTACTACCTAATGGCCTACCTGTACCCTCGTTAATGGTTTCAAGAAATTTTAATTTTGTTTTTGTCCAGCTAGGTTGTACTAAACGAAACACTGTGTGCAGGTTCAAACTCAATTAACATAATTTATTGTAAAAAAATGTGAATTACAAAGTATGTAATATTACAAATTGTAATAACATTATTCAAGTTGGCTAAATGTAAAAAAACCAAGTTGACTGTCATTAAAACCTTCCTTCAGTATGAAAGAAGACATTTCAATTCTGTACTACTTATACAAAGCTTTTCTATGACGGTTTCGGTTTCCATTTTGTTCTCTACTGGCCTGTCAAAATTTATGTAACGTTTGGGGGCGAGGGCGCCGATCCACTACCAGGAGGAGGGCGCACCGGGATCCGTCTCGGCGTCCCGGTGGGCCAGGCCGAGCCTGGCCAGCATTGAAATATAAATTTTTCCGTGCAACATATATTTTTTATTGTCCTATTTTTATTATTATTGTCTTATTGTCTTAATTCATTCAGAATCGTTTTGTGTGTAAGTTTTATTCATGTTTTTGTGTACACAGCTTCTCCAAGCGTCTTTTATTTCGTTAAACCACCCCAGTAAATACCACTCCTGTTTTTCAGCTCTTATCTTCTGGTTGTTTTCTAAAATAAACTTGGAGCCTATTCAACATTCTAATAGTGTAGAGTTGAAATGAATATGAAAAAGAAAATTCAATTTACCGATACAAAAATTTATTTATTTATTTATTTATTTTTATTTTTTTTTAATTTTTAAGGAAATTGAATTTATAAATTGTGGTTTATGTAAACAGCTGTGTCGTCTGCCCTCCCGCTTTTTTCCCTCCATCCTTCTTTAGTAATCAAATAATCAGAAACAGCCGAAACAAAAACGTTAGGCGATACAGACATGTTAGAATTTGGCATGAAAATATTCATTAAAATAATTCGGAATACAAATGTTGTAAACTTGCACTTGATTGAGCTTATCAGTGTTTACGTCATAGGTTATTTGCGCAACTCATGCTGATTCGGGTAACGCTGTTAGCAAGATTGTCTCGGTACTAATTTATGATGAAGAGCCCAATTGTTGATACTCTTTATGAAAACTTGAATTCTAATGTCCTCATTTTTTTCCTAGTCTCTAAATTTTATAATGACTGTGTATTGTTTTTTTTGCACGATCGTGTATTTTCATGCACTTACCGATGTTGTTGACAATGCTAGTAAGTTACATTTCCCGAACGTTGGTTTATATCCATGGAAACCAAAAAATAACAATGCGGTAAGTAAAATAGGTGCGTGGTAAGTGAATAGGAGTGTGGTAAGTGAAATTAGCTCAAAAATGATGGTAATTATTTATTTATATTGAAATTAAAAGTACAATTTGGAAAATTAAGTGATTAATATGAAAATTTTCACTAGTTTGCACATTATTATTATTATTATTGCTGGCATTAGTCTTCATATTTTATTGAGATTTCAAAAGGTTGTTCAGTCATTCATTTTTCTGTGGTTTTCATAATCTTTCTTTCATTTTACGAGAATAAATTTGCAGCCAAAATTAAAATGCTTCATCAGTTTCATTATTCTCACTAATATTATAGTTAAACAAACTATTTTCCTCAATTTTTTAATAGAAAATTCAAAAAAATATTCACGCCAATATTGACACTTAATTTTTTATTTATAAATAGAGTTGTTAATTGTCACTACAAAGATTCGTATTATTATATGTTTATAATATTTATTCATGACATTCTATGTAATAACATAGAAATATAAATTTCACCTATATTGTCCGAATTTTATTTTTTATTTACTATATTTTTATTCTTTAATTATTTTAAATCGATCGTGCAAAAAATATTATACAATACATGATCCGTTAAGTGCCTTTACTGATCTCGAAAGTTGCAAAAACTCGACCCTGCGGGTCTCGTTTTCGCAACATTTTCTCGATCAGTAAAAGCAGCTTACCGAAGTTATATTGTAAAATACTATTGTACTCTGTTGTACTGAAAGTATTTTTAATTTAATATAAAATTCTATGTAGTGTACGTACTATTTATTTAACCTTGTACATATATGTATTTAATATATTTTATGTTATGTTACCTAAGTCCTTGATTTTCACGATAGAAAAATATTTATTCAATGACTTCAATTTATTTCGCTAAACTAGTGGAACGAGTTAAATGCATGCTGTATTTCTTTATATGTGTTTACGTATGTATGTACATATTTTTTGATACTTGTTAAATGTGAAATCAATATATGTACATGTGCATGTTGTGAATACTAGAACAACTTGTACTAGCGCATTTGAAGGGCCCAAAATTATTCCCATGGAATTTTTTACTTCATCTTGTTTTATGGGTACAAACTACTAATTGTGAAAGTTCCGTTCACTTTGAATTTCAGTTTTTTCGTATTCTTTAATACTATACAGTCAATGGATTTGTCTAGTTTTTTCAGTTATTATTAGAGAAGAGGTTTGTATTTTTTCGAATTTTGTATAATTATATATAACGAAAATTTGTTGCCTAGCAATACAACGAGAAGAACTGTCAGCTAACAAAAATACGAATAGCTGGTGTATTTCTGGGTTGATACTTCTTCAAGTTAAATTGCTTTTAGGCAATAAATTTTAGTTATGGAAAATAGAAATTTATTTAGAGGAATATAAAACTCGAGTGTAATATAATAAGGCAGTTTAACGAATAAAATAAGTACCTATACCTACCTATATAATTCACATTGTTATTAGATCATCCGGAAAGTTCGTGCCGTTTTCGGAGCCACTCGAATGAATTCATGTTTCTTCAAGTAGCAACCACAAACGAAACATGCAACAACATATTAGTGTTAGGCTGATAGTGTTGCTTGTAATATGTATCATAATTCTTTAAACAGTGTTTAAAGAATTTTTTTTGTCAGAAATAATGAGCAATCTTAGACATCAAGGAATACATGTCATGTTATACGAGTTTAGAAAAGGTACTAATGCAGCTGACGCAACGAGAAATATTTGTAGTGTTTGTGGTGATGATGCGCTTTCTGACAGGACTTATAGAAAGTGGTTTGCTAGATTTCAAAAGGGTAATTTTTCTTTGGAAGATAAAGCTCCCTCCGATCAACTTGTGTGTATTGACGATGAATTTATCCGTCAAGAAATAAAGCGAAACCTGATGCAAACTGTTAAGAATTAGCGGCAACTTTTGAGCATTCAAAATTCATAGTTTTCGGCCATTTGAAGAAAATCGGGATGATCATTTACACCAAAAACGGCACGAGCTTTTCGGTTGACCCAATATTTAATATTTCATTATTATATAGATTTGAAATTCCGTCAAATTGACCAATAAAATTTTGTTTCATTTTCATGATCATTGAAAAGTTTCGTACGTTTTCTTCTTATGGTGGAAACTTATGTTGTAAGGGATGCATAAAAACGCAAAACTCGCGTGTTTCGAGGCTGAACTTATTCTATATAGTTCTGTGAGGGAGTACCGAGTTATGTGGGTTTAATTGTATAATTTTTTTTTATTACAAAAAAATTTATTACCGTTGGTGGAATCTATTGGTCAGCGCCTCCTATGCCTAGCCCATAATCAGGCACTACCAATATCAACAAGGTGTTCCGATTTTATGTACACATTGCGAAAAAAAAAATTGGTAGATTAGATAGCAGTAGGTGAACGAGGATAATTGTAGGTTCAAAATATTAATGAATAAATAGTTGGAGGTTCAGAGTTGCGCAGTGAGAGTATAAGCGTGGATTTAGGGATCGTTAACGATCATGAGTGCAAATTATATGAATAAAACAAGAAATTTTCATCTTAACAAAAATTCAACAATTTTTGTTGAGTTAAAAATTGTCAGGCGAATAAAATTCCCGAACCTAGTCACGAGAGCGACTTACAAATAGCTAACTTATTACTTAAAATAAATTACGACACGTATGAAATTTACAAATATAAATCACTAACGAATACCTACAGATGTTTAGTTAAGTTAACCTGATCTGAAACTACGCACTTATCGACTTATTAAAAGAAAACGTAAATTACAATCATTAGAATGACAAAAGATAATGATAATTAATCGTAAATAATGATAAATTAAATTTATGGAGCTATATAATAAACATAAATGTAAAAAAAAATATAACAAGAAAATTTAAAGGTTATATAGCCATCTAGGACGAATGGACTCTGGGACTAATAAAATATAGCGGAAAAATCCTTTAATTAGTTAACAGAATAATTTGAGGTGTTCACGTGTCATTTCTACATAAACTTATTTTGGTTAACTGAAAAGAATTATGCGGAAAAATTATTTAACGCATTAAACCGCTAAATTTACATTACGAAAAATTAAATAAAATTTAAATGAATAAACGTCTAGTTGAATTCAAATCTAAACGACATAATCTAAATTTTAAATAATGAATTTAGAATAAATGGCATGCTTAATAAAAATTACGTAGCCTAAAAATAAAGTTAAAAAAATATAACAAACTTAGATGTTAAGGTTTCGGAGTTTGTACTAAGAGTGAAATATGATTTTAAATTGAAACATGAGCTAGCTTATGGTTACAATATTTCTAGAACATTCTGTCACAACAGCGCCGTAATCTTTCAATATTGAAAACAAAGGTCCAAAGGACAGACTTGTTTGAAAGCATATCGAATTGATTTCTGCTTATCTTTTAGTCTCCATTTTAGTATATTTTATATTCTAACACCAGATGTCAATGAACTTATGTATTGGTAACCGATTTGGTAAATAGATTTATGCAAGTATATTTACAATCGCCATACAGAGATGGCATGGCTACATAAGATGATGTAATCAATATTATTGATTTCCCATAAGGAAAAAGTTATGACACAGGAGTGCTCTAAGCAATAGTTTTTCCTAAATATTGAAATAATACTTCTAATTATACATAATTTTATTGTTTTGTCTAATTTCATTATTAAAAACTATTCTGCATTATTATTATCACTAAAACCGTAGTAATAGTAATTACTTTGTTAAGTAGATGCAGCTTTTTATTACACTATCTGATATAAAACAATCTTGTAACATTTTCCTTATGTGAGTTCAGTATTATCATATAATATAAAATTGAAACATCCTGTATGTTTGAGTTCCAGTAATATGTTGATTCTGTTTTTATTATTTATATGGTGTGAGATGTTATTTATACGGCTAAATTTTAAATATACATATGTATTTATGTATGGAATATCAATGTAAAGGAAGAAACTAATAAACATATAGGAATGTTCGTAAAATAGGATTGTTTTATTCAATACTTAGGTATCTTATATGTATAATATTATTTATTATTTTCGAATTGGAGCAGTAAAAGAAAACAGAGAATTATGATTTTTAGATCAAGATATCTTAACTTAAATTGAAAGTTTGACCAGCAATACAGGCCAATAATGTAACCTATATAAACAAGATATATGTATAGGCTTAAGAAATAGTGTGGAATAAAGTAATAGTAATAATAATATTTAATCAGAGGCGATTTTAGGATTTTTATTTTGAGTAAGCTTGATTTTTTGTGGACATATAGCAAAAAACACCACTTTCAGCATAAAAAAAAACGTAATGATAAATCTTTCTTTTTTTATTTTTTTCACTTTTCAAAGTTTTTGGGTAGGCTTGGGCTTGCTCCAACTACTCGCTAAAATCGTCACCGTATCTAATAATTAATTACAACAATCGTGCAGCATGGTATTGATAATAATATAAAAATTTATTATAGTTTTTATACTAATTTCCACCGACACTTCATATTTTGTCTAAACTTTTTACGGTACGGCGTACGGGTGTACCGTGTTTAGCGTTGCATACGAATTTCATTATCTGTAACTTAGATATTTATTAGGATTATGTGGAACTAAAAACTAAACAAGTATTTAGTTGCAATTTAACAAACTGCTGTCGAGTAGTAACTAATAATTGGTTGGTTCTATAGTTCGCGACGCTAGTTGTAGAATTATTTTGGAATCTTTATACTATTATTTTTCAAAAATTTGTATTGATTTTGCTGGATTTAAGCTGATTTTGCAGTTTTTATCATTGGCATCTTCTCTGAAGACAGAAACAAGCTTTGAGTTCATTAATGATTTATTCAGAAATATTGTATGCAATCAGTTTGAAATTTTTAATACATTATCAGGTATTGCTTTAAATACCTGATAAATAAAAAAAAACACTTCGATAAAAAAATTCCCTTTCCATTTGCCTGATAACGGTATGTTTTATCGATGACGTTGTTGGTGTTTAAAAAAAAAAGTCTTTTAAGCTCTAAGGGCCATAACACAAAGATTCAGTGGGTTGTCTAAAACCAAAAAAGTTAAACGGGATTTTGACAATACATACCTAATAAAATAAAATAAAGTGCCTTTGATCACAACAAATTTAATCCATATTAAAATTTACATGTTGCCTGAAACATCAAACGTATCGAAAGAAAAAACTTTAGCGAAAAACGAAAGGAAAAGCGTTATTTTTTTGTACCCTTCAACGCCTTAAAATATTCTATATGTGTTTTCAAAAAACAAAAATTTTCCTAAATTATAATCGTTTAATAATGAAAATTCAGAAATATTTTATTTTTTTTAAATGCATAATTATTTTCCAATAATTGATTTTATTTGGTATATGGTATTGAAAAAAAGAAAATGAACTATTAACTATACTAAATTGGCATATACATGTATACTTACTAAGATTTTTCCAGTTTAGATAGAAGAAAAATATTATTATAAAATTAAATGAAAATATTTTTTTAATTTCTCAAGAAATTGTAGATGGTTTCAATTAGATTATAAAAGTAACTTTTTTACGTCTAGTAATTAAAAACTATTTATGTAGTTAATTTAACTAATGTAATTTTTATTTTTATACTAAAATCTGGTTTCTTTATTACGTATAATAACATGCATTCTATTATATCAATGTGTATGGTAGATCTCACAAAAAATGAGACAAATTTGATTATACATATTTGGGTATAACATTATTATGTAAGTATTTTCCGCTTTTGAGTAACAGATAAAAATAAACTTTGTAAAACTGGTATGTAGGTATATGTAATAGCCAATACTAAATAAAACAAAAGCGTTTTTACCTTCGAGTATATAAAAAGAACCACCAGGTGGTATGTAAGTACAATTAGACAACCGAATAAATATTAAGGCGGGCCACTAGTGTGACATTTTGAAAAAATTGGAAAATTTTTTTGCATGTTTTGATAGTCTATACCTTTAAAAATAACATACTAAAATTTCAAGTGCGTATCTTAAATAGTTTTTGAGTTACAGCCATTTGAAGAGCGAATTCTGATTTTCATTGTTAACTTTGAAATATTGAGAAATGTATGAATGTTGATAGTTCGGGAGTTTCTGGACGTGGCTGCCAGTCACATGTTATGGAGAAGCTAGACCAGGCACATTTAAACGACTCATCTAGTTTTATTATGACCGCTAGAGTGATTACATCGTAAATAATTTTAATAAAAATTCTCAGTGATTAAAACTAAAAGGTAAAGTAACGAAAAGCTACATTTTTTTAGGGGTACTCAGAGATTTTGACCTCTGAGTATCCCTCATAGTTTTGCACTTTCCACATTCTAACGTGTGACCAACTTGCACTTCACCAAACTTTCTGCTGAACTCAGTTCGCCAAGTTTTTGGGGTAAAGGGGGTATTTTTCTTTATTACAAAAATAAAGATTTAAAACGTTAATTCTGGACCTAACTATTAATAATTTAATAGTCGAACGTATAAAATTAAAAATTAATTAGATTTTTTTCGTAATTGCTAATTTTTTTTTAATCTTTCTTGTTAGCAGTAAGGTATAAATAAAAAAAATATAATTGACGCCTATACTATTAGGTACATGATTATTACTGTGTCGTTTATGGATATTTAAATGATTTTAATATTACCTACATATTAAATTACCTAAATGATTTTAATATTACCTACATATTAACAGTAAATTACTATCAAAAAAATGCAAACTTTAACAATATTTTTTAAATTCATTCAAATTCAATTTAATTGCGATTATTGCGATTAATTTTGCTATTTAAATATATTAGTTTTTGACATTTGACGTTTTGAAATTTTACTCAAAATATACATACGTAATTTACACATGCTACCTATATATATAGTGAGTATACCATAGAACACTAGAAGCCAACTAACATAAAAAAAGTGAAATTCGCTTGGAGTCATTTGTAAGCCAGTCACAGCTTAAGGTGGTTACCTTGTGACATGCTAGTAGAAAAAATTGTAAACCTACAATTACTTTTTGTTTAATGGATAGATGTGTTGGCACCTACTACTTTTGATAGTGTTATGTATGCATACTATCAAATATAGCCTGTCCATGTACACTTACACTATCAAAGGTTTTTATGATAAACAGTTTGGCATCATCGCAGTTTATCCCAACAAACATAATGTTATTTGTCTATCATACAGACCACTGAGTAATGTGTCATAGAGTGTTATTCTATTTTAATACATATTATCAGGTATCGGACATTTTTCGGATCATACAGTATCGTACTTTGTATACGCAGGTATGTTTACTTGATGTTTTGATGAATTGCAGGTTTTTTCGGACAGGTCAGGACCGTACTTATTGCAATAAAATTTTGCAACTAAACTTCATGAAATTGTGCACATTTGAATGAATGGAACTGGTCAAAAATTACATTTTTCGCCATTTAGAATACTAGCGGCTTTTTTTATTTGAGAAAAATAAGAGAATCAAAAAATCGAAAAAAATTTTGTAAAATTCATTGACAAGTTGTTTATATATTGTTCATATGTTGAAAAGTTGAAAATATTTAGACGGTCCACTATAATACCTATCAGATACATATTTGCTAAGATTTTTTGTTACAGAAAACAAATTTCTAATAAACAACTATACTTCTTTTTAAATTGAAAACAATAAAAAAAGATGGATTTATTTAATTTAAATGACAATATAAACAGAAACTCGTTCGATAGTCAATAAAAATTATAGTGGCACTTTTCAGTTTTGGCAGGTCAATAATAACAATTTAAAAAAATGTTTACATAAGATACGTGGAAATAATATTTTTATACGGCATACATATATGTGTGTGTGTGTTCTATACGTATGTTTATCAAAATATCTAAGTATTCATCTTTTATTTATATTAATCACAATATTCAATCACACAAAAGTCAATATACCCGCGTATACAAAACACGATACTGTCTGATCCGAAAAATTTCCGATACCTAGTTATATATATGGTGTTTGTTACTTTGTGGTGTGTGTACACATTATACATAAAACATAAGATACATGACTATAATACATACCATACATACCATACCTACATAGATGTCGCCTGACATATTACGCTCGTATATATGTAATTTTTTACTGAACAAATAGATAATTCTTATATAAAAAATAAAATGTCTGCTCAGTTACGGCATAAAGGTAAATATATTAAACAAAAAGTCCTGAAGAAAAAATTGAAATTTGTTAATCAGATGCGTGAAGGAAAATTAAAAAAAAAATCGGAGATCGAATCTAACCTAGACGATGGTAGAAGTGTAGTTGAACTTAAAGAATTGGCAAAAAATCTAAGGTGTTGTCAATGTAAAGACCGCATTTATTTGGAAAATACTAAGAAAGAGATTCATTTAGGGTTGAATTCTGTTTTATGGATTAATTGTGAAAAATGTAATATTTTAACGAAAGTTCCAACTGGAAAATTTCACACGAAAACTAACAAGACTTCTAATAAAAAATACAGTGTATCTGATGTTAATACTAAAGTTGTCATGGGTAAGATTTATTATTTATAATATTTATTCATTGTAAGAGTAATTTATCAAATAATTATATAGTATATTTTATTTATGTTATTGTTACCAGGTTGCATAGATGCTGGTGTAGGCCATACAGCATTAAATAAAATACTAGCTTGCTGTAACATTCCAGAAATAAATCAGGCTTTGTACAAACGATATGAGAGGGAAGTAGGTCCAATAATTGAAAAAGAAGCTAAACAAAGTTGCAAAAGAGCTGCCGAAGAAGAACGCAAATTAATACTGGAAAATATTGACAAATTATGTGTTGAGTTGTAAGGGCTTAAATAGTTTATTGTCAATGATCTGTTGATAAATTCTAAGCTATTATTTATTTATTTATTTATTTTAGACCGATTGAGATTGCTGAGGAAATTTATCCACATTACTGCAAACTTCATAAATCTATTACTTCTTCTTCATCTACTTCAGTTGAGATATTTGATACCAATATAAATGATATAATTAGCATAATTGTATCGTACGATATGGGCTGGAGTAAGCGAGGAAATGGAAAAACCTACGACAGTTTAAATGGTTACGGGTGTATTATTGGGTTTTTAAGTGGAAAAATTTTAGATTTTGCCACGCGCAATCGTAAATGTAATATGTGTGATGCTGGCCACCCTAAAACAGATCATGATTGCCGCAAAAATTTTCAAGGTAGTGCTAAGGCAATGGAGCCCTCTGTAGGAGCAGAATTAGTTGTTGATAGTGAAATTCTAAAAGAATCCAATCTAAAAGCTCGTGTTGTAATTGGTGATGAAGACAGCTCAACGATAGCTTCTATACGCAATAAAACTACCGAAAAAATTTTTAAACTTGCTGATCGCAATCATCTTCGGAAGGCATTTGTGAATGATTTATATGCAATACAAAAAAATTTCAAAGAAATGAGGCAAAAGGGAGCCATTCTACACTTAAAAAAATGTTTCAGTTACGCTGTCATTCAAAACAAAGGAAAAAGCGAAAGGCTTGCAGCTACTTTATGTTCTATTCCTGATCACGTGTTTAATCAACATGAAAACTGTGGAAGTTGGTGTCATCATCATTCATCAGAGAATTCTATACCACAAACAATTATATTTAAAGATCCAGATCTACATGTAACATTAACACAAATTTTCTCAAAATATGCTAAAAATGCATATAAATTTTCAGTAGCCGCATCAAGTGAGGGTAATGAGAGTGTCAATAATGTCATGGGCCATAAGTCACCAAAAATTAACTGTTACAGTCGTAGTGAATCATCTGATTTTCGATATGCCAGTACTGTATGTACAGTAAATGACGGTGAATCTCATTTAATTAATGTTGAAAAAGGACTGTTATTATCACCTGCGAAACGTTTAAAAAAATTCGCACGTAAGAAAGACTCGGTTAGAACTAGAAGAGCTACAAAAGCAAAATTACCTGTCACTAAATTACGGAGAAATATTTTAGCTCAAAATAGAGAACAATTACGAAAAAAAAATGAAAATTCGGAAGGTATGCAATATAAATCAAATTGTGGATTTTCATCAAATGAAATAAATACAAATTTCAATTTAGAAGATCAAATTAAGCATATAAACTTTACAAAAATGGATATTTCACCCGAGACCTGTAATGTGGTATATTTTGATTTAGAAACATCTGGTCTACGAAGATCTGATGAAATCTTACAGATTGCAGCGAAGTTTGAAGACCAGGAATTCAGTGTATACATCACGCCAACCAAAGAAATAAGTCAAGAAGCCTCCGAAAAGACGGGTTTAAGAATAATTGGTGGTCAGTTATATTTAAAAAATATCAGACTTCTTACTATTCCTTTATATAACGCTTTGGTTTCATTCTCCGAGTTTTTAAGCTATTCACAGAAACCTTGTGTGCTTGTTGCACACAATGTTAAGTTCGATGCTTCATTTCTTATTCGTGCTCTTTCATCGACAAATATGATTGAACATTTCCAGATAATTGCTGGGTTTAGTGATACACTACCATTATTCAAAAAAAAACTTTCTCAACGCAAGGGAGAGGGTATGTTTAAGCTAAATACCTTAGCAAGAGATTTTTTGGAAATAAAGTCTGATGATAATTTTCATGAAGCTTTATATGATGTTCAAACTTTAGCTGAACTAAGTTCGTTATTAATTGAAAGTAAAAAATTGTTTTCAAGTACTGTGTCGTTTGTAGACGCCATATATAATCAAATACGTTTGCGAAGAATTGCAACCATAAGACCATCATTACAGCCACTAGACAAAGTTGTTTCAAATGGAATGCTAAAAAAAATAGCAGGTGAAAATATCACTTATGATATTTTAAAAGAACAATTTAACACTCAAGGAGAAACCGGAATAAGAGCTCTAATGAGTGAAAAACTAGAAAATGGAAAGCCTCGGATTACTAAAAATCCGCGAATTTTGAAAAACATCATAAATTTTTTGGGATCAGAAAAAAGTAAAGAAGTATAGCGTCATTAATTTAAATAAGTGTGTTCTAAGAATGTAGTTTTATTTTATTTTTTTTTTATGTTAACGTTTTTATCAATATATATCAATATTTTTTACAGTTTGAGATATAAAATTTATGTTATTTATTTTATACTGTTAAATTACAAAAAAATAAATAAAGTTTATAACTATATAATTTTATACTTTTTTAATTTAAATAATTTCATTTGTAATAATAAATTTATTATTCACTAGCATTTACCCGCGGCTTTGCCCGCGTATCAGCAAAAAGCTGGGCGGATTCTAATACGCACTGTCGTCAAAAATATGGGAAACTTTGAACCAGGGGGTGTCCACACGGCAGTGTACCACAACATTAAGTACAGTACCGTGTCGAAAGTATGGATACACCTTGAGTTAAGATGTCCGTCCCTATGCTTTTAACGACATAGTGTGCGTTGGAACCCGCTCAGCCCTTTTATGAGTGACTTTTGAAATGAAGAGAATATACAAAATTCGAATGAAGTCAACGATTCTTTTCTTTACACCGTTTTAAATATATTTTCCCACGGGAATAAGAGTTCCCACAGGATTCAGATATTTTTTCCGGGGATAGAAAGCAGTCTGTGTTCTTTTTTGTCCCCTTTGTAATCAATATGTAAAGTTTGAAACCAATCTTCTATTTTTTTAATAGTCAGTTATCGTTATTTCATTGTTTCGGCTTAAAAAAATTTCCCTCGGAAATGAGATACTTTCTCGGCGTAAAAAGTAACCTATGTTAATCGCTGTATATCGTTGTATCTGTTAACAATATGCTAAGTTCCAACAAATTCAAAGAATCTTTTTTTGTTTCATTTAAAATATATTTTCACACAGGAATGAGATTTCCCACGGGATTAAGATGTTTTCCCGTGGTAAAAAGTAACCTGTGTTCTTTTTCGTTCTCACTGTTAACATTATACAAAGTTTGAAACTAATCGTCCGCTTTTTAATAGTCAGCTGTCATAATTTAATCTATTTTCCCTCGGGAATAAAATATTTTTCCGGGATAAAACGTCGCCTATAACTATTTCTGCCCTCCAAGCTATGTCTGTGCCAAGTTTCAAATTGATAGGTTAAGTATGGTTAAAGCGTGAAAGCAAGTCAAATAAACAAACGCACCTTCGCATTTATAATATCAGTATGGATAATCTTAATTGAGTTACAAATTAACGGTATTTAACATTTTTTATTAATATCTTTTTTAAAAAATTTTGTAATATCAAAAAAAATTATTTATTAATACACTGATTTGTAATTTAAATTTTGAAATTCGCGCTACTGTATGTGAGTTGTAGTGTTAGGGTCCGTCTACACGACACAAGCTTTACCACCGACTTACTTGCGCAAACCAGTTTGTGCAAGTAAACATGTACGTATGGACGGGAAAAAACGTAGCGACTTACTTGCACAAACCTGGTTTGCGCAGGTAAGTCGGTGGTAAAGCTTGAGCGTGTGGACGGGCCCTTATACAGCGTTGCGAGACTGCTTTAGTTCAGTTGCTTTAAATTGGTGTCGATGTTAGATTCTTATTAAAATACTATAATTACTCCGATGATATCTCCAATTCAAAACGATCAACAAATAATTCAATTTTTTCTTTACATTCAGGACTTATTAATCTTTCTTTCCTTAGTTTTTTATTGAATTCTGTCGAGTCATTATATTGTTAAATACAAAATATGGGTAAGTAGTCAGAATTTTGAGATCTAATACATAGAGTAGACACACACACACACAAACTTTAACCCTAATTATCTTAACTCAGAAACGATCAATCTTTCCCAAATTACAAGGACAATCAGATATAGCATTCTTCTTTATACTATTAAAATTTGAAACTATTCTGTCGAAAAGTTCAATGTCGAGGTAACTACCTTAAGGCATTAGTCCGTCAGTAGTCGTCGTCGAGTCAACACACCATTATATTAACAATATACCCATTGTTAGTTGAACACGTTGAACAGCTCTCTCTGGTAATACGTGTGTGTGGTTGTATGCGTGTATACACATACTACTACAAAAAACCAAACTAATACACTGCAAACAGTGTGTATGTACACAAACAGACTACGTCACAAACTCATTACAAGTGGAACAGAGGCAAAGCCAATCTAGTTTGTCCCCTTGGAGTATACTCTATTTTGAAAGTGTCACACAGTATATAATACATGATAGGTACCTACAACATATGTACATATATGTACATATGTTGTAGGTACCTAGCTTTATAAAGCTACGAATACACGAGACATCAAAATAACGACACATCTAAATTAGCATTATTGTGTGCAATGTTTACACTATAGAACACTAGAAGCAAACTAATATCAAAAAAGTTTAGTTCCCTTGGAGTCATTTGTTGGTCTGTCACAGCTTAAGGCATTTAGTCAGTCGGTGTCGGTCATCGAATCCACTACGATTGTTATGCATTGTAAGACCATTGTTACTTGACCTGCACGTTGCTCTGTCCGATAATACGTGTTTTGTAATTGTGTGTGTAAATACTCACACAGAAGCAAACATCAAGCCTAAACCACTACAAACAGTTTGTACTTACACAGCATAGTGATGCGAAGTGGAGGAGATTTTACGTCACCTTTCTGCTACAGTCGGAATACTAACTATCATATAGTAGTTTGGCCCGTTGGTTTACACGTTCAAGTAAATTTGCAGTCTAGATCAGGCTAGAACAGTTGTATACACTCGAGTTGCTAGACTTCTCTAGCAAATATTTGAGGTTGTTTACACAGTAGTGTCACACACGGCGAATAGAATAGTGTCAGACATTTCACACAACACCTGATTTAGATTATAATTTAACATTTCTAAATCGTGTTTTGTATTGCCATATTCTATTTTGAATTGAAAACTAATATTTTTATAAATGTTGCTGCAAGACGGCAGTTTCGTACTGAAAATAATTTATTTCATTTTTTGCTATAGTGTAAATCCAACTTGTAAAATTTTATTACGTTTACTTTTTTCTTAGAGTTGTAATATAATATTGTCTCTGTATTATCTTTTGGATGCGTCTAACAATTTAGGATTACCTTGTTGGTAGTATCTTAAATCAACTTTTCTGTCCTTTTGTAAAAAAAAAACTTCTACACCAAAAGTGTGTCGTGTGTCCGTACCTTTATAATCTTTTTAAAATAAATTATTTTTTTTTGTCAAAAGATTCTTATAACATAACCTATTTGTACGACTTAACGTTTATGTAAAAAAAAAACAATATGTTTTCATCCAAATCATTTTAATATTTGCGACGATTTGGATTTTTACACAAAATTTCGAATGCGAAAGGAATTTTTATTTTGGAAAAAATTCGCCCACGAATACAACACAAAACGAACTGGTATGCTGTTTTTTAAATAATAATTATTTCAACTAACTAGTGTTAATGTATCTTTTTTTTAGGAATAGTACATTATCTTCAGAAATAATGTTTTTTTTAAGGAGGAGTTTTCAAAGCTACTACTAGCAAAGTAGTGAAATTAGTGTCACACAAAATTGCTTTGTTGCGTGAAGAATTCATTAAATTTCCAACAACTGACGTCGAAAAGGCGCAAGTTAAAGAAAATTTTTATAACATTACGCGGTTTCCGAGAGTGTTTGCTGCTTTAGATTGTACACAGTACACACGTTCGGATACAGTCGCCAGGTACGAGTAAATTGTAGAGCACGTCAACTGTAATTTCGATGTTTGCCGGAAATAAATAATTTCGCAAATATGAACGGCCAAAAGGAATTGGAACTGTCATTTGCTCATACGTATTTCTTACAAGTAAAGGGCCCGAGGCCGGACCTATCGATTTTGATGAAACTTAGATATGTTGTAGAACACTAAAAAATAAGCGACACGTATTTTTTTTTATCGGCGGAAAAACGGCTTGAAGGGGTGAAATCGCCCTCCAAAAATTGGGGTAAAAATTTAATTTTTTAAATATCTCGAAAACAGTAAGAGATAGAGCAAAAGTTTAAATTGGCAGTATTGCTCTTTTTTAAAGAGCTATTTATTGGTATGCAATTCGTTCAAATTGTGTCAAGAGGGGTGGCTGGGGGTTAAAATTTAGGGGTTAATTTTGCAAAAAGGGGATAAAATTAAACAATATAAAAATTCTGTTTACAGATTTGAAATCTACGTCAGAAAATCTAATTGACCTATTTTTGCTCAATGTCCTAATATTAAGTCTAGGGGTAGTTAACTAGGGAGTGACTGTGTCGAATAGTCGTACTACTTGTGTAGTTTAAGAAGTTCTTCTTCATGGAAAATAGTTTAAGACATTTGAAATAACGTAGAAATGAAATTTTCGATTTCAAAATTCAGTTTGAGCAACATTGGAGAGGGGGTGAGTCACCCTCTTAAATTACATATTAGTTAACATACACTCATTTTTAATAATAATACATACACGGATACATATACAGGCTGGAAACAGATTTATCGAACATGGGGCAAGTATGGTGAGAAATTTTTCTCAGGATCAATGTGATCTCTGACACTTTTTGATCAATAATATTTCATTTTTAAATCGCGTTACCATGGATCTGCAATATTTTTGTGTTTGTCAGATTAAATACCCCTGTCGCAGCATCTGCATAACATAGCGAATTTCCAAATTTTGGGGACTGGCGGATCTCATCTAAGAACTGTACCTATTTAAAATAGTTTAGCTTTCTAAGAGTAAAAGATTTTTTAAAATCGGCTGGGTAATTAGTTTTGATATTTTTGGGACCCAAGAACCCGAACGGACTTTGTGCAGCATAGTTGTATCCATCTAAAATAATTTAGTTCTCTAACAGTGAAAAAATTTTCAAAATCGGTCGGTTAGTTTATTTTTTACAATAATGGGAACAGTAAACCCTGGCGGAAATCATACAACATAACCTTTATTCATCTAAAATAATTTTAGTAAAAAGTTTATCCTAACAGTAAAAAACGGGTCCTAGGGATCTCATATAACTTATGGTAGTCCGTAAGGTTCTTGTGGACATCATTTAATTACTTAATGAATTCAAATACTTTAACTTACTAACGGTGAAAAAATTTTCAAAATTTTCGACATTCGCTAAAAAAATCATTGAAAAATATTTGATATGTTTCGATCAATTAATGGTCAACATCAGCAAATAAAAGTTACTCAAATCGAAGAAAAGAATGAGTTATTTGTCCGTAGAAATTAAAATACAAATTCTGAAAACGAGCAAAGAAATATTGAAAAAACTAGATCGGCAAAACATTCTGACAAATAACACTACCCAACTAATACTCGCCAATTTGAATGAAACTTAACATACTTATTAAACAGCGAAAAATATTAAATACGTGTTTTTTTATTTCGGCTAAATACGCTTTTTAGGGGTAGAAAACACCATTCAACCTCTGTAGATGAAAACAGTTATAGCTAGATATTTTTGAAACGACATATTTTCTGAAAAAAGGGCTGAGTACCAAATTTGTAGAATTTAAAGCGATGCACTTGATAGTGACCCTGAAATCGATTTTCAAGGTCAGTTGAAAATGATTAGCCATTGCCGAACTTTGACCATATCCTGTACCTATAAGCAGTAATTTCATGTATTGACTCAATCTATCTTCAAAGTTGATTTATAGAAAAAATTAGAAGAAAACATTTTTGTAAGTAATTTTAGAAGTAAAGTTAAGAAAAGATTTAATATCACTCTAATTGTAAGTTAAACATTAACTTTATGTTATATTAGAAATTTTCAAAATTTTTTAAAATTTTTATTGCTACTCTATAGTTATCATATTAGGAATTCAATTGAACATATGATTAACTATTATTTTTCCGATTGCGATTGAGCAAGTATTTTTCAAAATTACTTCTTGATCACTTATTTTCTATCTTGCATGTGAAATTCGTTCGAATATACTTTGAACCATTTAGGGGTGAAAAGTAAGCTACTCCTTTTGAAAAATATTAAATGATTTTCAAATGACTTTGGAAATTGACCTCAAGGTCAACTTCAAAGTCATCATCAAGTGCATCACTTTGAACTCTATAACTTTGGTCCTAAGCACTTTTTTCAGAAAATATATCGTACCATAATCCACTTCTATGTTGATTCCTGGTCTCTTTTCCTGCGTTTCTAATATTTATGTCAATAAAAAATGTGCTACCGTAGACAAGGATGAATAGGTACGCGTTCAGACTTCACACCGTATTTTTTGTATTTATTTTATGAGAACCTAATCTTTAATATATTAAAAATTTACGCGAAGATGGTCACTTTATCAGCAGTATCCAAAAAAATTTAAAAATATTGGTGGTTTTTGAAAAATTAACAAAAATCGTATAATTTCTTCTCTGTGAAAAATTGGGATCAAAAGAGACGAGAAAAGAGTAAATGGGGACAACCGGTAGGGTCGACCAAAATAACGGACCCGATTTTTTTCATCTGACACAGTCGCCATTTAAGAAGTGAAATTACCCCTCAAAATTAGGGTAAAATTTCAATTTTGCTAGATTACTTGAAAACTGCGGCAGATAAAGAAAAATTTTAAATTGACACAACACTTCATTTTTAGAGAGCTTTCTACTGATATATACAAAGCTAGAGTCGGACCTACTAGAGGGGATATTTTGGTAAATTTGGGGGTAAAAAAAGTTGTATAAGCGTTTTTCCTAACATCTAAAACAAAAACAAGAGCCTTATCACCATTTTTTCTAAGCATTAAAAGCTGGTTTATATTCGATTTCTATTGAAAACTCAATTAGACTGCATGTTAAAAGTGAGCAAAAATTAAACCTGCAATAACTTTTAAACGCTGTAGTGAATCTAATTTAAATTTTCACAGTCGATTAAATTTAGAAAAACCATTATTCGCACAAATTTTCATAAGACTGTCACCATTTTTAAGTACCTCCATAATATCCTTAACTTGTAGCTATGGTATAATTATCAAAATTTTTTGCAGGTTTCTTACTAATCATACAACATGTAATGATTCATACAACATACAACACATAATTCCTGAGTAGCCCTAAATAATGCGTGTCAAACACGCACTTGACGACTTTTTTTTAAATTTGCTGCAGTTATAACTCGAAGACAAATCATCCGATCGATTTGATTCGTATTTCAGTTCTTTCATATATGTTCCTTCGTACCATGAACCTTTAGTTTCGCGCAAAATTTGAAACTTTTTTTTCGATTGAGGTTCACGGTACGGGCAATAAATACCTTTTAATTTAATAGGGTTTTTTTTTTTTTTTTTTTTTTTTTTGATTTCAAGCACTGTGAAGGTCGCTACAACTGCAGCAATGGGAGACCTCGAATAACTCACTGAATTTTCTATTTTTTTGTCCAATAATGTTATCTTGAATTTATTATGTAGCAAGGAATATATCCTTAAAATATTGAAATATTCCACACAGTAGTTTTCTTTAAAAAAAATTCCCAAAAATCACCTTTTTTTAGAAGGCCACGCTAGTGGTCTCCTTTAACACTTTCAGTGCCACGGCTTCGGCATTCAAAAATAATCAAAATAACCGCAGAGGTCGATCGCGATCAATGATTAATTGATTACAGATTATGTATGTGTGCGATGTTACCACACTGATGTGTATATACTCAACTCACACAAACACCAACACACACTACTCTCTTGGTTTCTATAATTTTTTTTAAAATAAACAAAATAGAAACTAATAAAAGTGTTTGTTTGTTGTTTTTTTTATTTTTTATTTTACCAGCTTATCTAAACTTTCTGTAATTCTCTAATTGATTTGAATGTGTTTGAATGTCAAATATATGTATGTACGTATCACATTTATGTACATATTGAATCATTTTATGTATTTGTTTATATAAAATTTCTTTAAAAATATTGTCGGCTTCCGGGGAAGTTTACTGTAAAAGTGCTCGGGCCCCATAGTATTGATACCTGTTACCAAAAAACTATACTTACGAGAAACACACAATTATTTTATACTTTTATAAAAATTTAGTGGTTTGGGTCAGTGCTTTAGACGATCGTCTTGATCTATCTGGTGCTTAACTTTATAACCGCTCATCTTTCATCGCACAAATCTCATAAAGCCAACTTGAGCACATTGACATATGTATATTATGTTGTCACTCAATAATTTCAGTTAGAATCACTTAAATGTCCTATGTACGCTGAAAGTTATAAACTTTTTTTTTAAATATATTCGTATCAAATTTTAAAGAATTCATAAATTTTTTTTAATTACAATATTTATTGCTATTTTACCGTTTTTCTTTTAATCTATGATGAAAAAATACATGTGTTGAAAATATGTATTCAACATAACAAGTGCAGAAGCAATGATTATGTCTAACACTCAAAGTATGTACCTACTATCAGATAACTTAAACAATAAAAATCTTTATTAACTCCGGTAGCACAAGCTGTTAAACTTTTATGGACTTTTAAAACTGCTTTTGTTTAATATCTTAAATACTTACAATATCACTGTATACATTCCATTTAAGAAGAACAAAATCAATATTTAGTCGCTCCTTTTGACTGAGTGTGAGGATAGATCTGACGGGCGCCCGGAACGGTAATTGAGAAATTATATTTCATACTTGACATAAGAGCTAAAACGTGACAAACTGACCAAAATACGGATTACATTTTCTTTATCGATCTTTAAATCCACTTGACTTTAATTGTGTTCAGAAATTATTACCTACTTGAATGTTTAGGTATAAGTCAAGTAGTACAATATAATTATATGACATCCACTTAGCCCGCAAGATGACTGTCTTGGTCTGACCGCTCCTTAAGACCGGTAAAACAAACCGTTACAATCATATAATTTTATTGCACTCTTTGACTCTGGTTTGAGCTCATCGCATATTTACTGTGGGAATAGATGTAGACACACGAGTCTACTTTACATCTGCCACAATAATTATTGTCGTCCCAAAGGGTATTAAGGTATTTAGTTGATTGGCTACACTTCACAGATCAAAATTTACATACTCGCCTGTCTTACTATGAGCCCTAGGATTTGTATTCTTATTCACTGTAGGAGGATTAACCGGGGTTGTCCTAGCCAATTCATCAATTAACATTATTCTTCATGATGCATACTCCGTAGTTGCATACCCAAACACTCAAGTACCTAGGTAATAATTTCTGAACACAAAAATTAAGTGGATTTGGATTTCGGCAAAGAAAATGTAATACGTGTTTTGGTCAATTTGTCACATTTTGGCTCTTATGTCAAGTATACAATATAATTACTTTATTACTGTTTCGGTAGACCGAGCCAGTCTGCCCCCACACTTACAGTTATTATAAGGTTTGTTCCAACCGACTATTTTGACTAAATTAATATTAATAACAAGTTGTATGAATTTCAATAAATTATTCCATAGTAAAATCTTTCATTCTGAAAAACCAATAATTGGGTACATGCTGTAAATACTGTAAGATAAAACAAAGAGAGCCAGAACCAAATGGTACGTTTTGTCGTATCGAAATTATGTCGAAGTAATTAACAAACCCTTCGTAGGTAGTCATTTCATTCTGTACTACGTTTTGTCGTGTATTCCTCAATAATACTTCACGTCGCGTCGGCTACAATAAATTATGTAATTTGAAAATCTTGTAAGTTAATAAAGATGCGGACAAACAATAATCAAAATTGCCCCATTTTCAATGAAACATGGTATACACGTGATAAATATATGTACAATGCAGTTTACCATATTGCACGCACGCATAATAATTTTATAGATACAATTTTATTTATAATTTTTATTTTTATAGGTAGGTAAGTATATATGCATATTTTAATACTGATGTTTAAAAATAGTATGTTAGTAGTGCGATCATCTTTAGTTTGTATTAGCGTTAATGTTTAATTATATAATTAATTTAATGTTTCCTCTAATTAATTTAACTAGAATAATAAATAAATTTATATTAACATTTTTATAAAAACTAACCGTATAGTGTACCTTAGAAAAATATTTAAGTAGGTTAATTTTCTTATAATGTCATCATTCATCAATTTACTAACTAAATAAATCTCAGATGTGATGAAATTATAAGACGCATTATTAATTAATACTTTGTCGAATAGACATTTTGAGAATATCTCACATAATTTATTGAAAGTGTTTTACTATTCCTAAAGCTCACTATCAATATTAATTATGGTAAAATAAGAAACGTGACTTAATACGACAGTTACATCTCTAACTACCAGTTTTCTGAAGGAAAAATCACGGAAGCCTTTCATCTAGTTTGTCGATCCATGAAATTTTACGTGTAAGTACATAATACATACTCCAGGTGTAAATCACCGTTAATATATTTCTAGAGAAAACTTTTCTTAATTTCTTGTAGTACTTTTTGGTATCGTAAAATGTTTAAAATTTTTTTCACGTGCCACTTCATACGGAATCTTTAGAAATAGCTCTTAAAATGAATCTTGAAGCTACGTAAGTGAGCTTGTTTTTGTCCCTCCTGTAATTTTTCCACCATGCGTTTAAAAATTTGATAATTACTAAGAACATTCTAAGAACAATTATTTAGGTTAGATCGTGTCAGTAACTTTGGGATATATGTATATGTAGGCAACCAAATTTTACTGAAAATTTAAAAGGAAACTAGGACTAAAAAAAATGATCCGCAGCATCGAGATTTATACATGGCATGAAATTTTTACCTTAAAGATTTCACAAAAAAAAAATTCACATATTTTTAATTTTTCTGGATTTGGATAGAATAAGGATCCGTATAGGTGTACCTGTCTTATATTTTTCACTTTTTAGAGTGGTGTGATAAAAATAAAAAATTTACATTTTAGCCAAAAATTGAATGTTTCACCCAAGGGTTACCATACTGTCGCCTACGTAATACAGACCCTTTGATAATACGTACATCAATGTATACATATTATAAGTTTCACCAAATATTATTTTCGTTTTCTAAAGACCTCAAAATAATTTTTTGTTAGAGTTCTGGGCTCAAATCCCGCCATGTAACAGTTTCATTTTTCTGAAGGAAATTCTCTAAAAACATGAACTTTAAAAAATTTATAAAACTGTGTTTCATATTAACTACGACCAATTTTGAAACCAGATTCTTATAGGATATGTAAAACATGTACAATATGTATGTATGTGTTTACATACATATACCTTTATACATAGATTATAATCGCACAACAGTTATACCTACCTATATAATCTTATAATTATTTTGTGGAATTTGTATTACGATCAAATTAATTACAAATTACGAGTAAGTACCAATCAATGATGTTAGACACTACAAGTATCATTGATGTATACTGTATAGGTATGTGTGTATTTAACTAAATACATACCGTAACTTGGGGTAAGATTGGCCCATTTTTTGCGTTTTTTTACGTAAACTGCCTTATATTTCTCATATATATTTAGGTAACTTCCTCTTACTATTAGCTATTGAACTCTGCATATTTCAAAGTATATATTGACTAGTTATTAGAGCTCAGAACTTATTTAATTTCTATTTTAAGATGTTCTGAAAATTTGGGATGATCTTGCCTTTGTTTGGGGTAACATTGTCCCAAATACAAAATGTCATAGTAATTAATGCCAAATATTATTTGGGACAATGTTCGACATTTTTAATTGTGGTTGTACGTAAGTAGATAGTGTACAATATGTTAGGGACAGGGCCCGCTCCAAGGGCGGGCAACCCGGGCATTTTCCCGGGGCGGCAAATTTTAAGGGCGGTTATTTTGTAAATTTTTTCATTTAATTCCTGATTTTTCATTTAATAAATATTTCATAATTATTTCTATAGAAACCACCAACAAAATAATTTAAACTTTTTTTTTTAATTCAAA
Organism: Brachynemurus nebulosus; assembly: GCA_035578155.1. NCBI lineage: Eukaryota > Metazoa > Arthropoda > Insecta > Neuroptera > Myrmeleontidae > Brachynemurus > Brachynemurus nebulosus. Next base: position 50,663,024 of record JAPWDM010000001.1, on the reverse strand, counting down.
AAAAGACAAACAATAATATTATTTTAAAAAGGAATAAAAAATAGTAATAATAATGGAAAAAAGTATGTGAAATTCGTAATAAAAAATAGTATATGCAACTCGTGCAGGATTGTCGATTGCCCACTTAGCGAATGAGCGCACGATCGTAGTGAGTGACTTCGCTCTCGTGGGCAATCAACAATTTCCCGCACTTATTGCATAATATACTGTTCTTTTAATGGAAATTTTAAAAAAAAATAACAGGGTGGGCCAATCTTGCCCCAGTACTTGGGCCAAAGTTACCCCAGCTTACAAAATCACATTTTACAAATAAACAAGGTAAGTATCAAAAAATACAAACTTAAAATATTTTATATACCTATATATTAAATGAAAGCTGTTATACACTTACCAATCAAAAATCTTAAGTAGTTCTGGATGTGTAAGCAAAAGTTGGCTTGTATCAAAACATTCACAAGAAGTAACGGTAAAGTTTGAGCAGCACTGAGCAGTGGCAAAAGATGGAATTAAATCAATCTTCGCATTCGAGTATAGTCAGTGCTGCTACCTGTCATTTACCACAAGAACCAAGTTGATAGCTGTATTTGCTAACTAATAGTAAATCAAACTGTCTTTTTCCAAGACTTGGGCCAATCTTACCCTTAAGGCCCAATCTTATCCCAACTTACGGTAACACGATTCAAAGTGGTAATTCAGAACAGCGTTTTCAGTAATGGCTGGGTAAAGCTTGGAATAATTTTGTGCGGAGCGGCTATATATAAATAGGATAGCATATGACGATTATCAGTTTTCTAAATTACATTTGTACTTAATATGAAAAGTGATTTTCTGATTACTTCGTCTACCATGTAATTCATAATTCAGATAAATATCGACACTTTCGTAAGCATTAGAGAAATGTTCAGACGCCATTCTTTAATTTTAAGTAAAAGTATTGTATCCTGCTGGCATTATTTCCGCTATTATTTGGAATATCCTTTAGACGTATAACATGAAATGTCGCTTTCGGACCACTTGGTCAACTATATGTACCCATGAAGCTAATTTCGTGGCTAACCCGCCATTTTCATTTTTTTTTAACAAAAGGTCTGTGCCATATTGTGCTCCTCGTGTACTGCTGCATTGGGCTATTATCGCTTTAACATAATAATTCAACAATTTCTAAAAATCAAGAAAAAAAAAAAACAAAGAAAAAGCTATCAAAGAAAACTATAGCTAGTAAATACTTATTAAAATTACTAGCATTTACCGGCGGCTTCACCCGTGTGACTTTTGAAATTATAATAATAATACTAATAATAATAATAGCCGTAAAAAAACACTCAGAGAGTATCGGCCTCTTCACAAACAAAATTTATATGTAATAAATAATAATAATAATAGTTAATAAATATTTATACTAAGACTATACTTAAAATTTTGGATAAAATTAAAGCAATAAAATTAGGGCAATATGAAGAGCAGATTAAATACATTTCTCCATGTTTGTTTATCTCCTGCATAACGAATCCAGTAGCATCCAGCCTAATTACGAAATTCATCCTCCCACCGAACTTTACAGCTTCCTCTTCACCAGCAATGTCCCCATGGTACTTAGGAAGTAATTTTCTTTGACCACCTTTTATCTGCAGTTCGTAAAATATGTCTTGCCCACGACCATTTCAACTTTTTTATAAATAAACTTATACAGTTTATTCATGTTATAAAACACAATTTACGTGAATTAATTCTATCGGACAGTTTTTTGCACAGCATTGATCTTTACATTTTTCGAACATTTATTGCAATTTGTTCTGGAGAGCTTTAGTAAGCGCCCAAGTTTAGCAACCATATGTTAAAGCGGGAACTACACATCTATTGAACACCTTGGCCTTTATTTGCTTAGGAAACTTGCTCTTAGATATTTCTCTTAAAGACCAAAATTTTTTCTATGCAGAAATACACCTTCTTTCAATTTTGTTTTCGAATTTGCTCGAATCGTCATAATTTGTCCAAGATAAATTTGATCTTTTTTCAAACTTTTTTCAACTTTTTTCAAAACACAATTAAACAAAACGGGCGATTGTTTAATTCCTCCTTGTTTTATTCCGCGTTTAAGTTTAAATAACTGGCCAGGTTTTTCTGTTTGAATGTATGCCTTGCTACCAGTATAACAAGAGTAAATTATTTTTGAAAAGGTTGACGGTACTCCTGCTTCTGTTAATGCTTCTAGCATATATATGAGTGTTCCACACTGTCAAATGCTTTACGAAAATCAATAAAACATATATATATATATATATATATATATATATATATATATATATATATATATATATATATATATATATATATATATATATATATATATATATAGTGGTATATTAAATTCAACTGATTTTTCCATTAGTTGGTTTACCGAGTGAATATTACCTAAGTTGAAAAAATTTTCCGAAAACCGACTTGATCAGTAGATAGATATTCGTTATTAATTTTTCCAATCTTTTATGAACCAATTTGATGAACACACGATACAGAACTGGTGTTAGACTTTAATTATAACGTCTAATTAAAACGTATAAAATGTACTTTCATTGCATCGCTATTGAGAATTTTTACTTTTTTTCTTTGGAATTTTCCCACAAGAATGTTTTCCCTGGGTTAAAAATGGAACATAACATTATTTTAACAATATGCAAAGTTCAAATGAAATCAATGATTCTTTTTTTATATCTTTTTAATTATATTTTTTCATTGGAATAAGGCTCTCCATAGGATTAGATATTTTCCCGGAGTAGAAAGTAGTCTGTGTCCTTTTTCATCCCTTCTGTTAACAATATACTAAGTTGGAAATCAATTGTCCGTTTTTTAATAGTCAACTGTTGTATTTTAATACATTTTCCCTCGAGAATGAAATATTTTCTCGATATAAAAAATAGCCTATAACCGTTTCTATCCCGCAAGCTACGTCTGTGCAAAGTTTCAAGTTGATTGGTTAAGCTGTTGAGGCGTGAGGAAAAAGTCAAATAAGCAAACATACAAACAAACTCACTTTCGCATTTATAACACTAGTATTATTAAGATTTTATTGCTTCCGAAACTACTAAACTAGCGGAAGCATTGTCCTCACTTTTGAAAAATAAAAAAGTTTTTCCTTCCAAAATAAAATTTTTTACGCACATTTTACGTTTTAAAGCTTCTTAAACAATTTTGGTTTGGTGTCTGTCCGTCCATCCGTCTGTCCGTCTGTATGTCGCCAGTTTACACCAAGTGGCATAACTCTTGAAGTACCGTGTTTGCGGGTTACTTGAGCCCAGATTTGCAAATCATCTGATAATTTCAAAAATTGAGCGTGACTGTTATACTTATTTGGGATAGGAAATTCAGTATATTAATCTATATATGACTACGGTTAGTTGATTATATAATGTAGATCTTTTTCTTATGGCTCATAAATTTTATAGCTTTTTAGATTTTGGGCTCAAGTTAACCTCAAGATCGGGTTACTTGAGCCCAAACCTAAATTTCCAGGTGATTTTCATTTGAAAACAGTTTGAGACCATGTAGGATGTTGATTACTAATTAAAACATTGTACAAACATATAAGGAACTTTACTTATTCAATACTCTTATCGCAGCATCCTGCATAACGTAGCGAATTTCCGTTTACAAAAATCAGTTTTTCTCGGAAACTAGTTGACATAGAATAATAGTTTAGAGACCTTTTTTGTGTGATTTTTCTCCTCGTTCCAACAGTGTAAAAATTTTTGAATAAGGAGAAATTTTGGAAAAAAGTTAATTTTTTTCATGAAAATTTCCAAAAATAAGATGTTTTGGGCATCGGACGTGCCTGGTTAACGAACTTGTCCAACGGTTTAGGACTTTTAGGAATTTCTGCTATAGTCTTGCACCATTTTATACCAAAGTTATAATGGGCTCAAGTTACCCTAATTTTAAGGTTATTTTACTGATTTATCAAAACCTTAATTTAAAAAATTAACGGAATGGTTGGCAGATGAACATATCTGAATTAGTTTAGTAATGAACAAAGTAATAAAATTATACACTTACCTTCCTTTGTAGACTACCACAATTACTTTTACAGTCAAAAGTTAGCAACGTAATAAAACATCAATTTCAAACAGAGAGTAAACAACACGTGCCTCACCTCTAGTGTCAATTTTCAGAACTACCTAAACTTAAACACCGTAAACCTACTGCTGTTACCTACTAGCTAAGCATCTAACTTACTTCTACTACTGACTAATATAAGCACAAAACAGAAAATAATACTTTTTCCGTTTTGGGCTCAAGTTACACCACAGGGCTCAAGTAACCCGCAATTACGGTATTCGATTGTTTTTAATGAAATTTTCAGAAATTATGCAGTTTGGTTTCTAGATGGTCCCCTGCAAATTTCATTGCATTCGGAGTAATAGGATCCACAGTGCTATCATGAAATCCCATTGAATGCCAATATCTTATTTATTACTAGTCCCAATTCGCTCAAATTTTTAAAGTATTTTGGGGGTTAGTTTCTAAAATATTTTTGCTATTATTTTATAATTTAGCCTTAAAGTATTTTGAGTTACAATTTTTTATGAACTTTAAGGCCAAAATATAATTTAACGGTATAGGGTAGGGCGGGGTAAAAATAAGACAAAATCAAATCTTTTCATTTTTCATGCATAAAATATTTGAATTTTTAGACAAAAAAATACTGTATGATGTTAAATTGTTTGTATTTTCAGATTTTGCATGTTTTTTCACTCAAGCTAATGACATAAATATATAAAAAAATAAAAACCTTGTCTTATTTTTACCCGCCAAATGGGGTAAAAGAAGACAGTGGAGGGTATATAAAAGACAGACCTCTAGCTAATGGGATACTGCAAGTACATGATTGGAAAGGTAAAAAATAGACAGCTTGGGTAATTAGCAGTACAACATTTTTTTTTTCACAACTCTATCTCTACTATAAAATTTTTTATAGATATATTTAAATTTTACGTATTTTACCAAAAACTTGAGCTAAAATTAAGCAGTAACAAAAGTCAGAAAAAGTTAACTGATGCAAAAGCTTGACTCATAGGAAATTTCTTTGGACTTTAAATATTAAAACAGTTTTTATTTCACAAACGTACAACTAATAAAAAATTTATTGTAGCTCATTAAAAAATCAAATATGCTAATTTGAGGCTGTCTTTTTTTTGCAGCACTTTACATAAAGTAAAAAAATAAATTAAAATAATCTATGGATGAGTTAAAAATACAAATTTGTGCAATAAAGCATAGTTATACATTATAAAAACAAATAAATTTTCATGGGACAAATATACAAATTTTCAATACAAGCTGAAATTGATATCCATGAAAACCGTCTCCTCACTAACAAAAAAATTGTTTTATTGAAGAATCAGTATTTTTTAATCCATAAAATATACATAAACATGTCATAATATAGTTTTAAAATGAAATTCTTTGTCAAAAATTTTTAATTTTCCTAAATACTAACCCCTTGATTTGTCTTTTCTTTACCCGATTTTTTTCTTTTTTTTTAATATATGAAAGAAATTACAAACAGTTGGACCATTTTAATAAAACTTTCTACTTTAAATTACTAAAGCATGTAGAACAACAAAAAAAAAGAAAAATACATCACTTTATCTTATCAGATTTTTTACTTACTGAAAAAATTTATCGTCGCGGAATGAAAGTTTTTCGCTCATGAATAATAGAAGTTTGGGAGAAAATTTTTTTATGTTATACAGCTCTCTCCAAAAAATAAGTTTTTGGCCCAGACAGCTTAAAATACTAATGTATTTTGTTGTAATATTTTTTATTTTTCGAATTTAACACTGTTGAGTTTAATATAAGTATGTCTTTTTTTACCCCACTCGAGCAGTGTCTTTTTTTACCGCGCCCAACCCTATATATTTGATAGAATACTGTTTTAAAATCTTTTACGAGTACGAGGAAGCTGTGTGCCCAGGGCGGGATCTAGGGGGGCCAGCGGGGGCATGTGCTTCCCTGTAAGCTCTTAGGGGCGCCAAAACGGTGAAAATGTTTAAATTTTTTTGGCGCAGTGATATTTTACAAAGGAAGTGATGAGCAAAAAAAAGGTCAACACTGTCCATTTCTGATAGGGTCCAGGTGAACAATTTTTAAAAAATTGCTGCACAAAATTTCTTATTTTGCATTTTTGCCGCAAAGGGCACCAACAGGAAAAAATACGTCTCCCTCCTAATAACTCTAGGTTCAGCCCAGTGTGTGCCACACCCCCATTGGCGGCGTATTTTTACTTTTTATCCTATTTATTTATAAACACCACTTTTCTACGTTCGTATGTATACAAAATCTTAAAACAAATTATAGGGAACATGAAAGTAACAACAACATAACTCAACCGAACGATTGATTAATTTTCTATTATTGGTTTTTGTAATGATTTATTATCAATAAATACCAATACAAGACAATCTCACCATGTTCTATCCCAACCAATTTCATATTTCGAAATGATGTTTATCAGTTATCAACAAATTTAAAATAACAATTTTGGATGTTGACGTTTCATTTCAATAAGAATGTAATTTATTTTCCTTTATTAACATAGATACTACAATAATACACAGTTTATGTAAAACTATGATTTTAATTATTATACATATCTATAGGTATATTATTTTGATGGAAAATGTATGCGTTGTGTGCATATTTGCAATTTCAAAACACTGTATCTTGTGATATTACTAGAAATGAGTAATATACTCGCGCGTTCTCTGTCCCAACCTCGTATATCAAAAGCTACATGTTTTGGGACACAAAAAACATTAAATACTGTATTTATATTATATATATATATATAATTATATATATATATATATATATATATATATATATATATATATATATATATATATATATATATATATATATCGCTCCATTATTGCAATAGTCGGTTATCTGGGCAAAATTACGTTTTTGAGTTATTTACACCATTCGAAAGTGGAAAAGCGTATCTTTCAGATGCTACAATCAGTTAAGCTCTAAGCTTAATATTTTTGCTAATATAATTGATATGCTTGTATGACAATTTTAATAAATTTAAATTTTAATTGTTGCAAGACTAAGATATATCGATATATCCGTACTGTTGAAGCGTCAAATTAAATTTATTTTTACTACAATACTAAGGTTATTGCATTTTATCCGAGTATTAAAGCAAAAAAAATTTAGAAAATTTTACAGATTAGACAACATAACCGAATTTCAAAATCTTAACGTCTTCTAATGATTTAGTTTCTGTAGATTATTGTGTTTTTTAAATAAATGTTTAAGTTTAACTGATTTTTTTATTACGCGGTGTTGACATTAGTAACAATAAGAAATTCGTTATGTCAAATCAAACAAGGAAAATACTAGCAATGTAGTAGATGTATTACAAAATGCATCGTTTTATGATTAGTATAATGTTATTGAATCAATTTTTTAATTATGTTAGTAGAATTTTACTACGTTTTAACTTTACTGCCCGGATGTCCAAAAAAAATCATAATAGGAGAATATCAGCTCTCAAACTTTATCTTTACTGTCCTGTAAAATTTGTAAAATTGTCGATATTAAGTTCTTTCTTTTTAGGTTTTAATTAGTGATAAGTTTGTTAACTTTTTTTTTTTTGGTATTTTTCTGTTGATTAAAATGGTTTTATTTCAATTAATAATGGTTTTCATTTTTAAAATTGGGTCATTTTTACCATCGTAGTAATTTTATTCAAAATATTTTTATGCAATAGTCAGTTATCTAGGAAAATTTGAAAATTTGGGCCGACAGAATAAAATAGTTCTTTTAATTTTTATAGCATTATTTAATATCGTGTTTAAAGAGTTGTCTGTCAAAATTGCATTAAAATTGGATTTCAAATAACTCCCAAAAGACAATAAATATATTCTAAAAAACTTTAAACTTGAATATCTCAAAAGTTGGTATTTCCCAGATAACCGACTATTGCAATAATGGAGCGATATATATACTATCCTACAACTCTAAGAAAAAAGTAAACGTAATAAAATTTTACAAGTTGAATTTACACTATAGCAAAAAATGAAATAAATTATTTTCAGTACGAAGCTACCCTCTTGCAGTAACATTCCTAAAAATATTACTTTTCAATTCAAAATAGAATATGGCAATACAAAATACGATTTAGAAATGTTAAATTATAATCTAAATCAATAGTTTTAAAAATTGTATACATTCATTTGACTTTTTGAATTATGAAGTTTTTTTAGCTATGTAAATCCAACAAGGTTTGTCACATTTTTGTGTGAGGGAGATAACTAAATTAAACTGTCACTGTACAAGCTATTTTTTTATCCTTGTCATCTTTTTTAACCAATCATATTTTTTTCAAAATTTTATTACCTTTACTTTTTTCTTAGAGTTGTAATACAGTATATATATATCTATATATATATATATATATATATATATATATATATATATATATATATATATATATATATATATATAGAGAGAGAGAGATAGATAGATAGATAGATAGCCCACATCAAAAGATGTAATTAGCATAAATCTTAAGTTCATAGTGAAGATTTAGATACGTTTTTTGTCTGTCCAAAAATTAATTAAAATTGACATAGTGTTTGAAAAATTACCAAACTGGATCGGCTGGGACTCGAACCCGGATCTCTTGGTTACCAGCCAAGTGCCTGATAAAAATCCGCCATACACTAATAATGTTTCACAGGCACTCGATAACATTTGAAAATTAAAAAAGTGTCCAAAAATTGGAAATTTTCAGATACGAGGTTGGGACAGAAAACGCGTGAATTATATTATGTTAATCTATGCGAGCATTTGAACAAAATATGTAAATGTACCAAATTTCTTGAGTATTGTTTGTATGCTTGTGTGTACGTTTGACCTCGTATTTCTCAGGAACTATGAATCCGACACTGTAATTATATTTTTATATTGATTTATATATTTTTCAGTTTAGGAAGTGGCATTCGGTCATGGCAGTGTCTTAGGAATTTCATCAAAATTCCTTCAGTAGTTCAAGAGATAAACACATTTTGTAGGTACCTAACTGTTACTAATAAGGTTGTGATATACACATTGCTGTTAGTTCATGGAATGTTTCTTATAGAATATTACGTAATATCGCTGCCATTTGTGAATTGATTTTAGTTATTTAGTTTCCTTGAAAGGGGTATATTATGCTTATAGGGTGTTCGGGTCACAAGCCGCGGTCAGGGGTACAAGGGGGTTTGTACTTTGCAGGCGCAGAAACTGAAAATAAATGTACAAACTTATTATTATTTTACTGTATCAAATTTTACCACCTAAGTGTATATGCCATACCTTTTATTCTTTTAGTATTAGTAAAACCAGATAAAACCAGTTCTGGATAAAATCAGACCTTGAAATAATGTATAATCATAGCATTTAATTTATAACTAATTGCAAATCCATTTTCCAACATTTTATATCTATAAATCTATTCACGGAGAAAACTAGCGCTAAAATTTCGACACAGGCTACATCTTCAAATTGGTTATTTTAGCCGTTGATATCATATTTAAGCTGCGTGTTTAGAAGCCTAGCCATTTTTAACTATACTGTGTAATGGCAAAATTATCCACTAAAAATAGACAGATAAAATATTAATAAGAAAAAAATTAAACCAACTTCAAAAATCAACAATTTGCTTAAATTATTGCAACGTTAAAAATAATAATTATACCCCTGTCGCAGCATCCTGCATAACATAGCAAATTTCCATTTACAAAAGTACGTTTTTCTCGAAAACTAGTTGATCTAGAGTAATTGTAAATAAAAAAACCTTTTTTATGTGATTTTTCCGCCTCATTCCGCCAAATTTTTTTCACGAAAAATGTCCAAAAAACCGTAAACATTTTCACGAAATTTCTTAAAAATAGGATGTTTTGTTCTTGAGTTATCGTGCGGACACTTAGTAAACATATATATATATATGTGTCCGCACGATAACTCAAGAACGAAACATCTTATTTTTAAGAAATTTCGTGAAAACGTTACGGTTTTTTCGACATTTTTCGTGAAAAAAATTTGGCGGAATGAGGCGGAAAAATCACATAAAAAAGGTTTTTTTATTTACAATTACTCTAGGTCAACTAGTTTCCGAGAAAAACGTACTTTTGTAAATGGAAATTCGCTATGTTATGCAGGATGCTGCGACAGGGGTGTTTTCTTTTTCAATTTCTAACCAACCGTTTAGTTTCATAACGTAAGGCCGTCTGCACACGAAGCGTCTCGTCATAGACGCGTACTAGATTTTTCATACGCTTGGTGTACGCTTGCATGCCGCTCACGTTGTTTTAAATGAACAACCGCACACGAAGACGCAGCTGCGCGTATTCGTCACAGCATACAAGCTGCAGTACGCTTAGCGTACAGCAGTGTTTGCGTCTTAGCGTACGACACTAGATAAAATGTATGTTATATATTGCAGTTGTATATGAATTAGTATTTTTTTTTTTGTATGCATTAGTACTCATTTATTTTTATAGTATACTATGCAGTGTTGGCAACTCAAGGGATTTATTCCAATTTGCGGGTCTTTTTGAAGAAGTTCTTACTCGCACCTCTGGTGGTGAAACTGGAAGCTGTATCAAATATTCTGTATAAAAACTTGAAAACATCTTCTTACTTAAATTTATTTTCCTGTCATAAACCTTTAATAATAATTATTTATAATATGTATTTTATTTTGAAAAATTCTTTTTAATTGTAGGATTTTTGTATAAAAAATGGAATTTTCAGCTCTATAGGATTTTGAATAAAATACGGTTGGCAACACTGAGTATGAATTTATAACAGAACTTTTGTATAAATTTTATAACGGAATATTATTGGAATCGTATAAACTAAGCTTCCTTAATCACTAAACATTGTTACAACTATTTTAACTAAATTAATTATTTTGTGTATAATAGTGAGGTTATAATGAGGCTACAAGATGACGTTTGGAGTACGGTTGTAGTACGCTTGAAAATCGCTTCGTGTGCAAATCTTCAAGCGTACAGGAATCGTCGCTGCATGACGAATCTAGTACGCGTCTATGACGATACGCTTCGTGTAGAGAAGGCCTAAGTCGTCCGAATTTTATTTTTCAAGTGCGACTGAGCGCAAATTGTGTGGTTAGTGCAGCATTTGAAATATATATATATATATATATATATATATATATATATATATATATATATATATATATATATATATATATATATATATATATATGTATATATCTATATATATATATACATATATATATATATATATATATATATATATATATATATATATATATATATATATATATATATATATAGATATATACATATATATATATATATATATATATATATATATATATATATATATATATATATATATATATACAGGGTGGGGCAGGGAAACATCCCTACTTTCGAGGTGGCATTGTGAGTAGTGGGGACATGTTGGAGGAGTGGGGGTAGGTTCGAATGACGCTGTGGCCACGGAATTTTCCGATAGTAGCGCTGTCAGTTGTAGACATGGCTTGGTCGAATGAGCAACGCGCTTTTGCTGTCGAGACGTATTTTTCTCAGAATAAGTCTATTGTTGCAGTGCAGCGTGCGCTGCGAACTCGTTATCGGATTCCCCCTCGCAACCCTGTTCCTGACCGCAAATCCATTTTGTTGTGGGTGGAAAACTTCCGTGCATGTGGTAGTGTAGTGAAAAAGAGAGTTGGGGCTCGGAGAACTGTCCGAACTCCAGAAAACATTGACCGTGTCAGAAGATCGATCTTGCAGTCTCCTAAGCGTTCTGCCCGCAAGCATGCATCCGCCCTTGCATTGTCTAATCGCACTGTGCGTCGTATTCTCCACGAAGAACTCCACTTCCATCCATACAAGATGGTCATCGTTCAAGAACTCACACAACGGGACTGGCAACAACGAGTACAACGGGATATCTCAAGAGTGAAGTGTTTAAACATCGACCCAGAACCCTACAAGACTTGAAGGATGCAATTCGCGTTGAAGTTGCCCGCATTCCACAACAAATGCTTCGCAGAGTTATGCAGAACTTCAGAACCAGACTAGATCAGTGTGTTGACAATGAGGGACATCACTTGAATGATGTATTGTTTAAAACAAAGTAAGAATTAACTTCCATCTGTACCCTTTTGATGCCACAATAAAGTTTTGTTCTAACACTTTTCGTTTTTTTTTAATTTACCTTCAAAGTTAGGGATACTTCCCTGCCCCACCCTGTATATATATATATATATATATATATATATATATATATATATATATATATATATATATATATATATATATGTGTCCGCACGATAACTCTCGAACGAAATGTGCTACTATTACAAAATTTGGTGAAAATGTTGGAAGTCCCAAACTCTTGAATGAGTTCTTCAGCCAGACACGTCGGATGCCAGGAACATGGCTTTTGTTCTTGCAAAAAATTAGTTTTTTGCCAAAATTTCCACTTATTCAAAAATATTTGCGAAATTTTATGGGGACAGCTCGACCCAGAGGGTGCCCACACTTTTGACGCGGCACTGTACTTAATGTTGTGGTACACTATCGTGTCAAAAATGTGGGCACCCCTGGGCCAAGGTGTCCTCGTACTTTTTATAACGTAGTGTGTGCTAGAAGCCACAATAAAAAATTGGTCCCCCCTTGGGAACACGTTTGAACGGATCAATGTCTCCACTCTATCTATGTGAATACATATACATTTGCATTTGTACACACATAATATAGGTACGTGCCCATACGAATTTATATTTACATTTGCATATAAAGGGTACAATTTGACAAAAATTAAAATTTGCTATAATTTAAAAGTTTTTGCCACATTTTTTTACATCATTGCAAAGACGAAAAAAAATCACATAAAAAAGGTTTTTGAACTATTATTCTAGGTTAGCTAGTTTTTGAAAAAATAAGAAAAAATACCCCTGTCGAGACATCCTGCATAACATAGCGAATTTCCGTTTATAAAAATTAGTTTTCCTCGGAAACTAGTTGACATAGAAAAAAAGTTTAAAGACCTTTTTTATGTAATTTTTTCTCTTCTTTTAAATGGTGTAAAAAAATTTCGCAAAAATTTTTGAATTAGTGGAAATTTTGGCAAAAAACTAATTTTTTGCAAGAACAAAAACCATATCCTGGCATCCGACGTGTCTGGCTGACGAACTCATCCAAGGGTTTGGGACTTCCAATGTTCTCACCAAGTTTCGTAAAAATTGGCTACTTCGTTCGAGAGTTATCGCGCGGACACATGTATATATATATATACATATATATATATATATATATATATATATATATATATATATATATATATATATATATATATATATATATATATATATATATAAATACATATATATATACATATATATATATATATATACATATATATATATATATATATATAAATACATATATATATATATATATATATATATATATATATATATATATATATAAATTTGAGTGAATATTATTTTCGGTTTCAAGGGACCTCAAAACAAATTTCTGCCATGGTCCCGGGTTCAAGTCGCTACATGACAGTGACTGTAATAGCTGAATTCCATTCTGGAAATTCGCTAATAAGCGTTTTCTTATTAAGGGGGACCACTAGTGTGACATTTTAAGAAAATTGGAAAAAAATTTTTTTGTATGTTTGGATAGTCTATACCTTTAAAAATAACATACTAAAATTTCAAGTGCATATCTCAAATAGTTTTTGAGTTACAGCCATCCGAAGTGCCGATTTGATTTTCATTGTTTTCAACTTTGAGGTATTGAAAAATGTATGAAGGTTGATAGTTCGGGAGTTTCTGGACGTGGCTATCAGTCACATGTTGTGGAGAAGCTAGACCCTGGCACATTTAAACTGCTCATCTAGTTTTACTATGACCTTTATAGTGAGTATACCGTAAATAATTTTAGTAAAAATTCTCAGTGATTAAAACTAAAAGGTAAAGTAAAAAAACTACATTTTTCAAATTCGCTGCAGTTATAACTCGAAGACAAATCATCCGATTTATTTAATTCTTATTGCAGCTTCTTTTGTATAATTCGATGTTTAAGTTGTGATAGCACGTAAGTGACCTTTTTTGGAAATTTTTTTTTTATGCAGATGGATAGATATTAAAAATACGCATCTATCGATCCAGAAAAAATGGTACTTTTATAAAAACTAATGAGGAAGAACAATGTTTTTGACACCACGTATTATGCGGAAGCTCAATTTTGTAAGGTTGACTCCGCGCATCTTAACATACGTGATGTCTCAATTTCATGTTCGTCACTTACGTGCTATCACAACTTAAACATCAATATGTTTCTTCGTGCTATGAACCTCCAGTTTCCCGATCAAATAAAAAATGTAATTTTTGCAAGCCAAAATCAAATTTTCGCGCAAATTTTGAAACATTTTTTTTAAACTCCGCCATTTTGTTAAATTTCAACTTTTTTTTTTGATTGAGGTTCACGGCACGGGCAATACCTTCTAGTTTAACAGGTTTTTTGTGTTTTTTGATTTCAGGCACTGGGAAAGTCGCTATCACTGCAGCAGTAGGGGAACTTTTTTTTTGAAGCATTGGTAGATCGCGAATAACTCACTGAATTTTCAATTTTTTAGTCCAACAATTTTATCGTGAATTTATTATCTATCAACGAATATATTTTTAAAATATTGAAATATTCCATACAGTAGTTTTATTTAAAAAAATTCCCAAAAATCACCTTTTTTCAGACGGTCACACTAGTGGTCCCCCTTAATTTGAATTAAATAATAACTGAAAATAAAATCGATGACTTTTCATTCACACTAATAATTAGTTTATTTGGAATCGGTGCCAGTCAGATCAAGACCAAAAATATATTAATTCCTATTAAATCTGGACAGTGGACTCCAAACAAACTAATTATTGATGTGAATGAAAAAACGTGGATAGTATTTTTAGTTATTATTTAATTAAAACTAATAAGAAAATATTCTAATTATTCTTTTTATCTTAATAATTCAAGCAAATTGTTAATTAATTTTTTAAATCGGTTCAATTTTTTTCCGGTCTAATATTGAAATTATTTTCCTATATTAAAAAAATCTTGATGGTCTTGTAGAAATAAAAAATAATGTGGCGGGCGCCTTTGTTAAGCAAAAGTTTTTGAAACTGACCTCTGTATATGTAGATTTAATTTGTCATCAGCCATAATTGGCTTTTGTTCAAAGTGTAAACTGGTTAGCAGTTATGATTATTGGTTTCGCATGCGTTCTCAATTAAAAACAATTTGAATAAATAAGCTAATTTTAAAATTTGTTATTTTTATAACATATTAAAAATTGATTGGGATTAATTTTGTTTAAACAAAATTTTAGGATTGTGTTAATTTGGTTAAAATTGTGCTAATTTGGTTTCAAATGTCGTCAATGTACAGCAAATAAACCACACTGATATAACAAGTAACACTGATAATTGTACATATACCGATAACTGTCAACATACGAGTAGAAGGAAATATCTCGGGGGAACTAGTCAACATGTTATTATTCGCTAATGAGTTCATCACATTTGCAAGGAAAATGTATCGTATAAATGCTTTTAGGTTTTCATAGAACAAATATCGAAAGCTTTGCGTGTACAGGCTGCAGATGTATATAGATCTCGACAAAAAAATATTTTTAGAACTGATGAGTTACTTTTCTGTTAGAAAGTAGGGATGAAATTTTATTTTGTCAAAAAACATCCTTATAAACGACGATGTCGTTAGAAAGTACCAAACCAAAGTACCAAACTGTCAGAATTGTGCGTACAGAGGTTTTATAATAAATATTAAAACCGCTTTGCGCATACTAAAACCACTTTGCTCATAATTTTAACTGTAGTTTGGCAATATCCAAAACTGCTGCTTAAACTAACCAAGAGTATATTTATCAAACTTCATAATCGTATCACTGCTGAGAATTATTACTTTTTCTTGAGTGTATTCCTAAAGAACTAAAATATTTATCCAGAGAATAAAGTAGCCTATGTTCTCCTCTATCCAATTCTTTAAATCGATTGGTTGCGCTGTTGAGACGTGAAAGAAAACAAATAAACAAGCAAACAATCTCACTTTCGCATTTATAATATTACTTAAGATTATAATCTCGGTTTATGAAACAAGCAAAACATATTCTCCTTTATACAGTCAGTATCTTCACTTACCGTGCTATTAAACTCAAACGTGTAAACTCCATGAATATATTACGAGTAGTACATTAAATGAAGCTTTCCATATTCTCACGTCAATATATTATAGGATGTTATTGATTTATTTATTAAAATAAATACACCTTATGCATTCACTTATCATAATTCATAAGTATCTTTTCAATAACAGGGGGCGTGTATCTAAAAAATATTTTGTTATTTACAACACAGAATATATCAGAAACAAACTTCGTATCTCTATACTAGCTTTCGCAACGTAGACAAAAGTTGACGTCACAATGACCTAAATTTCCTCCCACTCCAAACGCACAACGTTGTTACATAAATCTCGTATCTATGTATACGGGATGTACGCTTGTGTGTGTGTGTGTGTCATACGTCACACTCAATCTGTGGAAAGTGGAGACTGCACTGTGTGCATACGGTGGTGATACGGTGCCTACATATAATATGCATGTATTCGCTTATTGTTGGAAAGTGGTTGACAATGATGACAAACAATCGATCTTCACACCGCTACAGCTGCTACACGACTAGTCAGCTTAAGCGGCACCTGACACACTCTGACACACTGATATCCACTCTATACGCTTAGGGCTTGATTTACCTACAAGTACATCTCATTAAAATGTAAATAATATGTTAAATATTTCGATTCTAAAAATAAAACATTGAAATATTTTATTTATTTTAAAATATATATAACTTTCTCATAAAATAAAAATTTTTGTATGTGTAAAATGCACATTATATTCTGTACTAGGTGACCCCAATATTACCAAAATTATTCGTTTCAAGAGATCATAATATCAATTTTCAAGCAAACAAATTTTCAAATTACATTTTTTTAAAGTAATGTTTGCTTAATTATTGAAACTTAAATTTTAATTCTTTGTGGTTTTTAGATAACTATCAATCTATCATTTTGAAAATTATAGTTTATCTTTTATTTATTTAATTATTTATTTATATTTTTGCAGAATATTTATATATTATTAAAATATGTTTGACAGAAATACAGAAATATCATGTGAAACACAATAATCTAATCAATCTACTTATAAAATAATTATTTTTTTATTTAATAATTGAGAAAAATATTAATTAATCGAAACTAAATTTTATCCCAAGTCAGTGACTAAATTAAAACTCACAATATCAGGTTCGTAATGAACCGAGGTAAACTCCACAACAGTAAATGGATTAGTGTTAAGTTTAGCAACTAATTTATCCCATTGACGATCATGAAAAATTAAAAAATAAGAAAACTAGACAATTATAACGTTGTTAATTGATGCTTTTATTTTGTCACCAGTCAAATTTTGAATTTTTAGTATCAAATTAATAAAAAAATAAGTAAAAATTCTATGGAGTCATAAGCCGTTTATACATTATACATTTCCCTAGTTATAATAGAGGATTTCAATGATACTATTACCTTTCTCATATCTTTACAAAATAGAAAGATACATTTTTGTAGAAATAAATATGTATGATACATGTATAAAATATCTAACTTTTTTATAAGCAAGTTTTTATTATTTATTTTGTTTTTGTTTGTTGTATGTGTAATAGGTTAGATAACATAAAAGAAAAGAAAAACGATATTTTATTATTTTTATGAACCTTTTCTTTTACCTTTATCTCAGCACAATAAAGTATAAATGACAAAAAAATTTTACAAACAAATATTATATACAGTCGTTTATAAAAAATATGTGTTGCTCAAACAGAAAATCAAAGACATATTTTATCTAGTATGTAGATAGCATATTTATCTCATAACCATTGTGGTTGTTTGGTTGATGGGCTGACAGTATTGTCTTCATTTTTTTAAGGTATTAAAAATTGTTTATTTTTTTTAGATAAACATTTTGATGCGATTTTAGAAATAAGTAATACATAATTATCTATACCTACGTATATACGTATAGCCTTTTATATCCGTATATTTTGAATATATTTTAGATATATACCCATACATTTCTTGTCTAGACTTGTTTGTGTAACTCTAATTCAAATATGTATTATGTAAGGTATTTTTTGATGTTACAAATAAATGATTCATGTGTATCAATTGTCTTTTTTCTTCCAGTAAAATGTGAGAGACAATACATTATTTTGGTATCGTAAAAATATTTTTTTAAATGACAATTTATTTTTTGATTAACAAGTTTTAAGTTACAGTCAGTCAGTCAAATTTTCAACAATTTTAGTTTAAAAAACCGTTAAAATTTTTGTAATTTTTTCAAATAAAGCGTTTTAGTTGCTTTAAAGTAATTTTTATTAACAGCTAATGGTTATTAGAAAATATATCCATATTTTTTTTTTTAAATGTATTTACATCCATTTATTAACGTTTTAAATTTTTAAAATATAAGTACAGTTCTGTCAGCACCGTAAACTTGCGAAGTGTACTCATAACTTTCGAAACATTTCTAGGATATTCAATCGTATTTATGTGCTGATTTATTTTTATGAAAGCTTCTAATGATTTGGATAATTAACAAAGGCCTATTTAAGAATACTTTTGAGGTACTTTTGTTATTTTGAATAACACATTAAGGCTTTCAATATAAAGGTCCATACATCATTTTCGTTAAAGTTGTTGTAGGTAAAACTTTGTAGCACACTGTAGCACTGTATTTATTCACAAAATCTTGAATTTTCTTTTATTGATAATATATTATTGTCGTCATTGCACAATAAATTTGATGCTGTAAATAATGTATGTAAATTTGTATATGTTGGTTTTTTTTAAATCGTGTATAGTCAGTTACAGAAAAAAAAAAAAGAAGTTGAATGTAATAAATATGTTTTTCAGCAAAAGAGGTCTGAATTAATATTTTCTATGTTGATTGGCGTTAATAGGTATCTACTTAATATGAGTCTGGACTTTTTTGAGGAGTCTCATGCATAGGGTGTCCATACGTCTCGGTTTTCCGGGATTTGTCGTGGTTTTAATTCTATTTCCCCGGTGTCCCGATATATTTTTTTTGGAACGGCTACTGGTCCCGGTTTCTTAAACTACTTAGTATCATCTATTCACACCATATTAGTACAATCTTTTTCATTTTGAATAACAAGTAGTACGATATACCTACTGATGGTACCGATTATCGCAACTGATAGTGTTGTAGGTTAGTCAAGGTTGAAATTAACTTTTTAACTACCTACTTCCGTAATTGTGAGTCAAACGAAAATTTTGTAAAGGCTTTTTAATAAATAATTTTACTTCATTAATAATTTCTTTGCCAAAAATAAACAATCAGGTCGTAGGTTTGCCAAAGAAAAATGTTAGTTGATGGACCTTACACTGTTCTAAATTAGATGGTTCTGATATAAACAAATTAACACGCATTAAATAATATAATTAAAATATAGATAATAAAAATATATACCTAATTGTATAAGTGACTATTTTTTATTCCATAATTTTTGAATGTGAATGTGTTCCGGAAGTTAAGAATTTATACTGTGAAAGACCAGAGAAAAACAGTGAAATAATATTTACCGCATTAATTCTATTGAATCAAAGTCCTCTGGTTTGTAATGGTGCAAGGTCTGTTGCGTAACGTTACATGACACTTTTCGTTTCGACACTCGCTTCAACAACCAATTTTAACTAAATTAGAAACCCAAAGAGGACGCAACACAAGGCGATGGAAGAGATCAAATAACTTATAAGTTGGTTAATTCTACAAAAAATAATTTATTTTATATTACTTTGAATTCGTGATCGCGTATAAGGCAACAAAGTTTGAAGAACTATTCTCCCCCTAAAACTTATTTTCTCCTTTTTCCGCTTTGTTCCAGTGTCGCTTTATTAAAATTTGAACATCCTACACATGTAAATACTTTAATGAAATCAAATTTCTAGCTTTTATATCTACATAAGCATGATTTCTAAAAAAACATTTTACAATGTTTTATCTTATCCAGTTCAATGCAATGTATCATCTCAATAATTTAAAAGTCTCGTTCAAAACAATTACCAGTATCTGAAGGGGTAATATTACGTATTCACAAATTAACATATTCATATTTCTAAATTTGCTTAAAAGAAATAAAACAAATTTTTTTAACTCATAGAATATTTTTCAATTAATTAATTTTTAACAAAATAACATCAATTTAAAAGTAAAAAAAAATAGCTTATCTTTATTTTTGGTAAATTGGTCGAAAATCTGTTATAAAATTGGCAATTTAATTAATAGTAAATAAAAAAGTGTACGATGTTTACTAATTTATTAATAAGCTATAGGTAAAATTTTAAATCAATCGGCTCAAAATTAGAGTTAAAGTTACGGTAAGAGAGAAAAATGTCATTGTTTTGCAAAGATATACTGCGCCAGCATTTTGTTTTTAAAAAATAAATGTTTATTAAAACTTTATTTTTGTACACTAAAAGGGTACGTTTAGATTGCGACACTATACACCGTAGGGGAAGGTCGCCCAAAGCGGGTACCCCTCTTAAAGCGGGTAAGCGCCTGTATATCGTTGTATCGAATGTTTTTGTCCGGTCGTGTGTATACCGAGATAAACCGAATATCAACCAATGTCAATCAGTGGCACTTGGACGCTTGTGTCGTTTAATGTCCTAGTTAAGCTTCAACAAATTTTTTTCTTGGTTTTGTTAAAAATTTTGAGGATAAATATTCTGTGACTAGTCACAAACCTTTTTATTTGTAATCTTTTTGGTATTACCATATTATGTTATCATCATTTGACTTTTAATGTAGAAAATGGTAGACATGTATCGGCTTTCATTTTGAAATTATATTAAGTTAACAAAATTAAGTCTTTTTGGGCAAAGCGGGTAGACAAAATAGAAGCATCTTAATGGAAAAAGCTGTTGGAAGGGGAAAAAAAAAATAAATAATCTTCTTTTTACGACGGAATGAGGGAAAAAGCTTAAAAAAAATATTTCTGCCTTGTTTGTGGTGATTTTGATGTGGAATCACCTGAAGTAATATATTCCAATATGAAGGTTGTAAAGAAAGTTACAGTTAAGTGTTATAAATTTATTATTTTTGTCTTTTTTAAATTTTTTTACTTAATTACTATTATTGTTAAGTTCTATATGATTAAGAAAGTTTATATCAAAAAATAATAACAGTATTTAAATACATAATGTACTTACCCGCTTTAGGATACCTATACGGGCAAAGCGGGTTTTTGCAGAGGTTTTGTATTTTCTTTATTAAAAATAAATATCGTATAAACATTTCTTAAGCGAAGTTTCATTTTAAAGTTCGATAACTATTCTATCTGATAATATAAAAAAGATCTGCTTATCGAGGTCAAAAGTTACTTCTTGGGGCGTTTAATCTTAGCTTACCCGCTTTGGGCGACCTTCCCCTACACTCGGTGTATATACTGACTGTCTATGTGTGCATACTGCATATGTGTGTCTCTAATTGCGACATTTATTGCGGACACCATAATTCAATCGGTTATTGCAGAAAGGGCACATGTTACATTTTCGAATATCTGAGATAGAGTAATAAAAACTTTCCCTGTGACAACGTATGTAACTGAAAAGAATTGTAATTTTTATCAGTAAGACTTTGTATACCTCTAATATTTTTGTTATAATTTTAGCTTTTAAGTTACTAAGCTTTTAACTCTAAGCTACTTATTATGGCTGAAAAAATTAAATTATAAATAACACACATGTGCCCTTTCTGAAATAACCGATTCAATTAGCGTCAAATCAGTGGTTGTGTGAACACTTTGTGTCCAAGTGTCTCTTGTAGCTAATAAGTTTTCAAACAGGTTCGACACTTTTCCATACACTCACAGAAGAGAGATCGATTCATGGCGGTATTTATGTAAAGAAATTTATGTTTGACATTTGTGTCGCAATTTGTGTCGTAGCCTAAACCATGCCTAAAACTTATTCGTTCATGTATATGAAAGAAAATATCAATCAATGCTTGTTGCATTTCTTTTAAATTTTGATTATGACTTAAATTTGCGAACACAAAATGATACTATCCCTTAAGGTAAAGATATGAATAAGATCAGTTTTAACAGTCATAAATTAATTTTGAAGTTAATATATCCTATATTTTAGAAAGAAACATCCAATTACACTTTGATTTAACTTTTTTTGCAATCAAGCATACACACTCACGCCTGTATGTTTGCAGATATGACAAAAACTAAAATTGCACGACATTCGTACTACTATTGTTTTTTATATCGCAACACGCCATCTGATTGATATAGGTATACATTTATAACGAATCCTAAGTGCTGAGCACTTGTCTCTCTAGTATACAGAATTGTATAGATGTGTATATTTTTGAGCATATCATGAACATTTACTACTGTCAATTTATTTAATCGCTCGTTTTATTGACACGTCTAGACACTGATTTTCTGGAAAATGAATTTATACTCGTATCAGCGAGTACATGATATACAAGATTGCTGTATATATTATGACAAGATAGCAATTTTAGAATATTTTTACACGCGATGATAAGTGTACCAACCCAAGCGTTGTTTGAAAATGTGGAATCGGAAATAAGAGAAATTTTAGAATTGATCACAAAATTTTATCAGTGAACATTTACATGTAATAATTTTCGTATGTATTCATACAAATTCAGGCAGCTACCGAACAGGAGAAGTAAACACTACTGGTTAACAATATTATTAAAATTAATGCAAAGTAAAAGTACACGGAGAGAAAAATCCTATAATTTTTGTAGAGAAAATTTCAGAAAAATTACCATGCTCCCCTATAATCCGTGCGCGATCGACGACCAAAATAAAAAATATGTGCTAGCATGGTAAAATTTAATGTGGTGCTAACACAACTTTTATCACACTCTTATGCATGTATATTATAGTTTAATTCTTGTTGTCGTACTCTTTCATTTGCGCATCTGACTCGCGACCTTATATTGGTTGCACTGTACCTGTAAAAACATGTATACAAAAATGATTGCCAACAATATATTCTAATACATATACTAAAGATAGGTAAATAACAAAAAGATGAATTAAACGATGACATCATCCTAAGAGAGTGTAAAAGCAACTGACTGCTAGCTGCTTGTAACACAGGGGTAAATCAGGTGGTTGGTGCGAACTGTCTGATAGTTTCTTCCACAGTCCACACCTATGGTTCGTATGTAACCCATGTAACTCGCTGATTGAGGTACATTTCATTATAGCGTTCCCAACACAACCAACCTTCTTTCTGTTTTTTTTCTTTCTATTATTAGCATGTTAGCATGGTAATTTTTTTAATAAACACAATTAAAAATTATTTTTTTGTCGGTAATGGAACTTTTTACTGTGCTGTTTTACAAATTTTACGGAGATAATATTACGAAAAGAACATTCCATCCTTTAAATTTTTTATGATTAATTATAATCTTTATATTTTTACCTTACAGAATTTAATATGTTCGCCTTTTACACGTCGATTGTAGTGCTGAGCACAGTAATTTTTATAGGAATTATCTCTCCGTGTATTCTGCGGATTTCGATAGAATATTTAATATTGTATTTATGTATTTTTATTGTCGTCCCTATATCATTAAGAGCAACGTAGTTGAATTTCAGAGTCATGCAAACATTTTGAGAGTTACAATTTTACACTTGTGGTGAAAGACAGTTTACTTTTATTTTAGCGAATTTCTGGAATGAAGAGTTATAACAGCCACTATCATAGTAAGATTTGAGTCCGGGACTATGATAGCGATTTGTTTTAACGTCTCTAGTAACCGAAAATAACATTCACTAAAATTTATATACCTATACCTAAACATATTTATAGGGGAGACTGGGGTAAAGTGGCCACTCTAAGACAAAATGTATAGTTTATTTATTTTAAAAGAAATACAGATTAGTAAGTATTTAGCATATAGTTGCTGTAGTGCAGAACCAATAACCATCAATATATCAACAATATCTTGAAATATGTTTTTGCAATTTTTGTTTTTTGCAACATGAGAAAAGTGACCACTTTACCCACTATGTTGGGTAAAGTGGCCAGGGGTACCCATTTTAACCCAAAAACAAATCTTGAAGTAATATACATGTTTATATACAAAATCAAACTATAGTATGTTTGTATCATTAATTATTATATATCAGCGGACAGACAGACATTGAAATCTCATCATAAGGGTTTCTTTTTCACACTGTTTCTCGGAACCTGAAAAGATACTGGCCACTTTGCCCCATTATAAGCCTGGCCATTTTACCCCGGCAGACGCCATTTCGGCAAACTACAACTAAGTTCAAGAAAGAATTTTCTGATTCATCGATAACTATATTATTTTAAAGGTAATTAGACAGGGTTTTTATCTATCTCAATTAAAAAATTGTATTCGTAATTAATAAAAAAATAATGAGAATATAACTTAAAACTTACTTTACATCAACATTCGCAAATTCAGAAAATTCTTTATAATTCATACAATCTAGGAAGCTGATCATTGACGTTTTAATAGAATACTAATGGCTTGTCTACAAGCTAGTATTCAACTTCGCCACAAGATTGGAGTGGTTTCCGATGAGTAAAGGCCAATGACCACTTTACCTCCACTGGTCACTTTACCCCAGTCTTCCCTACGTATGTATGGATGGATACATGTATCCGCACGACAACTCTCGAACAAAACATCTTATTTTTGCGAAATTTGGTGAAAACGTTGGAAGTCCAAAAATCTTGGATGGGTCTTCAGCTAGATAGGTCTGATGTTCAGAACATGGTTTTTTGAGCATTTTTCGTGAAAAAAATGAGTTTTTTGCCAAAAATTTCTTAAAGTTAAAAGGTTTCTGCGGCACTTTCTTACACCATTGAAAAGAGGATAAAAAATCACATCAAATAGGTTTTTGAACCTTTATTCTATGTAAACTGGTTTCCGATTTTTATAAACGGAAATTCGCTGTTTTGTAGGATGCTACGACAAGGGAATTTTGCATATTAACTTTTTTGATGAAATAGAAAATACTGACAATGATACTTTAACTTCAGAAACATTACGTTTAAGCTATATTAAAACTTTCATTGAAAAGTCGTACAATTTCATTATGACACCCAGAGCCGTTTTAACAAAATATCTGGAAGTAGGGTCTAGACACCAAACCTCCCCATTTTTGCAATGACAGAAATATTTGTGATTATTGTGGATGTCTCGAGACGTACATATATATCATATTGTCAAGGATGTCTCAACAAAACAATGTTAACTTTCAGAAATTATTTAATTTGAATTTAACCGGTCACATAATCGCTTTTACCACCCGAGCCGTTTTTGACTCTACTGCACTTACTGAAAAAGAACGAAGAAAAAGCCAAGACGAGGTAGATTTTGCAGTAAACTGTTGTACTGAACTAACCGCAATGTTCACCAAAGTCCGATCAACGTCTACAGAAATCAGTTATGAATTGACATCCAATAGATCGGCTACACGCACGTTTAGACCATTTGTAGTTTAGATTCCATAGATTTCCAGGAAAATGAATATACATTATTGTATGAATATTATATTTTTTAACCAGTATGTTTTTACTAGTCGCTAGTACCTATTAGTGATGTCAAGTCGACAAACAGTTAGTCGACTAATCGACTGAAGTTGTTTTTCAGACAAATTTAGTCATTAGTCGAAAATATCGAACGAATAATAGTCGACTAATCGACTAAATTTTTAATCGAATTCATGAATAGGGTAACCTATGTAAGTCTTTCAAAAAGGATATTTTATTTTGAATTTAATTATTGACTTTTTAAATTTTTTAAGAAAAAGAAAAATATGACGCACCTATCACAATGTACCAATCACATAAAAATAAAAAATCGTACAAATAGATAATTTTTTAGTTCTTATTATTTGAAGTCCAACAAATAATACAGAATATAAATTAATAAATTAGTCGTTTTTAGTGATTTAAAAAAAAATTAATCATTTTAGTCATTTAGTCGAAAGTAAAATAGTCGATTAGAAAGTGACCAACTGTAAACAAAATTAGTTGACTAAACCGATTAATCGATTAATTATCCGACATCACTAGTACCTACTTACTCCGAGCTGAACTTATGAACTTAAAAGAAAAATATCTCGGAAGTTGTTTTCGAAGAAATTCATTGTAAACGAATTCTATCTTAAGATGATCTACAAAACTTATGTATAAAAAAATCAATACAAATACTAGTAGAAGAAGTTAAAAAATGAAATGATTTTTGAATCATGTTTTTGGGTTGTACAAAATATTAATGTATGAATACGGTACTCGAAATTGTGTGTGCAGTTCTTTTTTATAAAGCTCACCAATCCAGTTTTAGCTTTTTTTATTGTAGGTATTTTAAGAATTTTTGTAAAGTACTATTGTGTAATAGCTTCATTATTTTTTTCCTAAATCTTTTATTATTATAATTGTCACATAAGAAATAGCATGGCTGACAACATTTATCGTAAATATTTATTACATATAATATTCAACTAAAACCTTCTTTATAGCGAGGACATGTCAGTACGAATACTTTCTTATCTTTATTAGTTTTCCTTTGTGTCTGATCTAGGTTGACAATCAAAAACATAAAAAGTACATATCAAAAGAAATGTTTTGTTTTGTTTTAAAAATCGACAGACACCATCAGTTAGGATGTTCGCACGTCCCGAATTTACGTCCTCTTGTCTGGATGTCCCAACAGATTTTTTGGTACGAATTTTGGTTCCGGTTTCTTAAACTACTTGCTATCATAACCTTATAAGTACGCCATAAGATCCGTAGAGAGGTTTTCTATTTAACTGAGTTTTCGGGACTGGTAGTGTTATAGGTCAATCCCAGTCTTGAGAATAATGTTGAATATAATTTTTCTGCTATTTCCCTTCTGTGAATCTGACGAAAATTTTGTAGATTCTCTGTAAATAATTTAATTATCTATAATAAATAAATTCGGATCCCAAAGAGAACGAAAAACTAAGGGACGAGAGAAACCAAGTTACTTGTATCAAGTAACTTGACCAAATTAATTCTACAAAAGAACCATTCATATATCAAATTGAATTCGTGCTCATCTACAAATGACACTTTGACGAATAATTCCATTCAGTATTCCATATCAGGTTTCATCAAAACATGGGCACCCTACTGTCCATAAATATAACCATCATTATATGGTTATATTTCGAATAACAAGAGTAGATAGTTGAATTTCATTTTCATAACTGATATTTATCTTAATTATAAAAATATCGCAATATGAATATAGCGATATATATAAAATGTATACAAATATATTATAATATGAGCCGTTTATTTTGAAAGTGGGGCAAGTCCATATTTTACTATTGCGAGAATTTAAGGGTTTGCGTTTCAATAAATTTAAAAATATTGGTAAGTATTGTTAGAGAATTCAAAGTTAATAAAAGAAAGTTATTTAAAATAAAATTTTAAATGTTTGAAATAAGAAAATTTCTTATTGCCTGAAAAAAAATAAAAGGAAAATTTTAAATAATAGAAATTTTCAGTTTGAATTAAAATTTATTTGCTTTGGCTAGTTCAGTCTTACATATATTTTTTTTGTTGAATTGTTTAATTGTACAATTTTTGGTACAATTTCAGGGTCGTGAATGTTAATTTCAGATTGTTCCCAAATGAAGTTTTGTACAAAAAAAAAATTAGATTATTGAGTGATAAAAGTATTTGTTACAATAAATAATTAACAACAATTTCTTGGTTAATTAACAATTACAATGTAAATTATTAAAATTTAGGAAAATTGTAAAGTAGCAACAAAGTAATTTTGAAATAGCAACAAATAAGTATAGAAATAAATTACATAATATTAAAAGTTTGTTAGTCAGTATATATTTTTGCAAGATAAAATAAAGAACAAGAAAATTAGCATACGCAGGAAAATATAGAGAAAATTACGAAATACAATAATTTTAATAAACTACAAAAAAAGGAACGTAAGAATAGAAATTTAACAAGATAGAAATATTTACTGACTAATACATGCACGTTATAATTTAAAATTCATGATTAGGTTAGGTAGGTTATGTAACTCATGTAGGTAGGCTTAATTTCGATTAAATGAAAGAACATTATAAAGATTTAACAATGGTTTGAGTGACAGAAAAGTCAATACGAATAAATATTCAACTGTTTTACGTTAATTGAAAACTACACATTACAAGAAAGTTAAATTGCAGAAAAGTCAACTGTTTTACACTTATTAGATTCACTAAGTAAAAGTTAATTTATTAATTAAAGAAAGCACCATGCAATTAATTTGCAAAAAAAAAGGAAATAAATCATGCCAAAAAAATTACTTAGCTAATGAATACCACTGTAAATATTGGTATTGGTTGGACTATAGCACGGTGACGTGTGATGGTGGTCACTCAAATGCGGACGCCATTCACAAGAACTCCAAATTTGAACCACAGCGAGTTGATTTCATTCCGAATTTTGTCCATTTAATAGTAACACATGTGCTTTCCAGTTTACATACTAATTTCCACTATGGTACTTGTCACTCAATATCCATTTCCAAAAAGTTTATACCAATTTTCACATATTTAGTTACAAAATTCCTGTATTATATAGAAGTATATTTAAGAAATTGAATAAATAAAATTGTAAATTTAATTAAATTAATCATTGTCAAAGTTGAAATTAAAAAAAAAGAAGGTTTGAATTCAACATAGGTATAACCTCCAAACTACATGTGACCAAAATTTTACATGTTAAAAACTAATTTCATTATTACAATAATGTAAAATATATAACAAAAAACATAATTTAATCGTACCTGTATTATATAGAAGCCCGGTCGTGATCGAAACCAAATTAAAAGAGAATTAACATAACCGATCAACTGATATATATAGGCCGAGTTTAGCGCGAAAATTACATTACCACAGTTCTACCAATCAAAAAAAATTTAATGAATTTGACACATACCAAAGTACAGTTGGTGTCAACAAAAAGGTACAGCAAAAGTACAGTTAGAGGCAACAAAAAGTTCAATAAAATTAATTTAGGAAATTAACAATTTTTAAAATTCTCAAAACGTTCTACAGAACGTAACAGTATTAATAGACATATTTTTTGTATTTTGTGGTATTAGATAATGTAAGTTTATAATCCAATAATGTTTATAGTGCTGGCTAAAAAAAATAGTGGTTTTATTATAACTAAATGGACTTGCCTCACTTTCAAAATTAATGAATTATTGTAATCGTTAATTTAAACAGATAATTTTTCAGTTGTATCATTTAAAAATAAACATAATCAAAACCTTTCATACGACAGTTCAACTTCAGAAGCACGTACTGTGACATTATTACCCCCTGCCAGAACGTTAGTAGTAGAAATGAGTGTATGAAAATTAGTATGTACTTTAAAAGGGCGACTCACTCCACTGCAGTGTTGCTTAAAATGAATTTTTTAAAATTTATTCTAATTGTTTTAAACTGTTTTCCCTGAAGAAGTTTTTAATTACTCAAATGGTACAATTATATCGACACATTCACCCCCGTAGTTAACTACTCCTGAATTTATTATTAGGAAATTAAGTAACAACAGGTCGATTAGATTTTTTCACGTTCATTTGAAATGTGTAAATAAAGCTATTATACTTTATTTTTTAATCCTTTTTGCAAAATTAACCCCCAAATTTTAGCCTTCAACTACCCCTATTGGTGTAATTTGAACAAAAAACATATTAATAGATAGCTTTTTAAGAAAGAAAAGTATCGCCAATTTAAACTTTTACTCTATTTCTTACCGTTTTCGAAATATTTGAAAAATTAAATTTTCACCCCAATTTTTGAAGGACGATTTCACCCCTTGAAATCACTTTTCCGCACGTAAAAAAAAAATGTGTTACTTAATTTTTAGTGTTCTACAACATATCTAAGTTTCATCTAAATCGATATGTTCGGTCTCGGGAACTTGACTTGTAAGATGGACTTGCACCACTATCAAAATAAACATATTTACAATACTGTTAAGAACTAAAACTTCAATCTTCCAAATATTAGGCTTCTGAATTTTTTTGACTATAAATTGTTGACAGATAAAAAGATCATACTAAGTATTATCTATAACAACCATTATCTTCATTTTTTTGAAGATTCAATTTTATGTACATATACTTTTATTTAGTGTTTCTCAATGTGTGGTACGCGTTGCTCTGAGGGTACGACAGTCAAGTGTAGGGGTTACGCGGTCAGATTTCTGTAATGGTGAAAAATCAAACAATTGTTACAGCAGAATTATTATTACAACACTAGCTGTGCCCACGGCGACGTTCGCGCAACGCATTGGTATAAAATCAAATAAAAGTATAACAGTGATAAAGAATTTGCACATAACAATAGTTTTTGCGTAGTGTATGCACATGCCAAAAATGTTTTTTGTATTTTCCCGAGGGAAGGAGACATTTTTCCGTAATAAAAAGTATCCTAGATGTTGACGCAGGTAATGAGTTATCACCACACCACTTTTCATCAAAATCCGTTCAATATTTTGCGCAAAGCGTGCACACGCTCAAAATGTTTTTTTTGTATTTTACCGCTGGAATGGAATATTTTTCCGCAACTAAAAGTATCTTATATGTTGACTCTGGTAATAAGCTAACACCAAACCAAATTTTATGAAAATCTGTTCAACAGTTTTTGCGTAATGCATGTACATGCTCAAAATGGTTTTTGTATTTTCCCGTGGGCATGAGACATTTTCCTGGAGTAAAAGGTATTCTAGATGTTGACCCACGTAATAGGTTACCATCACACCAAATTTCATCAAAATCCGCCCAGTCGTTTTTGCGTAATGTGTGAACAGATAGATTGACAAAAAATTTAAAAATAACTGTTTTGATATCTATATCTATGACTATCTATAGTACCAGCATAAATTTAAAAGCGCTCTAGCGCTTACGCCGTCCCGGGCAAAATGGAATAATTCCGCCCCAGTGTAAAATCGGCGATCTTATTTTTTTATACTCGTCAGCTGTACAATGCCCCCTAAAATTTTCTGCCCCGGGCAAATGTTCTTTTTTTTTTTGCTCGTCAGTTGTAAAATGCTACCCTCTTTTTACAACTTTTTCCAAAAATGTCGCCCTTAAAATTTGCCGTCCCAAGCAAATGCTGGAGCGAGTCCTGTATAGACATGGTCCCATTACAGTTTTATTATACTTATGTATAGCAGCAAATTTAAACTTAACTACATATATTAAACAGAATGAAACATACTTGAAAATACTGACTAATTTGAATGCTAAATAATTTAAGTGTGTTTAAAAAAAGAATAAAAATAAAAAAATAAAAAAATTTTGAGTAGTAGGATGAAGTGAATTTTTCAACATTACAGCAAATAAACAGTAATTGCGAGTGCAAATGGGTCCATCAGTCTCATTAGAAATAAGAAAGACTACTTGTATCTACAAATTGACTCTTTACCTCTAGACAGCCGTTGTTTTACGAATTTTCTGTTCGGTTACGACAATTAGGACATTTCTTATCAGGAAATTATATATGACTTTTGTTTCAAATTTACAAAAAAGTTACAATCATGTTAACTAGCTCATCCTTTTTTTACGATAAGACATAACAATTCAAACAACTGATAATATCTTTTTCTCTAATTTTCATTTTCTTTTTTCAAAAATTTTTTTGTATATTCTCAAACAAATTATAAAAAATGGATAGTAAAAGTATTTTTTCCTAATTTTCTTTCTTTTAAACGGCCAATTAGGATACTGTCCAGTAACAGTTTGTCTAACTACACCATGTGGCTTATTTCGGTTATGTACATACACATATATGGTATACGTACAAGATACAACAAGAACAAAAAAGTAAAAATTTTCACTCAGTAGAATATAAATTTTTATCTTCATACATTTGTAATTGTGTAATGAACAACAAAAAACAAAATTTGTTATAACAACCGCAAATGTTGTTCTGTTTTAATGAAACTATGTATTGTTACCGGCAACAGTGAAACATTCCACTGTTGGGCTATGGATGGACTTTTGTTCCCAACTGATACAACGAACTCAATGTATTATTATACAGTTTTACTGTGTAGGTATACATTCAAGCTTTATCGATCTATAAACCTATATTTCTCCCCAGAGGTCCACACTCTTCTCTATACACGTTATTCCTCATTCATACAGTATAAATACAGTGTACAATGTGTGTATACATATTGTGAAATGTGGAAGAAGTGACGTACTCGTTACACGAAAAGCATCCGTTCAAATCTAGGACATCACAACACAAGGTACTTACCCTAGCACAGGAACATAGGTACAAGGTTATAATAAAAATTCAGTTTTCTTCAAATAATTGCATACAACATGAATTATTTAATATTCATTTTGACTTTCAACGTACCCGTATGAATAGCGACGCTAGCTTACTAAATAACTTTTTCTTCCAAGAATTGAATTTTTATTTTACTTTCCATATAGCAAACATCAACTATCCAGAGCTTGATTTCAAATACGAATTTTCCAAACTGGTATAAACTGTTTCAGATGCAAAACCATTAATTTTTTACAGTAATTTTTAATATAAGACATACGTTTGTTTTCAAGACTAAGGTTCGTCCATTTTAAGTTACATTAGAAATTTATAAATAAAATATATTATGGTAAAATTAAAAATTAGTAAATATTTGCATAATAATAAAATTAAATGAATTATACTTTATACAAAATACCACTTTAGTTTATTTAAACTATGACAGTTGTTTCAGACATTTCGAACTTTGTTTGAACTAATAACTAATGTTCGGAACATTTGTCACAATCTTAATATATAAAGTGGTATTTTATTAACAGGGAAAAATTTATTTAAAATAGATTTCACGAAGGAAAATAAGGGATAATGAATAAAAAAAAATTTAAAATTTTCTCACAATTAAATCCAAAATAATTTCTGTTAGAGCTGGCAAATTTTAATGAAATCAATTTAGATATTTTCTAACTTTTATTTAATTCTTTTCAATTGCAAAGGTAATACCCTAAAAATAACTTTTTTTCAATTTAAATTGAATTTTTTGTTGAAATTAAGCTCAATGAACACATTATAGCTTTGCTGGTTGGACGACAACAATCTGAAAGTGGTGTATCGTTTAGAATAGAAATTTTACGTAATATGTTGACTTCCTGATGATAAAAATGAAATAAGTATATTCATTAGGATGATCTTTATTTTGAAGTTTTCAAATTTCAAAACAATCTCACCTCATTTTATTCCTTTATATATACATATAGGTAAAATTAGAACCTTTAAAATGTCAAGTCGATAAGTAAATAATAATATGTATCAGTGTATCACGCTAGTCTTAAAAACTAAAAATTTTGGTTTTCTAGGAATTTAAAGAAATTATTTTACAAAGGACTGAATGTTCTGAATGGGGTATTTGACAATTTTTTAAAAACCATCTTAGTGTGTTTATTACTTCTTACTAAACTCATAATACACATTTTTAAATTATTTTGTACTATATTTTTAATAAAAATCACGGATCAAATTTCAGTTTTTAAAAAGATCGCCAAAACGATGCTTTCTGTGACGTCAAATCGTATGACGTCATTGGCTCTAAAACATTGAGTAATAGTAGTAGGTCTAGTAATGAAAATTAATAATTAAAAATTTTTTTCAGTTACCAAAAAAGTAAACCGTTTTTTTCCTAACTACAAATATAATACCTACATATTCGAACGAGCTTGTGACGTAAGCTGCTTTTGCTTGATGTTTTTGATTACGTCATTTTTAACGTAAATTTTATAATTTTATTTAATTAAAATTTTTATATTTTTGAATGAAATAACTTGTAAAAAAACAATATTCAGTATCATTATGACTCGAGCAATTATTTAAAAATCAAAATAGATACTTTTTCAACTACTGTCAAATACCCCATTGGTTTTTGAAATTTTCAGAATATATGAAACTTGTCATAGTGAATCTATGGTGATGCGAATCAGATGGTATGACGTTAACTTTCTTTTGGGTTAGGTTACACTGAAAAACTACATGGAAGTGTGAACATAATATGGTAAACTGACAATGATCAAATTTTGGAAAAGGTACAGTCCTGATTCGTTTTTCAGTTTATAATTTCAAACATGTGAACATTAAAAATATCCCTGTCACGGCATTCTACATAGCATAGTGAATTTTCTCCTGCTTATTTCAATTCAAAACTAATTTTTAAAATACTACAAGACATAATAACTAACAACAGTGGGATTCTACATCCGTTTTTCACTTTTCTCTAATACAGACGTCACCTATATCATTTAAGGAGGGGGTAAGGTTAATTCGTACAAATAAAGGCATGTTTTTGTTATTTTTTTGTGACGACATAGTTAAAATCTCTTTATTAAAACCAGTGGTATATTAAAGTATGACATTCGAAGAATCTTGTATAAAATTTTCACGAAGAAATATTAAAAAATACAGTAACGGCAGTAATTATTCCGACGTGTCTCGGAAAAAAATAGAATTGCAGTGCCCCTCATAACTTGGTGCTGGATCATCCGAAATAAAAAAATGAAAGTTCATTCGTTAGATAATAGTTTTCCTCAGGTAACGCTGGAAGGGTTTTTCGAAATTTCAATTTTTCACTTTTTTGGAACACTTAGAAAGGAAAAATACGATCGGTGCTGTAGTTTTGAAGTTATGAGGGGCACCAACTTTGAAAACGTGAGCTGTGGGGAAAACGCTTTAAAGTTTTAAACACTTAAAAATTCTTGTATAAAACTGATATAGAATGCTTACTGCTACACTAAATTTTGTATCCTACACTGACAAAATATACAGTACAGGTATAAACACGTTAGTACTTCCATTGAAATTTCTATAATAGAACTGAGAGAGAGAGAGATATATAGAGAACGAAACATCTGCAGGTAACAACAAAAATGCTTGTAACTTCGTCAATTTTGCTCCAATCAACTTGAAATTTTGAAACAATATTCTTGAGATATTATGCATTCAGTTAAAAAAATTAAAAAAAAAGCAACAAAAAATTATTTTAATACCTTACCCCGCCCTTAATAATGAAGGCATGAAGGAAGAAGAAAATCACACCTAATTTTTTGTTTGAGAAAATACATACCTATACATAAAATCTACAATTTTATAGCAGTTTTACAAAATTTATAAAACAAATTGTTAATTTATTATTTTATGGATCATTTCATTCATCAATGTCTTATATTTGTTTCAAACCTAATATAATTGATATGTTCAGTAAAGCGCATTACATACGGATATCGTGTCAAAAGAAACAAAAGAAAAATTTTAAGTTGAACCAAATTTTCACTCCGAATCAACAGAACAACTATGCAGGAAGCACGGTTCATTTATTCAATAATTCAAGTATCCTTTGTTTGTGTTTGAATCATTTCATTCTTTTGTATTCTCTTTTAATAGCTTATTTAATAAGTATATTTAGAAACATGGACTTCATCGAATTATGCTTTTGAAAAACCTTTTTAACTTTCCATTGGAAGCTATTGTAATGGGTCCGATTTTACGAATCGCTAATTTAGACATATCTCCACGTTTCAAGGTCACTAGAATCCGAATTGATCGTTTTTAGCGTGATGTCTGTGTGTGCGTTCGTTAGTTCGTTCGTTCGTGGATTTTTTTCGTCTCGCATATCTCGAGAACAAATGATGATATCAACTCCCGACTAATTTCATTAGATGCGTAATCAAAAAATGAAGACTGGATAAAGTTTTCAGGAAATTTGGATCAGGCCCGACGAGAGGGTGGGATACCCGGGGTTGCAGCTCCGGGGCCCGGACTTGAAGAAGGGGCCCGTAGACGTCGATAGAGGGCCCTGGGAAAAGTAGAAAAACTTCTTTTTGCCCGTCGCTTATATTTTTGGAGAAAAATTTTTGAAAATGTTATTAATTCCCGGGGCCCGCCATTTTTCTCCACGGCCCTGATTCGGATTAGCGGTTTGTTTTTTGTTTTAAAAAAACGGAATTAACTTTATTAAGATAACATAGATTATATGGATTTTTTACCATAACATTATTATATAATGGCCAAACAACCTTCCTTGATGTTAAAAACGCCAGTATTTTATTATAAAATTAAAAAAGGAAAAAAAACTAGGAATATATTTTCTCTCTCTTTTTTGAAATATATTTTGTCTCGCATATCTTGAGAACAAATTAAATGATGTTAAATCATTTTTTTGATAAGGGTGGAGCCCTCACCCTTAGGTACAGAAGGCGAAGCCCCTGGTATGGTGTTAGGGGCAACGCCTCTATCGGGGGGGAGGAGTCGCCTGAAATTAAAAAGGAATTATTTATGTACAGTAGTCTCTAGTCTTTAAGGACACCCAATGAGAAGTTGACAGTGCTGACGACTATAAAAATAAATTTTTAATTCAGAATTGCAAAAAATTGATTTTTACAACGCCGTTATTATTTAAATAGTACCTATACGCTAATTTAAAATATTGTATAATTAAATTTTATATACAGCTTTCTATTTAAAAAATTTATAAAAGAAATTTTGAAAATTTTGAAAAGCTGTAAACTTTCTGAAATAGCAATCGATTGCTCGCATCGGGGCTGACGAGAAGTGCAGTTTGGTGGGGCAATTGCCCGGAAGTCCGAATCTAAAAAGGGGGCCAAGATCTTCTGTTCGGGCCCTGGACAACATAAAAAAGCATTTTTTCTTTTTGCTCATTAAATCTATTTTTGGA
Organism: Brachynemurus nebulosus; assembly: GCA_035578155.1. Taxonomy (NCBI): domain Eukaryota; kingdom Metazoa; phylum Arthropoda; class Insecta; order Neuroptera; family Myrmeleontidae; genus Brachynemurus; species Brachynemurus nebulosus. The sequence continues at coordinate 50,626,020 of JAPWDM010000001.1, read as the reverse complement.
GAAATATTTTTGAAAATTTTTTACTCTTTCCAAAGGTCTGTCTTTTTTCTCGTCAGCACTGACTGCCATCGACAGTTTAAACTCTAACTTGAACAATTTTTGGGATAAATCAACAGTTTAATCGCCACAAGAATGGGAACTCTCAAATTATTCACTCTATTCAGACTCACAGACATATACAGTAGCTCTGTGTATTTTTCAATCATGTTTCAATATTAATTAACAGAGTAGACAGTTGTACACAAAAAATACCTATAGGATAGGTAATAAACTACCAATCTATATTCATAGCAATAAATCAATATAAAAATTAGTTATCTTCTACCCGGACCCGTTAGAAATTTTCTACTACCTACATAAATATTAATTGAATTTAAAACACTTTATATTAATAATTTCAAATGATTAATTTACAATATACCGACAATTAAAATCGTGTGATTCTTTGCGAATTAAATTAATTTTTTAAATTAACAATTTTTTAATTACCAGTAATTATTGATGAAAGTTTACTAAATTACTACAAATGAAATCTTGTTTTCAGTTTCCAGTGTACCGTCATTTTTAATTTAGTTAAATCAGTTTTGTGTAGTCGCCTTTGTGGTTAAATTATTTTCAAGATGAATCACTATATGAACACACGTTCACACGTTTAGAAATTGCGGTTACAACAAAATGAACATAATTATAACCAGATGCGTCTTAAATTATTAACTATATGGAGGAAAAAGGTTTAATATGAATGTCACCTATAATTTCTCTTTTTCATTAGTCGCTATAATAATGATGTTAATTAAAAATAAACTAAAATCTTCAAAAATATATTTCAAATATATTTAGATAAAATGGGTTAGGGTTACTTTATTTGTCTGATCTGAAGTAAAACTTTAATCCCCTTATTTTTCCAACTATTTACACAGAAAAAAGTTTTTTACGACTAAGTAATTTCAAATTACAAGGACGTCTCCGTTAAGAGAAACATATTCAAAAGGAAAATTAACAAATGTCACGGATAATAAAACGATCATATAATTATTTTGATAAATGAAAATAAAAATTTTATAAGCCATGGGCAATAAAACTACCTACTTAGAAAAGTTTTTGTAATGTAATTGGAGAACATCAAATTGAAGAGAAGAAATCCGTTAGTTGTATAATGATTCTAATTCTGGAAAAATAAAAGCACCATTAGGTTGTACAGTATCTTACAGAAATGTCCTTGCAGAAAATTCCGTTCGGAAATGTAAAATTTAAATTGTTTTCTAATTAAAAATTGGATTTAATAGGAAACTATGTAGGCGAGCAACTTAACCCTAATTTTTAACAGAAAGTGACCGCGAACGCTCTAATGACTGATTTTTTTTTAATCCATTCAAAATTTAAAAGGAATAAATAATCCCAATACTATTTTTTTTTATCAAATGCCGGCGTCACTATAAAGTGTAGGATTAATGAAAATAATAGGTGAGTTATATGCAATTAGTAACATTCTGTAAATAGCAGATTGGTATAGAAAAATATTAACAATAAGTATGATGTTTTAGAATGAATCCACATACTTAAATTAAAATATATATAAGAATACTTGTCAATCAAATTATTTATATTAACCAATTTTTAACATTTGAACTGGTTTAATAAAAAAAAAAAAATAGGATTTGAAATTTTTATTTTATTTTAAATTCTGTATTAATTTAAAAAAAAAAAAGACAGCCACTAGAATGCTCATGGTAACTTTTTCAATTTCTAAGCATTTTTTTAGAAGTCGCTAACCTAATATAAAATATTCTGAAAACAATTTTCAAGTTCGTGAAATATTATTATAATGTTGCTGCGTTTATATATATTTTATATATAAAAAATAATCGAACTTTAAATATTTTTCAATATTTAAAATGGAGTTTCACAAAGTAAATCTCTCAACAGTGAATTATTTAAACAATAATATTACACCCCTCCTATATATCTTTCTTACCTATAAATTCCCATTAATTATTTTCATCTTTCTACTCTGAGGATGACCGAAAGGTTGAAACGCGTTCAGTAAAAATAAAAATAATTTTTAATTCGTGAAATAGACAAAGTAATCGAACTTGAAATATTTTTCGATATTTAAAATGGAGTTTTACAAAGTAAATCTCTCAACAGTGAATTATTTAAACAATAATATTACCAGGGGTGGGAAAAATGGTTCATAGAAACCATTTAAAATAGAAAATGGAAAATGGTTTCCAAAAATGCAATTAAAATACAAAATGGAAAATGGTTTTGCTAAACATATTTAAAATAGAAAATGGAAAATAGCTATTTAAAATGTATTATAAAATGCAAAATGCTTTTCTTACTTTATTATAAAAAAATAAAAAAATAATTTATTATAAAAAAATAAAAAAAAAAGTTAAGAAAATGTTAAACGTACTGAAATCAAATAAGGGCAGTCCTTTGAGAAAATTTTATAAAGTTTACATGATATGAAAACCAAATTTAACTCTTGAAATATTGTTACTGAAAAATACTGTAAAATTTAATTCAGCCTTGACATAATCAAACCTTGACTACGCTACAACTGCGACTTCTAAATTATGAAAATCATCAATTCGAAATACCAAAACATTTCTAATCGACGTGTCTTAAAGATAATAGCACACAACTTGAGTCAGAAAAGTTTGACTTGAGAGAACTGCAATTCTAGTAACAAATTTAACTCAAATGACATTGCAACTCGAGTTATAAAAAATTTGAGTCAATTGAATCAACTTACATTTATAACTTACAATTTGTTAGACTGCGTTCAACTCGAGTTTTATGATTAATATGAGTCATAAGTGTCATACATATACATATAAATTTGAGTTTACATGCATTTTCATTTTAAATGCAAAATGGATTCAAATTTCCATTTTAAATACAAAATGGAAAATGGTTTGACCGAACTTATTTAAAATAGAAAATGCAAAATGCCATTTTGTATTTTAAATACATATTTAAAATTAAATCATTTTAAATAGTTCCCAGCCCTGAATATTACACCCCTCCTATATATCTTTCTTACCTATAAATTCCCATTAATTATTTTCATCTTTCTACTCTGAGGATGACCGAAAGGTTGAAAACGCGTTCAGTAAAAATACGAATAATTTTTAATTCGTGAAATAGACAAAGTAATCGAACTTTAAATATTTTTCAATATATAAAGAATAAGTTGACTCCTAGTAACATTTCACTCTACAGACTGAAATATACTTCAAGAACATAACTTTTATTTAAATAGGTATAATATAAATCAATTGGAAAACGTTTGTTGTAAAACGATTTTTTTCGCTGGTAACAAATTTGACCAGGGAATCACAAAAATCTTTACTAATAAAATCAACTTTACTCACGAGCTCACGACTACAACACTATGATGACACGTGAAAATTACGCATGATTAAGGGGGGGAGTTCAAATAAAAAGGCAACTTTTTTATTTATGATTATTTTCGTTGTTGAAATTTGTTTTAAATTAGGGAGGGTTTCAAATAGAAAATTTTGTTTTTGAAACATTCATTACTCTTCCCTGTAGGGGGGGGGGGGCTTTTTCACAAGTTTTTAAGCGTTTACAAGGAACACCATATCTCAAAAAGTAATGAATATTTTTTTAAATATTTTTTCATTATTTTATTCCTAAAGGACCTGTCCATAAAACTGAGTACGGGTTTCAGGTATTTTTAAAAATTAACTATAAAATTGTAATCTCAAACTTCTAAAAATTATTTTTTTTTTTTTTTTTTTTAATATATTTTATTGGTCTTGTTATAATACAATATTTACAACTTATGACCATTAAGTCAATGAATATTAAAATTATACATAGATTTATATTACAATGAAAATTGGTTAAAATAAATTTTTATTTAAATTAATAACCTATTATTAAATTAAAAAGGAAAAAAAGAAAAAACAAAAACAAAATATAATATTAATTGTTACAGCTAAACACACAAAAGAATCGATTATGAATTAATAGTTGCGTAAGGTGTTACGTATATACTATATAAGCTATATAAAATTAAACATTTTGTTTTTATTTTTAGGAGTAAAAAAAAGTTTAAGTAATTATGGTCTTAATTATCTTGACTTTATGTTACTTCACTTATTTTAAGTTTTTGTTATTTTGATTATATTTTAATATTGCAGTTTTTCAAAAACTTATACGTTATTTTGGCTAAGTGACTATTCGGATCATGTACCAGCATTTGAAAATTTACTGGAAATGTATTGATATATTTGATTATTTTAATTTCGAACGCTTCCAATTCTTTATTTAATAGTTGACAGCACAACAAATGATTTAGGGTACCTATTTGGCCACATGCACAAAGAGGGTTTTCCTTCCTTTTAATTTTGTATAGATATGATGGTGTCAAGTTATGTCCTGATTGTATTCTTATTATAGTTTTAATGAAGTCCTTCGTGTGAAATTTATTATTAAACCAAATTTCTTTCTTCTTTCCGCTATTATGTAGTTTGTAAATGTAACCTGTTTGTCTGTTATTTAACTTAACCCATTCATCAAATCTTTCTGACATTTCTTGTTTGGCTTCCGAAATTGTTTCTTCTGCGGTATTCTTCAGATCTAGTGGTTTTCCGGAGTTACATGCTTCCTTGGCTAATTCATCCGCTTTTTCATTTCCTTCAACAGCTTTATGGCCCGGTATCCATTGAAATTGAACGTAATTATCATTAGTGAGGAGGGTTCCTATCATTTTTTTAATGTTAAAGATCGTTAAATTGTTGTTATTTTTGAAAGAGTTTGTTTTTAGTGACAGCAGGGAGCTGAGAGAATCTGTAACTATCAATATCTTCTCGTGACTTTTGGACAGTATACTTTCTAGTGCTTTTTCGATTGCTGTTAATTCTGTTGTCCAACTACTAACTGCTCTAGGTATTTTATATCTTATTTTTTCATTTGATATCTCTTTGTAGATACCAATACCACTTATGTTCCCTTCTCTATCGACGGAGCCATCAGTATAGATTACCTCATTCCAAGTATTACTGGCTTTGATATCATTAAATACTAGTTTTGTTACTGAGTTGTGATCCGCTTTTCTAAATGAGCTAGTGTTAATATTTATGTCCAAATATAGATTACTATATTCTTGTTCAAAGTAAGGCATTGTTGTATATTTATTTAGGTTGGTGTCCTTATACTTATGGTAACTATCAATGATGTTTGGAGTATTTTTATGTTGCCAGTAATTATTGTTCCATGTTCTCAATAATTCTTTTATAGCTCGTATAATGGGATGGTTTTCAAGTTCAAGTCGTTTGATTAGGAATTTATCGGTTATCCATTTTCGACGAATATCCAACGGCGGTTGAAGGCACTCGTTGTGTAATACTTGTACTGGAGTGGATTTTAAGGCACCTGTTATTAAGCGGAGAGCTTTGTTTTGTATTGTATCTAATTTGCTGAGCCTGTTGTTACTTGCTGTACAAATAAGTGAAGCCGAATAGTCCATATGTGGAAGAATCATTGATTTATATATGTTGAGTAATATACTTGGATGTGCACCCCATGATATGCCACTGACACATCTCATTAGATTCAGTCCTTTCGCCGAATTATTTGTTATTTTAATAATTTCTTGATTCCAAGTGGATTTTGTATCGAACCAGACTCCCAAATATTTGATTTTATCAACTATTTTAATGTTCTTATTAGCTAGTTGCAGCCTAGGGCTTTTGTTGATGCGGTGTCTACTAAATATTATACCTTGACATTTTTCTATTGAAATTTCTAGTTTTAACTCTTTGGCTGATTTTTCATACTGTAATAGCTTCTCTTGTAAGATTTTTTGTGTTGAATCAATTGTTTTCCCTACAGAGTATATTATCTTGTCGTCTGCATATGAAAGAGTTTTAGTGTTTGCATCTGACAGAGTTTCTAATGCGTTAGCATAAATAGAGTACAAGATAGGGCTGAGTAATGATCCTTGTGGTATACCAGCTGTGCCAATATAAGGACCATGTAAGTTGTTATTGGCTCGGAAATACACTTTCCTGTTTTTATAATATTTGTATATCCAGTTTGCTAACATACAGGGTATTCCTATTTTTATTAGTTTTTCGTGCAGGATTTCCAAATTAATTCCATCGAATGCTCCTTTAATGTCTAATAGAACACAAATGAGGTATTGATTTTTATTGTAGGTAGACTGGATTTCTAAATTTAATAAGTTTAAGTTGTCTTGTGTGCTTCTTTTCCTTCTGAATCCAAACTGAGTTTCCGCTAACTTATTTTCATGTTCTAGGAACCATTCTAGCCTTGTTTTTATTATTTTTTCCAAAGTTTTTCCTATACAGGAGAGGAGCGATATTGGACGGTATGAATCTGCTTCATTCGGCGGTTTAGTTGGTTTCAATATGGGTACAACTATGATTCGTTTCCAGATATCCGGAATAATGCACTGTTCGAGTGACTCCTGAAAGATTGTTAGTAACATTTTCTTGTAAGTCTCCGGTAGTTTTTGGATCATTTCATAATTTATGCCATCGAATCCTGAACTAGTTTTCTTTTTATGGTCTAGAGACATTTGAAGTTCTTCCATTGTTATGCTTGATGTAATTATTTCGTTTTCATTTTTTCCAATCCAAGTCGGTGCAACTGATGGAGTTGATTCCACTTTAGAAAGGTTTAGTTTGGTTGCAAACTTTTCAATCCAAGATATATCATAAATGGTATAGTTGTGGTTAGGAATTTGGATAGAGTATTTTATTTTTCTTATAGTTTGCCAAACTTCAGTGTATTTTGTGTCTGGGTTAAGGTGGTCACAATAGCTTTTCCATGATTCATTTTTCTTGTTTCTGAAAAATCTTTTTGTTTTAGCTTTGGATTTTTTATAATTTATGAAATTTTCCATCGTTGAGTGTTTGTTAAAGGTGTCTAATGCTGCTTTTCTGTGTTTTATGATTTCGTTGCATTGTGTATCCCACCATATTGGCTTTTGTATTCTTGGCCTCTTATTTTGCTTTTGTTGAGGAATGCTGATTGCAGCTGCTGAGTTAATGATTTCAGTTAGCCTTCCATACTGCCTTAACATATCCATATCTGTAGCATCTTGGAGGTCTAAAGGCTGTTCTTCTATTATTTTGGTATATAGATCCCAGTTTGCTCGCCGATAATTCCTTCTTTCGATATTTTTATTTTCGACGACGTTTTTATTATTTGTAGCCGTTTCGAATAATAGTGGGTAATGATCGCTTCCGAAGCTATCCGATAGCACTTCATAATTAATTATTCTTGGAGAGTACCTGCTCGATGTTATTACTAGGTCAATTATACTATCGTTCCAGTTTAATCTTTTGACACGTGTTGGGGAGTCATTATTGATTATGACTAAATTGTCACTTTCAATATAGTTTAAAAGTTCATTTCCCTCGAAATTATTTACCATACACTGCGGATCCCAGTATGTATGGTGTGAGTTAAAATCTCCAGTAATTATTTTCGGATCAGGAAGTTGGCTCATGACGTATTCCCACTCTTCGTTTGATGTATGATGACCAGGAGGGGCATAAACTGTAATGAAAGATATTTCTTCATTTTCTATTTTGATTTTGATGGCTGCTATTTCAATTTGCTGTATTTTTTGGATTTTAATCCTCTGATAAGATAACGATTCATGGATTAAGATTGCTACTCCTCCATGTCGATTATAGTTGTTACCGATATTATCGTCAGTTTGGCGGTCATCTCTTTCAATATTGTACCCTTTTATATGGAAGCTGACTTTATTAGTCAGAAACGTTTCATTTAACGTGCAAATTAATGGTTTATATTGATTTAATAACAGTATTAGTTCATGTTTATTTGATCGAATACCCTGGCAATTCCAGTGTATTACTTTGAATTTTAATGTAGGTTAATATAATTTGTCACTACTGTAATTATAAATTTTAAACGTAATATTGGAATACTGTTAAAAGTTTTTATTTTGTTAACTTAATTTTATCTATTTGATTAATTTATTGGTTAATAAATATTAAGATATTTGTTTATTTATATGTTTTAATTATTTAATTAATACTTGGAATTATTAACTATTTAGATTTGTCACGAGGTCGCAAATTTCTCCTAACTCCTCCGTCTTTCTTTTGTGTTAAGTCTATATCCATATCTTCTGTAACAACTATTATTTCATCTAGGTTGGGTCTTGTTAGATTTTCTGTTTTTTCCTTTTCGGAAATATTTTCCCTATCTTTTCTAAGTTCTGTAATTTCTGTATTTCTGTAATTTCTGTATCTTTTCTCATTGGTATTCCCTTCATTAGCAGCGTGTACGTTTGCTTGCTCCGTAGTTTTTTGTGTTGCTTGCTCTGGAGCATCTTCAGTTTCAATGCGACGAATTTGTTTTCTAAGAGGTTTTTGTACTGGCAATTTTTCAATGCTTGAACTAGAGTCATTTCTTGTTCTTTTGCCTGTTAATTCTTCCTTATTTAAATTCGTTTGTTTCCGAATGTTTGATATTCTAGGTTTGTTTCTTCCAAATCTTGATATTGGAGGTGGCTGGTATTTGGGTATAGTATTTGATTTCTGTTCTTCTATTAAGTTTGGAAACTCTTCCATTGATAGTGCACTAAATCTGTTGCTCGTTCTCACCGAGTACAGGTTTTCGTCTTGAAAAACTCGCGGGATTTCTAAAGCTGCTTCATAGTAGCTTATATTTTGTTCAGCCATCAAGTTGTTTATATTGATTTGTCTATTTCTTTCCGGGCAGTTTATATTTGTAGCTTCGTGATCCATAAAACAGTTTACACACTTAGTGTTACTACCGGTGCATGTTGTACTTTTATGTTCGTCGCTTCCACATCTCTCACATCTTTCCTTTTTACTTTTGCATTGGCTATGAATATGACCAAAACGTAGACATTTATAGCATTGTTTAACTCGTCTAATAAATGGTTCACATTCGAATCTCAGTCGCCATATATAGACATAACTTGGTAGATTTTGTCCGTGAAAGAGTAATTTCACAGATTTGGTCGGCAAATATTGAACTTCGCCATTAGTAATTGTTCGTCGGGTAATTCTCTGTATCGATTTTATAGAAAATTGTCCGGGATCTATTGACTGGAGAAGTTCTTCTGTTGAATAATCAATATCGACGTTTCTTATAACTGCGGCTCTAGCTATTAAAAAGGTGGGAATGAACACCTTAAATCCTTTATTAATGAAATCTTGATTGTCGACAAGGCTGTTGGCTGCGGATGCTTTTGAGCACTCCACAATCGCTCGATTTCTGCCTGCTTTTTTAATTTCGTTGATGTTTTTCCCTTTAGTTATCTGATGTACAATTTGCGCTACTTTCAATGTACTTATAGCTGTGTTGGTATTTTGTCCATTTTCAATTTTTTGTATGAAAACTTTAAACTTTTTTTTCAGAACAATCGGTTTCGTCGTATTTATTTGTCGCATTATTTGGTTCGTCTTTCTTTTTCGCAGTATCGGTGTCCTCCTCCATCGTCTCACCCGGAGGTTACGACGTTGGAGAAGTTAAGATTTTTTTTTTTTATTACGTATGTATAATATATTAGTATGTGCACTACTAATTAAGAATTTAAATGCTTGTTAAAATAAGTAAACAAAATAATATATTTTTAAAGATAGGACTATTTGTTAACAATTGATAAACACTCGTTATGAACACTAGAATCGTACTGTGCTAAAAATTATAAAACCCAATTTTTTATTTTAAAAAAATTTTTAAAAATAGTTACAATTGTTCAAATGGAAAAAGCATACTCCACTTTATGCGCAATATGTTTATCAACAAAATTTAAAAAAAAATTAATTCTATGTTTTCTAGAACTTGAGATATGATTTTCCTTGTCGAAAAAAAACACAATTTTCGGGAAACGGTAAAAAACAAAAATAATAACAAAAGAAGCGGTTTACTCACTGTTTATTAAAACGTCCACATCATACAAATAAAAGAACATTATCTCAGTGCTTACTATAACTCATGTACACACCAAAACTAAATATTATTGATCAAATCGCGAGGGGGGGGTGAGCGTTGTCTGCAAAGGAACAGCAACTTGGCTGTGCAGCGGCTCACAAATAAATATTTTTCTACTTGAAAAAAAAATTTTTTGGCCATGTTTTATATATCACCGTGTTTGTAAAGAACCACAGAACAAAATAAAAACAAAAAACGGAAAAAAATTAGTTTATAAGCCGTTTCTGGCGTGAACTCCCCCCTTCACATTTCTAATTGATACAACTACAAATTCCACAAATTATTATACATAAGTTCTATAAAATACTGTTGGAAGACACTGTATCTCTCACTACCTACTGTCACTGTTATAAATTTACACTTTATCCGCTCTCACATTTGCTATTTTTCTCTATTAACTTCATTCGTATTAAAATATAAATATTATTTTAAGAAAATAAAATTCCCCTATTGCCATTTACATGAAAAATTTCTTTATGACACATCAGCTAAAGAAAGAAAATGCAATTACTTTACTCAATTCTACTACATAGCGAATATTTTCCTTCTTCATTCACTCTTGGCTTTAGTTTTACCGTATAGTTTGATTTTATTTAAATTGCATTGAGTTAACTAGAGAAAATTACACACTGCTTGTTTTTATAATAAATGTAAATTATGTTGTAAAAGCAAAAATTCATATTTCTATGCAATATGTTTAATTTGATTATTTTATAACTCATCAATATCAAACTTGCACAATTGCAGCTGAATTTATCTCTCCCGCTAATTTTTTCTGGCGCTCCCGTAATTCTCTTGATCTTCTGAACCTATTTCTGCTACAAATATGCCGACATTCCTGTAAAATTCTAATTTTTTAACTCTAAAAATCAACGAAGTGTTGGTTATTGTTATTGAAGCTATTCCTTTAATGGAGGCGCTGTTTTTAGGGTTAACTAGCATCTCTTAAACTCTTTCAGAAGATGAACAGGGTGCTAGCGGTACGTGTTCAAAAGGTACATGGATCGTAAAGTATGGATTCTTCTGAATACCATTTCTCCCAAGCATGCACGTTACATTTAGAAACTACGTCATCCGTCTTTATAACCTCATTAAATCTTGAACAAAAATTAAGGTATTTATTTATTCGATTGAGAGTTATTACGAAAAAGATGATGAAGACTAGTTGAAACCAACAAAATTTGATAGATTTTAGAAAAAAATTCACTTGAAATTTCATTATGAAGTTAAAAATTAAATGCCATCAGGTTAGAACCAGAATTGTTTATCCACCATAAAATAATTTATGTTAGAAAGTTCGCTTTAAAATAATACAAATTAAAAATATACTTAATATCAATTAAATGTATATTAAATGAATTTTTTTAATTGTTTTAATTTTAAAATTTATTTCATTTTGGTGTCCTCAGAAGAGGAAGAAACAGAAATTAAGTGATAGGTAAAAACAAGGAAATTATTTTTTATCTAATTTTTAGTGAGTAGAAATAAAATAAAAGCTCCTAGAATAAAATATATAACAGGAACATACAGTGAATTAAAGAAGAAATTCATTAAATATGAGATTTCTCGATAGTGACATGCAGGGCTGGGAACTATTTAAAATGATTTCATTTTAAATATGTATTTAAAATACAAAATGGCACTTTGCATTTTCTATTTTAAATAAGTTCGGTCAAACTATGTAGTTTCCATTTTGTATTTAAAATGGAAATTTGAATCCATTTTGCATTTAAAATGAAAATGCATGTAGGTACACTCAAATTTATGTGTATATGTATGATATTTATGAGTTATAAATTATATTAATTATTATAGAACTCGAATTGAACGACTTGAGGTCTAACAAATTGTAAATTAAATGTAACTTGATTTAAATGACTCAAATTTTTTATAACTCGAATGGCAATATCGTTTGAGTTAAATTCGTTACTAGACTTGCAGTTCTCAAACTTTTCTGACTCAAGTTGTGTAATCTTTAAGACACGTCGATAAGAAATTTCTTTTGTATTTCGAGTAGATGATTTTCATTATGTAGAAGTCGCAGTTGTAGTGTAGTCAAGGTTTAAGTATATGAAGGCAGAATTAAATTTTGCTATATTTTTGAGTAACAGTATTTCAATAGTTAAATTTCGTTTTCATATCATACAAACTTTGTAAAATTTTCTCAAAAGACTGCCCAAATTTCTTTATTTTTTGAAATTTTTTTAACTTTTTTTATTAATATAAATAATAAGAAGAAATTTATAGAATAAATTTAAAGTAAAAAAAGCATTTTGCATTTTATAATCCATTTTAAATAGCTATTTTCCATTTTCTATTTTAAATATGTTCAGCAAAAACATTTTCTATTTTGTATTTTAAATGCATTTGTGGAAACCATTTCCCATTTTCTATTTTAAATGGTTTCTATGAACCATTTTTCCCAGCCCTGGTGACATACTACTGCACCCTAACAATATGTACCAAGTTTAAGTAATACAAAATAAGACATCAGAATTGATAAATTAGATAATTTTGACAGTATAAAATATTAAATACTTTGCAATGATCAACTGACCACTAGCGCTTGTTTCACATTACAATCACCACAAATTTCATTACAGACCAAGCATTAAAATTTACTATTTTTCACTCTTGACCATTACAGATTTCCTTACACTCTTATATTATACCTACACTGAGAAAAATGTATAGTCAAAATAACCTACATATAAGTTAACCGAACTAAATGATTTAGTCATATATGGCGAACGAAATTTTAAGGTTCAAACTACTAAATTATTTGTTTAAAATATAGGTTTATCCTAACTATAATTTGGTTGTATTGACGATAAATATTTAGTTCAATCAAAAGTTGATATATTTAAATTGACTAAAACGTATTAGTTTAAACAAATAAACATTTAATATTAAAACAAAAATATCCTTTAAATGAAACAAATAAGTTGAGAAAGTTATTTCAACTATATCAAATAGTAGTTTTATCACATTAAATATGTTTCTTTCAATTTTATGATTTGTTTAATGTATTAAATTATATTTGGTTGATACTTTGATAGTATGATATCGTATTATGCAACGTGATCAAAATATTCTTTGAGATACACACAAAATCCACTTTATTATATTCCAGCCACCACTAAAAGTTTACCAATAAGCCAAATAGAAATTACGGTTGTTAAGTTCAAAAAATTGTAGTATGTATCCCAAAAAAGGCTTTGTTTACGTTCCATATTTGCTAAAAAAGACATTAAAAAATTATTGTTTAAAAAAATTTATTCAAAAATATTTAATTTACAATTTAAATTCAATACGTTAAATAAAATGCGAGTACAAAGTTCATAACTAATTTTACCGGTTTTAATTTCATTTAAATATTTTTCAGCACATTATCCAATTTTCTTAATTTGAATATAATTATTTCGTCCAATGTACTTATGGAGCACTGAGAAATTAATTATTTCAATTCTATCGAATTTTCGGTTTTACTTTCGCTAATCTGATTAAATGGTGCACATATATGATCCAATAATTTCCAGTACATTCTCGGAATCAGTGAATAAATTTTTAACAATTAAAATTTGGTAAATAATTATATAAAATTTTAAAAATATGCGTAAATAACTGAATTATATATATATACCTCGAATTTTTCACCATAGAAATTTTGTTTGTCCTCTCCATATTGAATCGAAAAAAGAAAACGGGTATTTTTTACAAAATATTTTTAACCTATATATGTACCTTTACCATTATGTTTCAAGTAAAACAGTATATTTTTCTGCTGTATACATAAAAAGCCGATAACCTATAACAAAAAAAATTAGCTGAATATTTAAATAATTAATATATAATAGATTAAAAATAAGTTGATACTTACTTATTATCATTTATTATGTAAACAATACTATTAATATTAAATTCGCATACATGATAATTATAAACCAAGTGTAAAATATGTGGCAAATATATATAATATGGAAATTGCGCCTAACATGCAGATGTGACTTGAATGGCAATGGCGTCAGTTGCGTCAATTATAATGCGTTTAATACAAGTTTCAATCTGCGCATGTTCAAGAAATTATCTATATGTATAGTTAAAACAACTAAAGATATTATTATTATAAACAACTTCGTATAGACAACTGAACTATATAGATAAAGGTAAAATAACACGGCCATCTAATTCATTTAACAATATATTTAGTTAAAAGAAACTTTAATTTATGATTAAACTATCCTTATTCAAATGTTTAATTGAAACAGCCTTTTTTAAATGATTTAACTATATAAATAGCTGTTTGAAACCAATATTTTAACTATATTATAAAGTATTGCAAACTAAGTGATGTAGTAGTTTTTATTTATATATTTTATTAATTTTACTAATTTATAGTTAAAAGAAACCAATATTTTCAATATAGACCATTTAGTAACGATATTTTTTTTCTCAGTGTACACTCAGAGAAATTACACATCAAATATGTGTTCTCCCAACCAAATTGTATTGTCCTATATGAACATCGAAATCATTTGGTTCTAGAAACAATATGAAATTTTTGGAATTACATTGTTGTATTAACATATGGAAATTGTTAATTTTATCATTTTAATTTAATTATTTTGTTCATACTAAATCGTTGTCACAACACACAATTTTAGTTAAATCAGCTATACAATATATACGCTTTAACAATATTATCATGTTGTAATAAGGCGTTCATTTATTTTAGCGAAATGAGCATAAGAGACAATCTAAATAAATGATAGAATTGAAGCAATAAATCTATATTATTAAATTACCATTATCGGTTAATTAAATTAATCAATAAAAATCATTATTTTAATTATATACTTTAATTCGGAAAACTATTTAATATACTTACCTATCGACTATCCATAACCTGTAATAACACTCAATAAAAAAAGATGGCATGCTGAAATTATGTAAATAAAATAAGCAATAAAAATAGAAAAGTCGTAATTTATTCATTTTCATTGAAACTACCAGTATTTATTTTAAAAAATCACGAACAAACACAATATAAATAATATTCCTTTTGTTTAACATGTGCAGAAAAGCCTTTTCAAACGTAAATGTAGTTAATTTGCTTCAAAATATTTGCAATTAATTGTAACTCGATCTGGAATACTTCCTCCTGGTAATGTTATAATGAGAGCGTCTTGATTAAGGTTAATGCAAATTCACCATAAAAACTTCACTATTAGCGGTTGCCTAAAAGAAAAAAATAAAACAAAAAGTAAAAGCTTTAAGTAAAATAAAAAAACTAAAAATTTGAAAAAAACAATATTACGTTTTAAATAACAAAAAATTAATTTTAACAATTATGCTTAAATACATGTCAGTAACTAAACACGTAAAAAATTATTATTGCTTTTAAGTGCCTGAAACTTGAATGCAGTTAAAAAGCTGTGTCCTTAACCTCATTTTGTGTAAATATTTAAATACTGTCCTAAAAAAGAAAAAATTTAAAAAAAAATATTCGTATACCTAAAAGAATAGATCAGTTCTAATGACTCCGTTTTAGCAAATTTTCAATCTCTGACAATATGGATTTCGTTGCAAGCAAATTGTAACTAAACGAAAAGCTACATTGTATTTAATGCTTCTCCATGCTCTCAGCTCTGCATCATTCATTTCACGAAAATTTTTTTGTTGAAATTTCAACTGTTAAGTCAAAAGAGTAAAAAAATATATAAATTTATTTAGAAATGGTCACGTACCTTTCTTAAAAAGTCAAAAACATTTTATATACCTATAAAATATCTTTATTAATTTTAATTTTAACCTGTAAACATCTTAACACAAACGAAATCAAACAAACAATAAAATAAAATGGCCGTTGAAATAACACGTGATCAAAAGCTAACAAACAACTTTGACAATCTGTATGTATATGGAAGTTAATACAAACTTATATGTATTGTTGGTAAATTAATATAGTTAATTTAACGTTTTTATATTGTTAGTTGATAAATTTTAATGGCTGTTGCATCCAGTTCGTCAGTGCTTCAATTTCAATCATATTATATAGCATACTCAACCAAACATATAGGTAGTTCAAACATATATTTCAATTATTTCATGTCTAGTATTTGGAGCAAACAATATTATTGAACTGAAAATATATTTAATTCTACAGATTATTTTATAGTCAATCCAAATAAATATTTCTAAACATGACCATATCGCTAATTTTACTATATGGATTCTCTGAGTGTATATTTCATTACTCTCATCCCGAATTACTCTCGCTATATGTATGCTATTGTCAATTTCCCAAAAATATTTGAAATCAGCTTCGGAGTACGGATATAGAACGTTTAACACATCGGATATATTCCGACTTGACAGAATTTTACCTATTTTTTTATTTTTTATTTTTAAACACATTAATTAATCCACACTGTTTACCTCTTAAATATTATTATTTATAATAAGTACTTATATTAATTTATATTATAATATTTTAATTATTTTTAATTAAATGTGAAAGTTAGTGTGTGACGGTAAACATGACATCGTACGTATAGACAAAATTGACAGACAGACAAATTAGACATGTGTGTATAGGTTATGTAGTAATTAAAAGAAATTATAATTAATTGTGACAATTGATGGATTGATTTATTTATTTTTATATTTAAAAAGATTTTAAACATTTCGACAACCCACTGATGTGATGTTTTGTAAAATAAAAAACATAATATCGTAGAAAGAAAGAGTTATGTACAACGTTTTTCATTCACAAGCATAGATACATATATTGTAATCAATTCATTTCACTTTTTTTTTCTTTTTTTGAATGAACCAAAATTGGTTTCTAACAAAAAGCAAAATGAAAATTTCACTTTAGTTGATAGGTACGTGTTACGATTTTTTGATATGCAAAAAAAAATTTAATAATATATTATATTGTAGTGTTATTGTTATCAAAATAATATCAAATTTAGTTGTTTTTGGAACTGGATCGTTTCCTATTCGTAACTCTAAATTACTTTGTTAGTTTAATGTTTTTTGACAAGCGATTAAATATGTATTTAGCGTATTTGCAACTTTTGTAACATAAACTTATTAGATTGAAAAATCTAATTGGCTACTATAAGTTCACAAAAATTTACAAAAAGAGAGCCTTGGTATATATAAGTCCTTTTGGCGACATTAATTTCAATGGAATTTAAGAGTCAAGATAATGTATTTCCTAAATTTTTCTTGTAAATTTAAAAAAAAAAAATTAAATAATTTTATCTGGAATTACTATGAAGTTGCTTATTTACTCTATAAAATACTATAATAAACTATGTTGTATAACAACTGTGCGAATTTTTTTACTTTACACGCGGCTGTGCGAAAAGAATCACACCTTGATACCCTGTTACTAATCCTTATACTTTAAATATAAGATTTTTAACTAAAACTACTGAGAAGTGGCTTTGTTTAATACATTTCAAATTCGACATAATTTGAACGGATTATATCTCGACATCAATAATGTATAGTACGTAACTCATTTGTAAGGTATATTACACACTCGTTGCTGCGCAGTTCTTATATAACTTTTTTGCTCGTGAGTAATATGCAACTTATAACCTTAATAACATAAGGTTTAACGTAATAAGGTTTTGGTTTATGGACAAAATTTCCATTTCTGGTTATTGAATATTTTGTAGTGTTACCTAATACTTAATGCCTTATAGTAACATAAGTGTTTGTCCCCTAACCTGTACTCAACGTAATTAACCTTTATAGTAACATTAGTAACATATGTGCAAGTAGCCTTGTTGAATATTGTAAATTTTTTTATCTCGAAAGGTGTGAAAACACACACTTGGAATTTTTTACATTAAAGTTGAAGGTAGAACGTATTACACAAAATAAAATTAGTTTTCTTATATTGTGTTGATCCCAAACAAACAATATTTATACGGCAATATAACAAAAAACAGTAGGTATAATTTCAATAACTTATATAACATAAATTCGATAAACAGTTTCAAGGATTCTTATATTATTAAGCGTTTTAAGTTTTCTTTTCTGGGAATTTTCGTATCCAAAGAAATAGACAAATATTACAAATTTTCTGTTTCATAAGTATGGGTATGTAATTTATAGGTACAATATGTTATTTGAACAATATTTTTGTGTTATTAAAATATGTTTTATAAAAGAATACCTTTAAATTCTCGATACAGCTACCTGGAAAACTCTAAATATCTAACTAATTAAAACAGTGACGGAACAGAAAATAAGTACATACAATTAAAACTTGAAAATTTTCTCTAGTTAGGTACTTTTTAGAAAATTTAATTTATAAATTTATAAATACAGAGAAATAAAGTAAAAGTATGTAGGTACTTATACACTTAAACTTGGTTTTTGTGCGATATTTTTTTAACCATTTTTTGTGACTTTTTATTCATATTATATATACACTGATTGACATTTTTTTTATAATCTATACATATAATAAAACTGTAACGAGACCTTTTCTGTACATTCTGAATAGTTTTTGAAAATTGTACTGGTACTGTAAATAGTTATCGATGTAGATATCAAAACAGCTATTTTTAAAATTTTTGTCTGTCTTTCTGTCTGTCTGTTCACGCATCACGTAAAAACTACTGGACGGATTTTAATGAAATTTGGTGTGATGATATATTATTATCTGGATCAATATAGATCCCAATACTTTTCACTTCGAAAAAATGTCTCAATCCTAAAGGGAAAATGGAAAAACCATTTTGAGCATGTACACACATTACGTAAATTTACATATTTCATAATTTCATAACTATAGTAACAAAATGTAATGTAAATAAATTGAATATTGTACTATCGATTTGGAAATTTTTCTAAATCTGAAATCAAAGGAAATGTTGCTAATTGTGTGCTGAAAAATACAATAAATACACAGTTGTCAATTTGGAGACAATTTAATGCATTTTGTGTTGCAAGAAACTGGAAAAAGAAACTACTCAACGTTTCGCGTGAACAACGTCACGGGTACGGCTAGTAATAATAATAATGCGGTTTACCGTCCGTTTTTATGACAGTTAGTCTATAACAGACGCCACCCACATCATCATTTTTCTAACTTTATTTATACTTAGTACATTACGATTACATTAATGTGGGTGGAGGAGAAGGAAAGTAGGGTGAGAGCTAGGATTTGGTAGGTATGCATCTGCAGCCGTCTGCTTAAGGAACTATGCCGATATTCATCTGGAATTGTGAAGGGAAACTGCAGAAAACCCTCACCAGTCCGCAAGTGCCAGTCGCCGAGCCTGCTTAAGCACGCTCGGCCACTCCGCACATTTTTTTTATATGCCACATAAAAGTAAATCACACAAAAGGAAGTTTAAATAAAAAAAATTAAAATGTCCCCCTGTGGAATTGATGTTTCAATTGTTTTAAGTTTTGTGTAAAAATTATTCAATTGAGTCGATTTTTTAGATTGTTGTACAATTAGGGCAAATAAATTTTAGTTGCACATAGATTAACAATTTTACCTTCGGAATGGAGGATTATGTATGAACAGGACTTTAAATTTGCTATGTCACACGAGGATCTAGCGAAAGTATCCATGGTCAAAATAGTGGTCTAATTCAGGAATCAGTACCATCGACTGATTCTTGTACATTTTTATTAATAAAAATTTAAAAAAAAATTATGATATGCACATATATCTAGTGCAAGTAAAAATGGAAGAATGTTGCAAGAAAATTGGGCAGTTTCAAAAAACTGAGCTGGAAAACAAAGAAGAAATACCAAAAACATTTTTGCCAATCAAACACATCTTCTCTCTAATGCAATATAACTGCGCCTCGCAATAGAGAGAAGATGCGTGTTTGATTGATTATCGGATTGGATTGGCACTCGAATAATTGGTCGGTGGCCTAATTGGTAAGACGCTTGGCTAGCAACCAAGAGATCCGGGTACGAGTCCCAGCCGATCCAGTTTGACAATTTGAATGACAATTTTCAAACACTATGTGAATTTTAATTAACATAATGAATTGGTCATACATGCCAAAGTAAATCGAGTGTTCAAGTATTAGCTAAGCTGGACATTAAGTGAACATATGAATATTGGTTTATGTGTGAATACGAACAGAAGTTCGTCATGTATTGATAATGTTTCACGGGGATTCAATAACATTTGAAATTAAAAATATAATTATGTCTTATTAATATGTCAGATATACTTAATAAAAAAATTCGTCAAGTGCGTGTTTGACACGCACTAAGTTAGGGCTTCTCAGAGCCCTAACTTGACAAATTTTTTTCATTATTTTAAAATATTTTCTTACCTTAAATCATAAATACCAGTGAAACCTAATATTAGATTGCAGGGTATGTATGGTCAATTTACACGTTATTTTGTCTTTCTTTCATTTTCTTGACTTATTCTTTTGGCTTTTCAATAAATTTAATTAATCAACCACCTGATCCATTAACGGCATCCCTAGATCCTATTCTAAAATGAACCCAGCACATTTTGATACCTCTTTCATATAATTAGGCTCCACTACTAGACGCTGGAACGATAGCAGGGTCTTGGTGGCTTTTACTTTACATAATTTTTTAAAAGATTTAATTTTTCTTTAGCTTGTTACAGCAAAGAGTATATTATGCAATAAGTAAGTGCGGGAAATTTATTGTCGATTGCCCACTAAAGCGAAGTTGTGCGCACTCACTACGTTCGTGCGCTCATTCGTTTGAGTGGGCAATCGACAATCCCGCACGAGTTTCACATACTATTTTTTATTACGAATTTCACATACTTTTTTCTATTATTATTACTATTTTTGACATTTTTATTACTTTTTAAAATAATATTTTTTAGTGTTCGTCTTTTTTTCGGAATTAAATATTGTTTAAATTATTTTGTTGTAATTATTTTAATTACTTTTTTTTTTTTTGTTATAATTTAGCATATTTTAAACTCGCTAATTAACATACGACGTCGTTCAAAGAACAAATATCCGACAGTTGAGTTGTGTGTTTTTATAGGCTATAAGAAAGTAAATTATGCTATGAGTTAGACAGAGATAGAATTTATAAGAATATGAAATACTTACCTTAAAAATACACAGTCAACCGTCGACATTTTGTATTGTTTATGTACTGTATCAACAATTTAATTTACTCAAATTAATGCACCAACTTTAAATTTACAATTTGAACGTTTATTTTTATATATCTAAACATAATTTATTAAATGAATAAATTCTTATTTTTGCATTGAGTTTTTTATTTAACGACAACATTTCAGTTATTTGTACTACTGTCACATGTCAGTTCCCTGTCGTTGATCGTTGTCCATTGAGAAAACAACGCAGCATTGGCTAACAGTGCATTTGTTTTTTCATAAAAAACATTTTTTTTTTAATTTTATGCAATTTTAAAAGCAACTAAAACGTTAGTATTGCAATAAAATTTTTAAAAAAGTTAGTTTTTTGTAGCAACCAATGTGGTTCAAGAAAAATTTAAATAATCCAATTTTTTATAATTTTCCGTAATTCTCCGATAACACTGGAAAATGCCATCTCCGAAAATTCGGTTTTCAAATAAAAAATATAAGTAAGACCACTAAAAATTTTGCTTTTTAATATAAATAAAATAAATTGACGGAAAATTCACGTTTTTTAAGGGCGCGAGGGGGTCAGACGACTTGGACACCCCCCCCCTCCGTGTGTTGCGTCTCTGCTTAAAAGGCTTAAATGATAACAATTATATTGCGCCGGAATGAATTAAACGACAGTCGGTGACAAATATACAATTACCTGGACAATCTACGTACGTACACAGGTAGAAAAATAGTTAGTTTAGGTCAATTTTTAGTTCAGCTACAATCTTCAGATAATGGTTGTCTGAAATTTTTTAAACACATTTTTCTCGAAACTACATTCATTGAATTTTACGCAACCGATTGCCTTCAAATTTAGGATATTTCTTTATGGTTCAAACTTTGAAAAATTCGAAATTATTTTTTTACTATTTTAAAAAAAATTAAAACGTAAAAACAATTCGGGTCATTTTTGTTCCAAATTTACAAAAGGGCTGAAATCATGTTGACCAGCTCACAGATTTTTTTACGATAAAATATGGCGGCTGATAATATTTTAAATTTTCATATCTTTTAAAATTATTTTGTACATTCTCAAACTATTTATTAGTAAATAAATTGTGGAAGAATGTGGACAGTAAGAACATTTATTTTTTAGTCTAAAAAGAAAAACGGCTGAGATTTTTAGACAAGAATGCTGTATTCGCCATCACTATTTATATGTATGGTATACGTCAATACATATATTTTTAATAATGCTATCACTACAAAAAATAAATGTAGAGAGACATTCCTATAAGCAAAAAAATGAAATGAGAAAAGAAAGAATTAAAGAAAAACAGGAAGAAAAAGAAATAACATAAATGAACAGATAGGATATCAAATACAAATATTTAGGAAATAAACAAGGAATTACGCCACTTTGTCCCGTACAAATCAATAAACACATCGTCGCGAAAAATTTAAGAAAAACTTCATTATTCAAATGATTCGAATTCAATTAATGCGTTCTTTCTCTTAAGTTTTTATTTCTTCTATACGTATAGAGTTGGTATTATTATTATAGTACCTATAGATAAATTTATTTTTTTATTGTTAAAATCTAATCGACCTGTTATCTTTTTTTCACTTACATATTTTGTTTATTTACACCGGCGAAAGAAAATTCTACTGTAATTTTCTCAACCTACCAAATTTTTATTTTTTACGAGAAATTGTACGAATATAGTCGTAAATAAAGTTTGAAAATGTTTTAAATTGTCAGAAATGTTTCATTTCATTTCCTCGGGGTATGTGGAGTTTCGCTTAAAACGTCAGTTCGTCCAAAAATTTAGAATAAAAAGATAGGTAATAAAAGCATATTATTTTACATTATTTTAATAGGAGCTGTAATTTTTTTTTTTACTTTTCTTTTCTTAAACTACTGTAAATATCATTTTAAAATAAAATTTGCTCAAACAAGAAAAATAGAAGAAAGAATGTTAAGGGTTCTGGCTAACGCTTTGAAAAAGGAACGTTGTCGTACAGAAAAAAAGATTATGTAATAAAATTATTTCCATAGTAAAATTTTTTGCCGGTCATAGGCACGGCGAGTAGTTGTTAGTCTAAAGCAGTGGTTCCCAAAGTGGTCCCTACGGACCCCCAAGGGTCCCCGAGATCATTCAGGGGGTTTCTGATTTGGGGGTCTCTGAACAACGTCAGGGGGTCCGTGCAAGGTTTAATATAAAATGAAAACATTATGACAAACTTTTATTAATATGAAAACTAAATAACAATGAACAAATTATTAGCGATTTTTGCGTCCTAAGTAAAGTATAAAAGAAAAGTTATACTTTTGTTTAAGTTGATTAAAAAAATTATATATCACAGTTATCAATACAGTAAACCCTTAACATTCATTAAAGATTTCTTTTTTTATTAAAAACAGAAGAAGGGATTGTAAGTTTTTCTAACACAGATGTGGTTCTAAAGAATATACATATTATTATTAATGATCACAGATGAGGCTTATTTAACCTTTAAACGGTAAGGTAATGTTTGTGAGTGCTATACAAATATATTCTTTCAGCTTTCTTCCTCCCTGCTTGTTTTTGTTAACTGAACGTTTGTGTATTCTTTTATGGTTTAGGGCAAATTTTACCCTGCTGGCGTAAGGGGAGGGTTTGATACATGCATATACGTGTGGTCTCCAGTTTTGGCTATCTATGTTACCAGCCCGCGGTATTTTAATTTGTTGATGTCTCTCAGACATCACTTTACCGTGAGTATTATAAAAATTCACCTTACCGGTTAAGGGTTAAGATACAAGTATTTGAAATAAATATACAAGATACAAAATACGTATTTTCATCTTGTATCTTTGTATCTTGCAATGTATCATTATGGGTTATTGTACAGAATCTGTTGATTACTTTTCTGTCTTCCTATTTGGTAAAACGTAGATTCAATGCCGTTATAAGCCTCATCACAAAAAAGAACGACCAGAAATTAGTACATAAATAAATACACTCATAACATCCCATCATGTTTATCCAAGTCATTTTATTTTTTTTGTATTTTGAAAAAAAACTTATATTTTCAATAAATACTTCTTCAACAAAATGTTTTATTTATATTTTATTTTTACGCTACCATTTACCATTCAAAACATAAAAGTTAAATTTGTGTTTTTTTTTATTATGCATTTATATAGTTTTTCACCCAGGGTCCCTGAGCAAGTTTTGACTATGAAAAAGGGTCCGTGTGCCAAAAGAGTTTGGGAACCACTGGCAAGAACCGGATCATAAAAATATTAAGCATATATTTTTTAACCCATTGATCTAAAGGCTAAAATTTCGCCAGATTTTAATTTTAGCCTTTTAGCGGTGCAGGAAGCATAACTGGGTAACTGGGTAAAAAGTAGGAGAAATAAAGAAGTATAAACCTGTTTTGTTTTTGTTTTTTTGGCTCGCCGGGTTACATTTTTAGGAAAATGGAGAAAGCCGCGACGCGACGTAGATTAACGTTTCTTTTTTTGCTCACAACTTTTATTTTTCGGAGAAAAGTAGACCCTGCCCAGAGGGTGCTTAACTAAGACTCTCCAGGCCGCGAAATTTGCACGACAGAGTAGGTACCTATTGCACGGTATGTTTTCAAATCTAAATTATAATAAAAGTTTTTCCTAAAAAAACCTCTTGTTAAATCCAATCATTATTTTATACTCATTCGAATATTTTCCACTGTCTACACTTGCAAATTATTTAACACTAGATATCTACAATAAATACAGTCGGATTTTTTTAAATTAAGCTCAACATATATTTTTATCAAGTCAAAACATAATCCATTTAAGTATCAGGTCACAGAATCGATAAATTTCGTTATATTCTTATAAATTTATTGTCTATCGATAATGTAAGAAAAAATGAGTACGACGAAATAAAGTTTTAGTTCATGAAAGTTGAACGCCCCAATCATGTACCTATATACATGCATACTTTTTATTTTACTGCGAACATAAACTGTACAGGCAATGCCTATTAGGCACGTACTGAAAATATTGCGTAACTATGAAGTGACTTCTACCATAAGGGTTATAATAACGTCTTCTAAACTTTTTTCAAAGACTATTTTTCTTTAATAGTATAAATAGCATAATTCTAATGAAAATTAAATTCTCGTGCTTTGACTGTATTCAATAAAAACGCCGTGAGCAGCGAGGCCCCACCATGCAAGTCGAATTTTTCCCTTCATCTACGATATTGACTGTCTACAAGCGAAATGTGATTGAAAGTCTACAAGCGATTTGTCATTTTGGTGGCTCCAAAACGGATGATGAGTGCCTGGCTGATCGGGGTTTTTAAAAAAAAGGTTTTAAGTTTTTAAGGGCTGAACCTCAGTAAATTTCAATTTTGTGCCGGTAGCAGTTAGCAGGAAAAAAGCCAACACAATTCCTACCAGGACATTTCTACCCATGCTTATCCGCCAGTTGCCTTTGTGTTTTATTTTTGAATATTAAAAAAGGACCTTAAATAGTAAAAAATCCAGAATTTCTATTTTATAAATAAAAATCCAAAATTCCTACTTTATAAATAAACAGTGACTTTAATAACATTTTTAAATTACTTATATTTATGTATTGCATTAGTTATAAAAGTAAGTTTACTATGTGCCTACTTGTATTAGAATAAAAAAAAATTTGATCCCACTTTGATAGTGGAGGTGTGTTGTGTATCGGAATGAGACCCACTTACCAAATTTCAGCTCTTACATATATATTTTCGAATTTTTCCTTGAAAAAATTAAACTTATACAGCCTATACGATAAGAATGGCGAGAAGCGAGAGTAGGGGCGCTATCCGTTTTCGGACCCGTAGAACATGATTCTGTAGAAAAAAATGTCTGATACATATATATATATATATATACGTAGCCAGTTTCTGGACTTTCAGTGATGCACCTAGTAGGGTTTGATATGAGGAACCTAATGTGCCGTCTATTATTCAGTAAACAACCATAATTATTGCAAGACAATTTGTATACTTATGAATTTTAAAAATAAAACCAATACTTACCATTTGTTTTTCAAAATTTTGCAGTTTTTCTCAAAAGAACTTAAATATTATTACCTTTCTCTCTCTCTCTCTCTCTCTCTCTCTCTATATATATATATATATATATATATATATATATATATATATATATATATATATATATATAAATATATATATATATATATATATATATATACATATATATATATATATATATATATATATATATATATATATATATATATACATATATACATATATATATATATATATATATATATATATATATATATATATATATATATATATATAGATAGATAGATAAATAGATAGATAGATGTATAGATGTATATTAGTAATAATTTATTCATTGATACACTCAGTCTATAGATTGTTCATAATAATATTATGTTCATTAATTTATGTATGTAAACTATTGAATTTATAGAAAAATATTTAAATACATATGTAGGTACTTAAAAACATGTAAATAGTATAATTTGGCTGAGGGAATGCATTTATTTAACAACATTATTTATTGTGCACACAAGTGAAGCGTCTTGGTTTGAAGTAAAAACAGGAAATACCAGAATTTGTGTAATCAAGTAATTATATTAATCCAAATGCAGATGTAACACAAAATTAGAAAAAAAATAAAAAACAGTTTTTATTTTAACAGGCATATATGTGAATTTTAATATAGGGTTGACCGGGGTAAATGTGAATTGGGGCAATTGTGAACGGCGTCTGTAATTTCTAAAATAACGTTAATTTTGTTAAAAATCAAATCTTAGTATGTTTTTCTATCCTTTCTTAATATGCTATTAAAATTTCATAACAATTCTCCAAGTATTAGTATCTTGTTTTGTTATTTTGAAAATACCCTTGGGACATTCCATAGTGACTGGTGGGACAGTTGACTCCAAAATTTCTAATGTTTAGACGTGTAATTTTCTATTTTGATCTAATATTAAGATTAAATGGATATTTTAAAATCGATTATGAATCAACATGAAACTAATACCGAAAAATATAATTTACGCACATATTTGGGTAATATTTTAGTGGTGAAAGGAGTCTGACTGGTGGGACAGTCAAAAATACCTCACCTTCGTTTTCTGCACTGTTAATCGAGATTTTAGCCCAAATGCTATACACAGTCAGATGTCTTTTACTAAGCTATTAAATAATTAAGTAGACTACAACATTAACTAGAAATTAGCACCGCGCTTAATGTCTACAAGAAAATATATACAGTAGAAATTGTGACTAGTGGGACATCGTTTTGTGACTGGTGGGACTAGTATGGAATCAGCTAAGAAATGAACTCGTTTTTATGTCATATTTAGAATTATTGATTAATTATTAAGACAATATTATAGCGAATTAACAATTTTTATTAAAATCTTTGGGAAAATTATCAAATTATCAAAATTAAAATTCTTGAGCAGTCTTCCACTTAGTTTCATCACTTTTCAACTTTTCCCTAGATTTCCTTTTTTACTCGGCAGAATTCATCTAAAAACGGAAATAGCAATCACACTTATAAAAAAAACATAGAATCAGGTGAGAAACAGGTTAGAAATGTTTAGAACAGTCTATAGCATGTTTTAAAAAATGTCCCACCAGTCACAGTGACTGGTGGGACAAAAATGAAAACCACCTCTCACCCACCCCTTAACACCTTGCACCAGAATAATATGTTAAAAAGTACAACAATTAGCCAATTCTTACTTTCCAAAAAGCTCCATTTTAATACAACCAATTTTGAAGTTAGAAATACAACTTTTGTATGTTTTCGTGTGACTGGCGGGACATGCTATGTGCTCATTGTATTTATGAGTTTTAGAGGAAAATTCTTACTTTTTTCATTGTATTTTTATATCAAATTAAAATTTAAGAAATGCTCTTCACTCCTCGACTCCATTTGCTTGAAAATATTACAGCAAAATAGTCGAAAACAGTGTTGTCAACATGATGCAAAAAGTCGTACAACTTATTCGGAACTAAACAACAACTTCTCATAGTAAAAAAAGTACTTTCTCTATTTTTTTTCGAAACATTTTTACGGACCATGTAAATTTAACTTATATACATTTCGTTAAGAATAAATTGGTATTGATTATAGCAATTTAAAAAAATAACTCATTTTCCCATTTCCCGTGGAATGCCCCCCTTGCAAAATTTTGTGTATCTTACTTCGACCAATCCTCAAAAAAAAAATTTTTTTTAAATACATTTTCTTTTTTTGAAAAGGTAAGAAATGGATAAAGGTACTTCTAAAGAAGTGGTGTAAAACCTGAGGGGGTTCCTTATTGACTGCTAAAGAAATTGGACAATTTATTAACAATTCACAATTATCCCATGATCAGTAGTGCCCTTTTCAGAGTTGAAAATGTTGATGATGATGTACAATGACATTATAGTACAAGTTTCCGTTGTACAAACAACACAAAAAAAATAGATTGTTGTTTTTTGTTCATGTAAACTGAATGTATTTCCTTGAAAAAATTTTATTTTCCTTGTTTTTGTGTGAAAATCATGTAATTTTTTGATTTTTTATTTGATAAAATGACAAAATATCATCAAAATATCATTTTTAGCTTGTAACAAATTTGTTCTTACAATTTTTGTTATTTTTATTTAACCTTGATTTTTTGTACAAATTTGAGATATGCGTAACTTGCATTAAACAAAGAGAAATTGTGACCACTAAAGTATGATGAAAAATTTGAAAGTGGCGTAAATGTGAAGAATTTGAGCTGGGCTTTACTATGACGTACCACACTTCTCTTGTAATCCATTCTAAATAATTTTTCTGATGGCATTCACACTTACCCCAAAATTCATAAGATTTGCAAAACCGCACCGGGGAAATGTGAATGGCTTATAAAATTTGTGTTTTTCATACGAATTTGCTCAAAATTTATGTGGTGCATCCTGAATAATGTAGAATTAGAAATAAATCAACCATAATGTGATATATAAAATAAAGAATACTTAAAACAACGCTTTTATCTCAATTCATGAAAATCCATTCACAATTATCCCGGTCAACCCTAGGTACGTAGTTATTTTTTGTATCAAGTATTTTTTTATATCTATGAAAATGTATATTAAATTAAATTGATAGAATGAACATACATACCCCATGATTCATAGAAAATGCGTATCGTTACAGGTTCAACTGAAAGTTCCTTGAGATTTGTGTAAACAGAAATATTTTTTTGAGGTACTTAATATATTTTTTGAAGCCCTTATTAATTTTAGATATCAGTTACTTTCTAGTCGATACCTCAGTGTGTGTCAGTTTGGCTAACATCGTCACTTGTTGCAAAAAAAACCGATTCTGAAAAACTAATAAGGAAATATGACGAAAAGTTGCTTAGTTAATATCTTAGGCCATGGAAGAATAAGAAGATAAAAATTTTATTGATTACTTTCTGTATAAATACGTACCTACCTACTTTCGATACTAAATATCGATTAGACGTATCAGTCTTATCAAGATATCGAGTTTTCACTAGTTTGTGAGCACAGTAGCTAAACAAAATATTTATGTAATTAATATCAGATAATTTTTTCCCTAAATTTTAGCTAGGGTCGGTCCTTCACTTTTGAGCCATTTTTAGTATTTCGTGGTCATAACCACGAAACATTGATAGTTTCACCATGGATATCGTCGCTTTCTGTAATTTGTTAACGGACACTTGACTAGTTTTTAATAAACAGTATCTTAAGCAATTTAATAAACAGTGTCGTATCTTATTAAAACAATTTAATTTTCAAAATTGGAAAATAGAAAGAGTAGTTAAAAAATTTGTCAAATGTATATTGGACTCAAATTCAATCAGGGTTCAATAGTTAGTGGTTTGTTTTTCACGATTTCTGGCCTAAAATATCCTTTGTTCTTTGAAGTGACTGCAGAATCCCAACTTTGCATGGTCCAGCACATTGTTGGCACATTTTTACAACCTATAACCTATTCTTATATTTCTAATTTAAAAGCATACACCAACTTTTAGCAAGCTAAAATTTCCTTAAGAGCCAGTTACACAATCGACCACGATGGATAATAATCATCTCATAGGTGATTATCAGTAATTGAGAAATGTCGTTTTTTCGCGTACGAATCAAAGGTCTTCGCTTGTATTTATACAAACGTGTACAATGCCAGAATGAACATAGACAACCATATGCAAAACGGCATAATAGTGACGTCAATAATGGCCAACTAGGGATTGTAATACCGGTAAACCGGTTTACCGGTTTACCGGTAAATCACAGAAAATGGCTTAAAATTTTTACCGGTAATTCGCTGATTTTTTACCGGTTAATCCGATAAATTAAATAAAAACCGTGTATTTTGAAATTTTTCTAAATTCATTTTATTTCATAGAAGCGATTCAGGTACATCGTATTGAACCTAAATGTACACAATCAGATTACCCCTTATTGTGTAACTATAATAAAAATTCTATGACACAATAAAATCGCACATTGCAATAATTAGTTTCAAAATGCTTTCAAGTATAATAAAACGTCCTTTTCATATTTATTTCCTTTATAATTTTACAAAACAGTTAGACATTATGTTGAATAATTCAATTTTAAAAATATAGGTACATTTTCCTTAAAAATATAATATCCATATTATACCAATAACTTCTTAACGAAATTTCAAATTATTTTTTTAATAGGCAAAAATAATGGGTGGTATATTTTCATGACGGAAGGTGTGGATATTGACATAGTCTTTAGAAATAAAATAAAGTTACCGAAAACAAATTGTTGGATTTTCCAAAATATTTTATAACCATAAGTGCACATATTCAAAAATGCATCAAAGGAAATGTAACCATCAGTAAGGTATAAATGCTGTTTCGATGACTTAAAACTACTAATTAAAGCGCGAGTATAGAAGCTGAGAGAGCTTTTTCCGCTACTGGGTTATTTTGTACCAAAATAAGATTACAACTATAGGTGACGAAAATATAAAGTAGTTTTTTGTGATGTGCCCGTTTATTAAAGAAATTGATAAATGAAAAATATTAAATAAGTTGTCTATGTACGTATGTAAATTGAAAACTATTATTATTGATACTATACATGTCCACTGTACTTTTTTAAAAATATTTTTTAGAATATATTCTTTCTTTGTATTACTGTATGTAATATCCTTAATAAAAAATTGCGTTTTATGATATTTAGTCTTATATTTTCGTACTTAAAAAAATACCGGTAAATTACCGGTAAACCGGTTTTATTAAAAAAATTTACCGAATTACCGGTAAATGAAAAAAACGGTAAATTTACAATCCCTATGGCCAACCATGTAATCACTTACCTATATGATGGCCGATCATGTAGAGGAACCTTTAAAAACGTTATATACAAATATTTTGCATATGTTGCCACATCTTTAGTAAACACTGTATATCGCGCGTTTTCTGTCTCAACCTCGTATCTGAAAAATCCCAATTTTTGGACACACAAACAAAACGTATTTAAATCTGTATCTTCATCACTATAAACTTAAGATTTATGGTAATACACCCATTGATGTTGGCTAGCTATATATATAAATAATTATAGATAAGTATATGTATAAATACAGTATTTAATATGATTTTTGTGTGTCCTAAAACATGTAGTTTTTGATATACTAGGTTGAGACACAAAACGCGCGATATATAATCTTAAATATGTGTGTGTGTGTAGTTAGCATACTGGCCATCAGATCAAAATTGAATATTTTTTGGTAATAAAGACAACTGATATAGATACATATATAAATATTTCTTTGGTATTAAAGTCTTTTTTATGTCTCTGCTTTACATAATCCTTTTAAAAACATATATAGATAGTGACATTTAGACGAGCGAAATTGTAATATTTTTCTGCGTTCTTTCGAAACAATACTAAACGTGTGGATGTATTTAATATTTGAATTCAATGTTTGAACTATGTCATTGCACGCGGTATATTAATATAAAACTTATATATCAAAATAGGTTACATAAATATTATTAGTATTATATTTTCTGTATAATTTATATCTATATAATGGAAATTTATTTTATAAATAGGATACCCACTGTAACATTTTATTATTAGACCAAGGTTAGTTCAAACAACGTACATATGTTTATTATTAGCTATTACTGATACTTTTCCTGATACTGACTACCCTCACTGTCAATATGTATTATAAGTACATATACATGCTGTATGTTATAATATTATTGTATTATCAATCAATCATATTCAATATATATTTTAATGACGTCATTTGGACCTTAATATAATTGTGTATATACAAGTATGTACGTACAAAAGTTAGTATTCTACATGTTATGGATATAATTATGACCAAAGCATTATGAAATTCATCTTGAGGAATTTCTTACTTTGTCTAACATTTGTTAACAACTAAACAACATCATTGTTGCCTGTCTCAGTAATTTAAAAATTTTAGGATAACGATGGTGATATATTACTTTTGGTCGAATTAATTTAAAATGAGGGTAGCAAATGTGGGAGAAGGAATTGTGACTTTTTCGAATTTCACAGAACAACAACCACTTAAAAAAGAACTTTTTTAATCCTTTTTTTCTAATTCAAATTCTACCTGATAAAATTCTGCGAGCAACCAATAATCAATTAACATTTCCTGCAAAATTAAGTCATAAAATTGTAACAAAAAAAGCTGTCTTTTTGAAAAAAAAAATTAACTTTGAATTTGCGTCTAAACCAGAATATTGTAATTTTTTTTAATTATCATAAATGCTACTAATTGCAGAATAACCGAAATTCCCTGTAAAATTGAGTCATTTTAATTAAAACGAAAGATGATTGTAAAATTATGGCTTCACAAAGAAAGAAATAATTAAATTTTACATCTGCTTTCGTATACTATCGTAAATCTTTTGGTATAAAACTACTGTAATATTTACTACTTTTGGTACAGAACCGCTGTAACCTCACTACTTTTAGTACAGAATTGCTGTGATCCTACTATTTTTGGTACAGAACCGCTGTAACTTTACTACTTTTGGTACAGAATCATTGATCTTACTACTTGTGATACAGAATCCTTGTAACCTTACTACTTTTGGTATAGAATTGCTGTGATCTTGCCATTTTTTGTACAGAAATTTGATGGATAAAATTACTAAAGCAATGGATCTTGACTAAGGGCAGATCCAAAGTAATTCATTCATCTTCAGTCTTGAAAAAATCTTTTAATAGATACAATGGCAATAGTTGAATTAACAAAATTCGTACAGTTTTCAGATTAGTAACAAAATTGGATACAATTCAAATAAATTATATGTTTTTAAATAAATATTGTAAAACGTATTTGTAAAATTGTGATTCTGGGACGCAAACTCAACGACAAGTTTTGAGTTCATTAAATAAATTAATATCGTCTTTCGAAAGTCACCTTTAAGTTTTTGATTTTACAAAATCAGTCAGTGGCGCGGGGCCTATTACGGTGCGCCATTTGCACCGCCATCGAGCCAACCCTGTCTGCAGGTGTCTACAGGACATATAGTCAAATAAAGTCAAAATGCTGACATTATATTGTTGTACGTCTAGGTCAGTGATTCCCAATATGTTTCTTTAAAATTTTTTTAAATGACGTCCAACGACAAGAAGTTGTTCATTTTGGAAAATAGCAGTGTCCTATTTAAGTAAAAAGGAAGTTCTTTTTTTGCTTATTGTAAGCTGTGTTTAAACTGATGTTCTGTATAAATTATAGAACTTAAAATGTTCCATAATGAAAAAAAGTTTTGGAAGCACTGGTGTAGATATCCAATTTCAGTAGTTGAATGTAAATGTGACATTTATTCACGATGTTTACGAATAATAGGGACGCACCTTAATAGTGATAATGGCTTTATAGCAGATGACACCATTTTTCACCATAGACATATAAAAATAAACGATAACTAAGTCGGTATCTCTTAATATAATTTTTTGCACGATCGTGTATGTACTTTCATGCATTTACCGATGCTCTTGACAATGCTGGTAAGTTACATTTCCCGAACGTTTGTTTATATTCATGGAAATCAAACAATAACAGTGCGGTAAGTGAAATAGATGCGTGGTGAGTGAATAGGAGTGTGGTAAGTGAAATTAGTTCAAAAATGATTGTAATTATTTAATTATATTAAAATTAAAAGTACAATTTGAACAATTAGGAAAATAAATCGATTAATATGAAAATTTTCACTAGTTTGCACATTATTGCTGGCGTTCGGGACGAAAATTTTGTTAGCTTAACGGACTTAACGTTAGCTAACGGAGCTTTCACCGTTACAAACCACAGGCCTCTGATTCAAAAAATTAATGCACGTTGAATATTTTTTCATGGTTTTTCACAGTATAAATACTTAATTTCTGAAGTACAGCTACATTTAAAAATTATGGAATAAAAATAATCAGTCACCATGTTAGAAATTGTTGTTTTAATATATAATGTATGTTAATTTTTGAATGTGTGCCCCCTGGTTTGTAACGGTGAAAGCTCCGTTAGCTAGCGTTAGGCTAACAAAATTTTCGTTCCGAACGCCAGCATTATTATTATTGTTGGCATTAGTCTTCATATTTTATTGACATTTCGAAAGGTCGTTCAATCATTAAAATTTTCTGTGGTTTTCATAATCTTTTCATAATCTTCCTTTCATTTTACGAGAATAAATTTGCAGCCAAAAATAAAATGCTTCATCAACTTCATTATTTTCACTAATATTATAGTCTAACAAACTATTTTCCTCAATTTTTTAATAGAAAATTCAAAAAAAATATTCACATCAATGAAATATTGACGCTTAATTTTTTATTTACAATAATAGTTGTCAATTGTCACTACAAAGATTCGTATTAGTTGCTATAAATATTTATAATATTTATTCATGGCATTCTATGTCATAAGATAGAAATATAAATTTCATCTATATTATCCGAATTTTATTTTTTATTTAATATATTTTTGTTCATTAATTATTTTAAATCGGTCGTGGAAAAAATTTAAACAATACACGATGCGTTAAGTGCATTTACTGATTTCGAAAATTGCAAGAACTCAACCCTGTGGGTCTCGTTTTTGCAACATTTTCTCGATCAGTAAAAGCAACTTACCGAACTTATATTGTAAAATACTATTATATTTAGGTTAATTGTATAGCAAAATTGCTGTAAGTGTCTGTATTAAAAGTGTAATTTTTTATCTCTTTTTGGTGCAAAATTGTGATAAATAGAAAGAAAAGTGGAAATACCGAAATAAGTAAATTCGCTCATTTACATCTCAAGGTAATACTTGAAAATGAATAATTCATATGCATACAGTGTAAACTCCATATAACGAAATTGAAGGGACCGGGTATTTTATTACGTTATAAAGAGTTTTCGTTATATGGAGAGTAAAAGAAAACAATATAATTTTACGAATAAAACTTAGGAATTTAGTAAGTGGTTTTAATTTTGACTGAATTAAATGACACTTTTTCGTCAATAGACAAACTGTTTCTTTTACTCGCCATGTTTACAGTTAAAAAGTTTGAAAGCAACTAAGAATATGACAACGTAAAGACAGCAATAAGACAGTAGTACGGAAGTACAGTAGGCAAAAACATGTGCTAGGCAATTACAACAAACAAATAAACGGATTTCTAAGAATCCCTTTGTGCGTACGAAATATTTACGACTCTGTATCACTATTTTGTTTGAAAGCCAGTGAAATAAATTTTTTTTTGGCTTAAAAAATGACGAACTTTTCGCTATTGAGAGTGGCTATTACGTTATAAAGAGTGTTTCAATATACGAATGATAATGTAAACCAAACAAACCTTTGTAATTTCTACGTTTTAAGGAGTTTTTCGTTAAATAGAAGTTCGTTATATAGAGTTTACACTGTATTTTGAAATAATGAAAAGAAGTTACAGGTATTGATATCACGGTATATTTTAACTTTCTACAACAGTATATTAGCCTTAAACTAAAAGAATGGCCTCCAAATTAGTGTTACAAATTTCCTACCGAACCCCATCAGGAAACTCTCTGATTCAGAACCGCCTTAGATAAGCAACTGACAAATGCGCCTCACCGCCTCAAGTCCTACAGCTGCGTTTTACAGTCGATTTTTTTTTCTAAATTACCAATAAAATTAATTTTCATAGCAAAAAGAAAAAAAATGTCGGTACTATAATCTCATCTAATTTAAAGTTACCCAAAACAGTTTTAGCGTCAATAAAAAAAAAACTTTTTCAACTAGTTTGACTCAAGTTTCACCGAATCTAGGAGTTTAATGGTAACAACCGTATACATATAATGTAACATTCGATTTATTATTTTAATTAAATTATTACAGAATGTTGAACAAAACATACGTAGAACATGAAGAGACGGTATGGGCGAGATGTTGATTGGGCTGGAATAAAGTAGATGACCTATATATGTATATGAATGATCAGCATTAAGAGGAGTGCGACTATCTCGCTGTACTGAATTAGGCTGAAATGGGAATAATTTTCAATTTGAATTATACCTGCTGGGTATCTCTAGCTACAAAGGGTGTGTAATTTTTTTGACGGCAAAAGTATATACCGTAAAACGGACACTTTGCACCAATCTGCAAAGTAAGTAGTTTCTACATTAACCTTCTATAATAAACATTTGTTCTTGACGTCATTAGAGAGAGAAAAGCATCCTCTAAACAGCTGTACCAATAAAAACTACGGATTTCAACTTTTACTATCTCATTTTACAGGATTACTATTCTCCAGTTTTCAAAGAAATAAAATGTGTGTCTAACTTAGACATGTAATTTTCGTCATAATTGTCATATTGTTTTAATTTTGATATGTGTGTGTTCAGATTTTTATCGCGCATCATTTAATGATGTTTGAAGTTATATGCGATGTATATATAAAAAATACATGCTATAGACATATATCCGTTTAGACCCGGACACATCAGTTTATTACACTATGGCCGCGATTCGCACTGGCTGTAACTTCCACTATCCATACGTTATATTCCCGCCCGAATTACGCGGTTTATGCCTTCTTCTGGTGTCATATCGCATGTTTACTTCATAGAGAGGCATACTATCTATTGACCCCTCTCCCTTCCCACAAAATGTTTTGAAGCCTTTGACGGGTTCAAAGACATCAGACGATATAAAACACTGTCCTAACCCCGACGGGAGAGGTTAGTTTGCATGTTATTACATTATTTAAGTAAGTGTCCGGGTCAAAACGGA
Organism: Brachynemurus nebulosus; assembly: GCA_035578155.1. Classification (NCBI taxonomy): domain Eukaryota; kingdom Metazoa; phylum Arthropoda; class Insecta; order Neuroptera; family Myrmeleontidae; genus Brachynemurus; species Brachynemurus nebulosus. The sequence goes on along the minus strand of JAPWDM010000001.1, from coordinate 50,588,618 downwards.
TTTGGGGTGTAGACCCCGACACTTACTAATTATTTTTTATTTTTACTTATAATGAAACAAATGGGTCAGGGATATAACAAATAATACCCGCTATTTCTAATGGTAATATTTTTATTGGTGATATCTATGAAGGAAACACGTATAAACAAAATTATACCAAAAAATGTAAAAAAGTGTCCGGGTCTAGACGGTTTTACGGTACGTACCTAGACTTAAATTAGTGAAAGAAAGTAACAACAGAAAACCTCGTCCCGTTTTATATATGAAATTTGGACCATATGTGTATACATTTAATATGTCGAAATTTATGTTTAAGACACTAAGTATATAAGCACAGTAATAAAGTCGCTACTGCCTATAGTGCATACATGGGATCGAAATTTGCATATAGATACGAGTATACTAAATTTTTTGTATATTATTTAAAAAAAATGCAAGGTTTGGCGTCTTTCTGCGTTCAGGATATTTTCGCGAAGTAACGATGTCGAAATACATCTCATCATTCGGGGCGTATTATACCGTTATGTCAGGGAGACTGCGATCGAAAAATATTTTAATGCTTTTGGACAGCACGCTGGAGAAGAAGCGATGCGAACGGTGAACGTACTGACAATGGACACACCAGCCTTTGGTACAGAATCACCAACGAAAATATTACTGGTTTGAGATACAAAATCAAAATAAGTACAGACAGTACCTATATTGATTAATTTTGCTTTGCATAAATTAAATATTTCAAATCCATATTCATGAAGACTCTAACAGAATCCAGACATGGGAATAATATAAGTATTACGTACATATATATTAGTAGAACAAACCGTAGAGGAAGAGACTTTTTGGTAGCGCAGTACTGCAACTGGTAAAATGTTGCCTAAATGTCGGTTTCTATACGTATATAGCCAAATCACAATCATATAGTGTCTTACTAGGATATGTTAGGGATTAAAACAAACCATTTAAGATGCTTTATTTTATCAAAAAAAAGTAAAAAAAATAATTAGTGATATCTCTGACTAAGAGTCAAATTCTACTTTCTAACGCTTGTAAAGTCAGAACTTAAAATAGGTATTATCTTGTTGCAACTCAAAAAATGTCGCACACTCTGGTGTATATAGGGTAGGTGCGGGAGAGATGCCGCAGTAGCCATAGTTCGTCCGTTGATTGATAGATAGCGCTATTAATTGGTTATATGTTTAACATAAGTTACTTATTTAAGCTGTATATGGTAACATTTATGATTAGTCCATCAGTTTAGTAATACATCCAACTTTTTATTATTGAAAAGTAAGTTTTTTAACATATTTTATCAAGCATTTAATTCATTAGAATTTAAGAATGTATATTTCGTTGTTTTAATGAAAATGAGTCTTGTTATTAATTTAGGTATAATGGATCAGGAAGAGCTCTCATATTAGTGAAGATAACGAAAATAATGATGATTGCCTGTGTATTGAATGTTTTGAAAAGTACTCAGAAACAAAAAAAAAAGTTGACTGTTTAAGATGTATAAAGTGCCAAAAATGGTTACATATGGCATGCATCATGTATGGAGATGTGTGTAAAATACAAAATTTTTGATATGAACTATGCGGCGTCTCACCTTTCTTGATGCGGCATCTCTCCCATAGGTGTGGAAAAGGCGCCGCTTTGCAGGCTCTACAAAAATGTTAATTATGAATCCTTTATGACTCAAAATTTAAAATTATTTATAAATAATTTTAAAGAACAATGTCTACATTTATTGCGTACCAATTAAATGCATACTTTAAGAATTATCAAGTGTTTTCAAAGTGTGCGGCATCTCTCCCGCATTCATCCTAAATATCATATACACTATATAGTCCAGTTACAATGTTCCTAGTTGTAATTTTTTTTAAAATATTACCACAAAAAAATAATTAATTCTATGCATAGTAAAAATACTTACTAGTCTTTAATTAATTGGAAATGTTGTTTTATGCAGCTACATATGAATTTATATCTAAATATTCTAATAATAGCAAAGCAAAATAATTTATTCTATTAAAATATATGTGTCCTTAGTAGCTAAAAACACTGTGTAAATTGTATGCATTACAATACATCAACGTTAAAGTTATCTTTACTACACTACTTGTGTATAAATTTTAAATAAATATCCTATGTATATTCATTTACGTATACGCGTTCGACAGAAATTTAATTAAAAAATTCCAAATTGATGACAGAATTTCGATCGAAACAACATTAGTTACAGGATAATCTGTTTGTAACATTATAGAGATTAGTGTTGCTTACGACATTTTAAATTCGATGGAAAGTTTGTACATAATTCAATGTACCGAGTGTTTTTAAAATCGGTAGTTTTCATAATAGATGTAGTAATAAATATTTAGGTATTACTTTGCATTAAAAAGTGGAGATGAAAATTTTTCTTATTATGTACCACATCGTGTCGAATATCGTTATAAGAAACTCTTAAAGTGAACTTAACATTCTTCTTAACATTTTTCATTTCTAAGCTTCGTTTAGGAAATATAGAGTTTCACAATAAGGTAATTTTTGTAACCGGAAACTCGCTCCGTTATGCAAGATACTGCGAAGCGACAGGGATATTTTATATATAAAAATATAAGATATATAAAAACAGGAGATTTTTAGATGTTTTTGTAAAATTTCGTTTAACAAATCTTTTCTTAATATACACATTCATAGAGTATACTATTTTCTTTTTATAAATGATGCTCACATTATTTTAAAATAGCTCCATAAATATCAAATTTATTAGTTTACTCTGTTCGTTTATCGCTATTTCCAATAGCTACTTAGATGCTATAAATACACAAAAAAAATTCTTATCAGAAAATTCAACAAATTCAGATTTTATGGTGACATTTTGTATAACAATTCTTATCAGTGAACTAATTTTATCATAAGACGGAATAATGTATTCTAAAAGTAGATAAATGTCACGCCGTTCGTTATACACACACACATAACTATACATGTATTAGGAAAAGGAAAATGTTCGGAAAGCTCTCGAAATAAAAAACGAACCAATTCAAAATATGCAGACAGTTTTATAAAATCATTGTGACGTACCCGGAATACTAAATAGTATATAGTAACATAGTTATTCCAGAAAATAGAAAAAAAGTTTGTTCAACTTAAAATATATGACATCAAGTCGTACGGAACTTTTGTTAAGAACAAAACTGTCTATTAGAAATGAAAATCAAATGTATAGTATAGCAGTCATAAAAGCTACACTACTTTTTTCATTAATTATAAATGTTCTCACACTACAACTTTTACAGAAAAATATTTTGATAAAAATATTAGGACATATCTATTTGCTATGGAAAATGTCGGAAAGAATTTTTGATCAAAACTTCAGTCATTAACTTTCGGCAACAACAGTTTATTCTGAATTTTGCTTTATAAAAAAATATTCATAAAAAGAATATAAATAGGGGTAGATGGGGCAAGACAAGGTAATTAGATTTTGATAATAAATTAATTTTAATTTCAAATATTATCGTGTGCTTGTGAAGCATTATTAAGTATGGCGAACTTTTTTTCATAGTTAAACATATATAGTACAACAGATTAATTTTGGCCCACCAAACATGTTTCCTATCTTTGTTACACTATGTTGTATTGATATTGCACTAATGCAATAAAAAAGGATACATAATAAATAGAATTGAACTTTAAACGGTCAGAACCAATTTGTGAATTTATACGTTAGTATTTAATCACACATATATTAGTCTCTTTGATGCAAGAAACAGTTAATTTCTTTGAAATTAAAATAACTACTTCTCGCGTCAAAGAGAGTAATATATGCGTGATTGAATTGTCGGACAGGAGTGACTCTCGAACAAGGATCATGTGGTCTAGGGGGCAAGACACTCGACTAGTTACCAAGAGATCCTTGGTTCGATTCCCAGCCAATCCAGTTTGATTTTTAATAAAATTCGGAATTTCTGAATACAAGACTTTTTTTCTGCTGTCCTTAATAACTTGTCTTCCAACTAATTCCAAAAAAAAGACGTTTAATTTTTTCATAAAATATATAAATTCCACTTCATTCTTTATTAAATGTAACCGCATATAGCATACACTTGCAATTTTATTTTGATATCTTTTCTAAACGTAGAAATTATATGAAAATAAATATTCGTACAATGAAATAAAATCACCTTTTCAACTCTAACACACAAACGTATTGTTCGACCAACTGATTAAAAAAAGTTAGGGTAATAAAACTTTTCAAATAATATGTATGTTTTACGTTCATAGTCATAACAAACCGCGCAAATCTATTTTGACAACTAACACATTAATTATTGTTATAAAATACATAAACAAACGCTATTTTCCTCATTTTTTTTTAATTTCAGCAATTTCCGTAACTTTAATCATATACTTATGACTAACTCTAATTGCGACGACAGACCGAACGTGAATATTTGCTTGCAGTTGGTGCATTCAGGTGGCGTGATAATGTGGGTACTCTGTCTTACTTCCTTCCCGCCTTGCCCCATCTTCCCCTATGTGTATCTTGATATAATGAATTAAATTATTCGGAAAAAAGTTAATACCTACTATAAAGAGACATATCAAATTATAAAATAATTATCGTTTCATATTCGAATAGGATGTCATTAAAAAATGATTGATTGCTACCTACGACGAATAGGTAAACTTTTGCGTTAGGCAGAATTTTTTTTTTTTTTTTTTGAAAAGCACTCATAATAGAAAATAAAAAAAAATCGTTCACTAACAAATAACGTAAGTACAGTACCAGTTCTCAATGCTGTAGTTTTCAATACCAATACCAAACGCAGTTTCTACGAATAAGAGAATCCGGAAATTAAAAATTAAAGCAAGATGCTCCTAATTAGGTCTATTTTGTATGAAAATAAAGGTGGCGATATTGGAAAATCCGAGCATTATAACGTTGAGATTTTTGAGAAAGTGTATAATCTAGCGCGAAATTGAAAGTACTTACTACTTCCCATTAACACATATTACTTACCGAAGTTTGCGGTATTCAGAATTAGTACTGTATTAATAAACACACTAATATTCATTCTGATGTATCCCATTTATGATGGCCGAAATTCTATTTAGGAAATCCTAATACATAATTATATTTTGGTCAAACTTTCGCAGGAATAAAACAAAATTATCCTAACTTTTGAAGTACTGGGAATAACTGTCACATACAATATATAGTTGGAAAGCAGTCAATGACAGTTTTCAGTAGTATCATAACAAACTGTCAATTCCATTTAAAACAAAAAAAAGAACATTGTATCATATAAATTCAATATATGCAAATTTTCACAATTTCTCTCTATTCTATATTAAAATCTACCTATAAAATTTATTCACCTTCCTTATCTATATTTTTGTTATTTTTAGTGACAAAAAAGTTATTTGTACTTTTTAGATGATCAAAAAGTAAATTTGCCTTAACAGTGCCCATCGAGAGAGCACTACTGGTAAGTATAAAACTTGAGATCCAAGTTGACGAATGGGTCTGGTAAAGCCCCGGAAAAGAGAAGCCTAAACGTCGTTGAAAATAAATTTCAATCAGTAATTTTTTTTAAATTTGATCTAAAGCCTTCTTAAATTGCTAAAGATTCTAACAAAATAGAAATTTTAAATATCTTTGGAGCCCGCCTTAGCTCTCTACAGCGTTGAATACAAACCATATTTTTCGAAATTGGTAATCAGACACTGACACTATTTTGGGGGTAATTTTATTCCTCCAAAATCATTATAAGTCATATTATATAGAAATGAGTAACAAATTTAAAAATTATATGTTTTTCAGTTTCCCTAAAAAAAGTTAAATATTGACAAAAAACAAAAAAAAATGTCCATGCATCAATTATGTTATTTCTGGCGTACAGGTTTTATTTGTTTAAGTAACAATCAATGAAAAAATTTAATTTTCAAAAGATAGTTGTAAAAAGTTGCCTGCAGATTTTTAAACAAACGCGCCAGAAATCAAAGGATAAACAGGAATATCTCAAAATAAAAAGCTATATGCTCGTTGCGCTGTTCTAATCAACCAATAATATTTTTATTTTTCTCAATATTTTTATAACAATATAGTTACAGAGTGACTTAATCAGTGGCGCCTGCATTTATTACAGGTATCATTCATTACTTCTTCATGTAACATATACAATGAATTGTATTGTATGCATGAATTTATTTATGTATATTACACAATACGATTGTATAATAATTGTGTACAATATTCATCTGTGATTTATCCAGACAGACAGACACCAATGAACTGACACTATATACAAACAGTTAATATTTCAAAAGTTAAATAGATTTACAAAGTTCATTGTACTTTTGTTATTTATTTGTTAGAATAAATTATAACTACAAGTATTTATTTTATTTCTTATGTTTCTCTCAATTTTATTTTGGTTTTCATGTGATTTTTGTATCTTAACACAGTGGCAGTTTCGTGATAAAAGTACTGAAGTACCATAAAATCAGCCAACATTACCTAAATTTTTTATTTAAATTTCAATAAAATGAGGACGAAATTGGCTTAATTATATTTAGCTCCTTCAACTTAAAGATGTTGATCGGTTTGGAAAAATAATGGGAATGCGTTAGTTTTTTAAAAATGGCGATGATAGAAAATACTTGTACGAGATTGGGAACAGGCAGAACTAGCACTAAAAATAAGTAAAGCGTTGTTCACATATAAGTAAGTAAATTAGTAGTTAGTAGAACAACTTAGTAAAACAACTTAGTAACTTAGTAGAACAACTTAGTAGTAAGTGGAACAGGAAAAAAAATAACAATCAATGTGATGCATAAGGTTGAGTATTGTGAGACTCTGCTCAAGTGAATATATGAATATGTTGTTAGATACATGCACCCGGATACACACAGATGCATATATGACAACATATTCATATTCACTTGAACAAAGTCTCACAGTACTCAACTTTATGCATGCCATTGAATATTCGTTTACCTGCAATAAACGTTTGTGTATTGTGAACAAAATACATACCCAATTGATATCCAAAAGCCAGTTATTACCGCCCCATAAAACATTCTTATAATAAAACTGTTACATTAAATTTTAACAAGAAAAGAAAAAACATACATTGTTAGAAAAAAGTAAGTGGTTGGATATGTTAAACTAGTATAAATTAATATAACTAAGTGAATATTACTAAGTGAATATTATATTCATTGTTTTAAACATACAAATTGTACAGTATAGTAATTGTAAATACATATTATTGTGATATCTGAATATAAAAAACCCTTTATGAATTTTTGTATTTTTAAACAATTAATTTAACATGAATATTTTTATTTTTATTTTTATTTTGTTATTTATTCATTTATTTATTTCTTTAAAAACTTACGTTAAATTATTTTAATTTCACAGTTTTAGTATTACAATGAAAAATTTGTAAAATTTCGCAATATTTTTTGCTATGTGTATACTATAATATGTAACTATCAAAAAAGTTTTGGAAATATTTTTAACAGTGTAGATATATCTTAACCTTAACAAAATTCATATATTTATTGTTATAATACCTATTGTTATATTTTTTTCCTGTTCCACTTACTACTAAGTTTTTCTACTAAGTTACTAAGTTGTTTTACTAAGCTACTAAGTTGTTCTACTAACTACTAACTACTAATCTACTTACTTAGGTGTGAACAACGTTTAACTGCGTTTCGAAACTCTCAAATAAAATCAAGTCACGTCGGGGACGAAATTGTAACTGATCAAATAGAACGGAAATGAAACTGGGTAGAATTTGGTAATTTTTCTCTGAATTTCGGTAGTGAGCGGGAATAGAAAAAAAATATTACTTTCAGTGATATGTGTAGGGGAAGGGAGGGCAAGATGGAAGGGCTAACTGTGTGTTGCAAAAAAAAAGAAACCACATAGCATAAATCTTTTATTGTAATCAGTCTTGAAAGATAACTGAAAAACTAATATCATTCTGTAATTAACAATAATTCATATTTGATCAAAGATTAGTAAAAACTCATTTAGTAAAACTCTGATACATTCCATTATGCCCTCATCTTGAAGGCAAAATGGAAAGCTTATGCGGGCAAGATGGAATGTGTAGGATAACCTATAAGTGGAGGTTTGTTTTTAAATTGAAATTCTGTATTTTGAGGATAAATACACACAATAAAATTGATTATTTCCATTAAATATTTTTAAAAATTTATTTCCTTCAACGAACAAAAAAATTCGTTAAATTTTATTCAAATATTTAAATTAGACCTAATTTAAGTTGCCACAGCAAACAGGTCACACTAGTACATTTGTTGCCTGCATCTGTCAAACTATAGGCAACTAGACACTAAAATTTGCTCCAAGAGGAAACTAAATTTTTTAGTTGCCTAGTGGCTTAGTTGCGGCAACTTTTTGGTCACAGTAGGCCACTTCACCATTTGAAGAAACCAATTAGGTGGCCTAGTGTGATCCGCGCCTACGTTTTACAATTAATGCATACGAAATAACCATCTTCTGTATCAGTACACAGCTCATGTGCCCAATTACAACACGACGGACATTGTAACCAGTCTTCTGTGGGTGGTTCCTTGTATTTTTCTTCACAAAACAGACAAAACACATCTCCTTGTGAAGATTGATTCTTTTCTTTTCCTTCCTCGATTTTCTCTTTTCTATTCGCTTTTATCTTCCCCTTCCATTTTCCCTTCTCCTTCCCTTTTCCCTTTCCTTCCACCTTGTCTTCGTAGTCATATTTTTCTGTGTTATTAGGTTTATTTTCTTTTCCTTTGCTGTATTTTTCGAGATCTAATTTTGGTTTTTTTTCAGCTCATTCTTCTTTTCAATCATGCCTTTGAATGGAGAACTGGTTAGAATTTCTAACTTTTCACATCTAATTTTTCGCTTTTTCATCGTAGGAGTTACTTTTGCTGAAGGAAGAATTTTATTTGGAGAAATCATGTATGATATGGATGGCTGTTCTAAACTAATATCAGTGATACTGGATCCAGAACGCTCTTCTTCATTCTGTGCTACTTTTATTATGTTAGTATCTACGTTTTTGTCTTTCCCAGACACGCCGTCTCTTTCTACAGTTACAGCGGCTTGTTCACAGCTTTCCGTCACTATGGTATCGTCATTGTTTATGATTCAATCTTCGATTTTATCTGCGTCGGCATTTTCAATTAGTGGTGCATTTTCATAAACGGAAGCTGGAGCAAAATCCAAATCATTAAATAAATTTCTGTTATATGGAAAAATTCCAGCCTTCCTAAAACCGCTGGTGGCATTTTGCACAGTAGCACTTTTTTCATACGCAGTACAAACCAGTTTGCCAACGTCGAACTGGGTTACTCTTCTCCCCGGGGTGATTCTTTTGGAATGTGTCAATGGTTTGTTCGAAAGCCATTTTAAATGAACGGTAGACCGACGCATCTAATGATTGCAGCTTGTGGCTTGTGTGCGGAGGAATGCTGACCATAATTACATGTTTTTCTCGTGCTAAATTTCAAGCTTCCAGGTTCTGATGAGTACTGTGGTTGTCTAGAATCGACAAACCGGTCTGTCTGCCGTTGGTCTTGTTTTCTCTATAAATATTCGTAACCAATTGTTAAAGGTATTGTTGGTTATCCAACCAGAATCTGAGCACCAAGCTTGGGAGCCGTTAGGAGCTCCGTCCAATAGGCGTTCATTCATCCTCTTCCTTTGCCCAAATATAAAACAGCGTGGAATGAAGCCATCATCCATCGCCTTTTGCATCGTTAATCATCTAGAAAGAAAAAATACTCAGTTAAAGAGAGGAATCAAAATAAGGAAATCAATTATTACACGCAGGCAAGATGGAAAAGTTTCCATCTTGCCCTAAAATTAAAATTTCCAGTTACTTTATTTTTGTAAACATCGATTTATACCCTCGGTTATTAGTAGATATTTATTGCCAAAACAAAAAAGTTCTATTTCTTACCTTTTCCAAACAATTTCACTGCAAAAATTTAATGTTTTTATAATAATTCACTGTCAAATAAACAAATCAAATGTACACTTCACGGGTTGGCGCGAACAGAACTGAACGTCGTTTGTAAATTCAATGTTACTGTATGTATATCTTTATGTACGATACGGCGCATGCGAGATGTCACGTGTTTTGGTTATATAAGTAGTTTCCATCTTACCTGCTCCTTCCATCTTGCCCCCCCCCCTACTACAGGGTACTTCAGGCTACACACACGGTAATTCACAAAATAATTATCACAAGGAGCATATACGTAAAGTGTGCAAAAAAATCTGATGTGATTAATATAATTGTTACGCTGTTCAGTTCATTGACTCTTCAGTTTATTTGAAACTTGCATACTGTTAAAATTCTACAAAATTTAGAACCTCTTGATACGTCCCCATCGTTTGTTTTTGAAACCGCCATTGTATATTTAGTTTGTATGTGGACATAGGAGTAAGTTTATTTTATTGAAATAACTTTTTCAATTTTAGTTAAGCAGTTGTATCAACATATATGTAACATAAATTACATAAAATATCTGGAAAAACTCTACCGTTTTGTTATAGGTCATTTTTTTATACGAATAAAATTTGGTATTGTTTATTTTCTTTCTCTTAATTTATTTCAATAATATATATTATCGTTCACGAATTGGTATTTCAAAAACTTATTGCTTCAAAAGTTGTTATAATGAGTAGTATTTTTAGTCTAATAATTACACTAGCCGATAAAATAAAGAATTTTTTTGCTGAATCTGTGTTCCAATTCGTTTCTTTTAGTTTTTCACAATGACATTATGAAAGCAACTTTTCTATTTAAAGTTTAACTTAGTTTCACTCGAACATAGCAAAAAGAATCTAAGTATTCATTTCCATTAACCTTTTTAGTATTCTGTAGTATAACAACGAAATCCTTATAAATTCGTCATGTTTATCGTCGCATTAGGCGATCTACCCGCACTTGGCCATTTTCAGATGATCAATGTCGAACCTTACACAATTTAATGGACAGTATTCTTTTTTTGTTGTTTTTAAAAACTGTTATTAATTTTCTTTAACTCATATACCTAGAAAGTAAAGGTTCAGATAATCATATTAACAGATTAAAAGCTAATTTGTGATAACCAATCTAAGGACATGGATCATATTGAAATTGCATTTTGCCCGAAAATTTATTAATATGTTTAAATGGGAGAAAAGTCTCACAGAAACATTAAGGTACCATCGCAAACATTTGGTCTTATCTTAAAGTACTTACATATAGTTATGCATGTTCTCTAAAAATTTTAAATTTAAATTCAAATTATTACGGTCGCTACGACCACAGATCAATGGATCAATATAAACACAAAATTCTGTGAATCGATTGGCGCCTTTTGGCGGGCTCTTATACTACTTTACATTTAGTCTTTCCACAACCAGTGAACGTATAAGATCAATTGTTATCACCACAGTATCACATTGTTTTTAAAATAATGATTTGAAACAATTTCGAGACTTTAAACGGGTTTGTCTCGAAATGCCCTTTTTAAAAACGGAACCCACTCTCAGAGGGAAAGTTTCCAAGCTATAAGTTTGAAGTTTTGACCGAATATTCTTTATTCCATTCTCCAGGCACCTATGGAAGCTTTTCTTTTTTTTAAATCTTCTTATTTTTTCACACAGGAAACTGTTGAGAAAGGGGCCTAAATTTTGTACTTTTTATTTAAAAAAGTTTTAAAAAAATAAAAACCTCCATAGGTACATCGCAGCTTATCTTTCAAAAACTTATATCAACTTTTTTCAAAAAATTATAATAATTATAAAAAATAAATAAAAATTAATAAAGAAAAATATTTTTGTATTGCTAAATAGTGGTATTAATCGTAGAAAAAATTCATCCCCATTCTCTCATACTATCCATCCGAAAAAAAATTGGGAAAATTTATTATTTTTCGGCCGGTCACACTGTGATAGTACCTTAATAGTATATTACATGATTGAGGTTGCAAGTTGCATATTACACACGAGCGAAAAAGTTAGTAATTGCGCGAGTGTGTAATATGTCCTACAACCGCGTTACGTACTATACTTTATCTACGACTAACAGGAAATTCACAATAAACGATAAATATTTGGTACAAATCTACAAATACAATACATTAAAATTATGTAGTATTTGAAATTTATTAAAAACAAACATTCAGTTGCTAGGTAAAATTTTTGTTCAGATTCTAATATGTATAATACGTATATCACTGTATAATATAATATAATATATAATATAAAAAAGTAGTCAAGTGCGTATCAGACACGTACCAAGGCAGGATTTCGTAGTACAGTAGCAAGAATTCGAGATAAAATATTTTTGAATTTACTTAAAACGTTGATGGTCATGAGCACCGCAGAGCATCAAGTTAACCTGACTAACGCGTAGATGATCATATCCCACTATGACGGAACTCCTAATTGGTACACTTACAGTCTGTTAAGTAAGATCGTGGTCGACCATACTCACAACTGGTAAAAGATTTTCTCTAAATATTTTGTGAGCAGGTAGAGTGAACCTTTGTCATCGATGCACTTTAAAGAAAGATTCATTTGTTTGTCTTTTGTTAGAATAACAAGCGAAGTACCATGAGTGCCAAATACGCGACACGAATGCCAAATGTGGCATCTTTATATTAGACTGGCCGTCACAGTCGTCCGATACCAATTCGATTAGGTCATATATCAAGTACAAACTTCGATGAAAACGCATATATACATTTAAAGCAGTTAACTCGCGAGATTCGTCTCAATCTAAAAAATTGAAATCTAAGAAATTCGTCAATTTAACTAAAAGTATGCCTCGAAAATGGCGTCACCACCGGCGATTATCGACGCCGGTGGTGACTAGACACCTTATTAAGCTAATTGCATCGTAGTCCTCATCAGGTGGAACGTATATATGTATTTCAAAATTTTTTTAAATAAATTTTTATATAAATTATCTCGACCACGATCTTACTTAACAGACTGTAGGTATTATAGAATTGTTGACATGGTACAGCGTTGTGTCACAGTTAGTCAGTTTAACTTGATGCTGTGCGGTGCTCATGACCGTCAACGTTTTAAGTAAATGCAAAAAATATTTTATCTCTACGAAACTCTACGTTACTGTACTACGAAATCCTGCCTTGGTACGTGTCTAACACGCACTTGACTACTTTATTTAGTCTTAGAATTGCAAAAAAATTATTTTTCCCTCAAAATTTATTTTTATTTATGTTAAATATTCAGAAGCATATAGCGTGATTCCCTGACTTCATAAAACAGTAAGTGATTACAGAACCAAATGAAATATAACTAATCATCCACATTCCTTCTATATTTGTAGGTAAACAACGTCGATCGGTTGGGAACAAACGTTCATTATTAATAAACTAATCTAAGGCTGCCTGTACACGATTAGTAATACTGTCAGTATTTACTGATAAAAATAATGAATCATTATTTTTATTATTTCAGTATTTTTATGATACCGTACACTATCATTATTTTCTTCAGTATTTTAAAACAAACTGTCAAGTTTAATTTTTCGGAATTTTTAAATTAATAGAATTTTGGAATTGTTATTAATATGGAAGAAGCGTGTTTAGCTATAGTACTAGCGTTTGCAACTCAAAACAAGAAAACATGAAGAAAACAAAAAAGGAAGTATTCGTCAAGTGCGTGTTTTTGACACGCACTAAGTAATGTCACCTCAGTGAAAGTGTTAATTTATGATTTTTTGGCTCGTTTTGCCCTCTTGCGTTTATTCAATATATGCATGTACAACTCTATAATAATGTTTCCCCCACTATGATCACACAACAAAATTAATATGTCATCCTTCGGCGACATAAAAAACGTTATGTTCGTAATGTTTTTTCTCGCTTAGCCAAACATATACGCATGTATGTACATACGGTACATATCGTACATATTGTACATAATGCCGTACATACTAATCAATAATAATATGGCCGGCCGCATACATACCGGTTGTAACCGGGCCGGGCGCCCGGGCCGGTCAACCGGTCGTATTAGCGCATACATGCCGGTTGATTGAATTCTTAAAAAAATATATCAGTTTTATTTAACAGTTCGGTATTGTTGTATTGACTGCATTATTGTCGATTTCATGAAATAAAATGAACGACGACGTATTAATGTTTCTGACATGTTTTATTCTTTTATTTGATGTGTTTACTCTGTTTTTGACTGCCCGATCCGGGCGTCGCCGGTTACATTCTGACCGGTAAGAATAAGAAAAGAGTGCGGTAGTAAATGAAGTTACCATGTTATTTGCACCTTCAGGTACCCGGGCCCGGCGCCCGGCTCCGTTAAAACTGGAATGTATGCGGCCGGCCTATATGTACAAGCATTGTACAAGCCTACTTTTCCATATTATACGATCTGCAATCGATTTGTATTTATCTCGGCTGATACCGCTGGTATACAGGGTGTTAGTGAATAAGTGCGAAAGATTTTAACAGGTGATTGCCGAGGTTCTTTTATGTAGAAAAGTTCATATAAACCCAGGTTCGAAAACGCTTTTTTTTAGTATTTTCCTAAATATTTCAAAACCATTATGAGATATTGACACAAAATTTGGTACACGTTATGATAGGATAAATACCCATATTCTGAAATAGACAGAATATTTTCACTAAAACCAGTGGCGTTCATACAGCCATGTGTTGACATATTTTTGAAGAAAAAAAAGGCACGCCAATGATTTTTTCCAATTTTTAAATGTTTTTTCAAATGTTCCATAAGTTGTTGACAAAAATGACCTCTTAGTATTTTGTCGCTTATGTAGTCGTTTTCAAGATAAAAAATAATTTTCAATTATTGTTCTTACCATAAAACCGGGTTAAGTTCTCGTATTAACTGCTGAGGTAACTTTAAGAAAAAGCCTTACCAATAAAAAGGCGAAGACGCTTCACTTCTACAGTATGACTACATAATTTGTTTTTAATTTAATACAGAAAAATATTTTTTAAAAGTAAGAAACTGAACACTCTGTATCTTGGAAACTAAGTGTTTTCGGACCTGGGTTTATATAAACTTTCTTACATAAAAGAACCTCAGCAATCACCCATTACAATCTTTCGCACTTATTCACTAAAACACTGTATAATGTACATAATATACCAGAAATATGTTTTAACGGTTTTAACTGTTATTAATGTCAGTGTCCCCTCCACGTCTTAGTACTAAAGTGAATACTGATGGAATTATAAGCCATTCTTCAATACTTTCATCATTATTTCAGTATCGTCAATACACGATCAATAAAAGTGTCAGTATTTTGAAATACTGACAATATTACTGATCATGTGCAAGCAGCCTAAGATAACTATTTTATGCATATGTTACTAAACAGTTAACCTCGCCTGTTTTAGGTTAGAATTTTAGGGTCAACCACTGGGCCATATTTTTAGAATTGAGCCTAGTAATTGACCCTCATATTTCAATAATAAAAATCATTCTAAGGTGTTTTATCAATATCTTAAAATAAATTTTAAACAAATATTAACCTGTTCATATATTTTAAATTAAATTTTCATACTTACATGGTGATTATTGCACAGATCAAAACGACGTAAACCGTTTCTTATAAAATTTTTAAAAAATCCGGAATTTTCACAAATTTAAATGGATTTTATGTTTTTTGGATTACTAAATAGTATACAATAAACAAAAACCACTTTCCTTTTAAAATAATTTAATTTACACCACAAATTATTTACAATAATTAAAAGTACATAATTTGGCGCCTTTTCAATATTTAATCTGAATGTTCAATATTTGAATGTTAAAAATAATTATATTTGTTTGACAAAAATATTATTTAATAAATAATTAAAACCCAAATTAATTATAAACACCAGAAAATAATTTTTGCCACTTAACAACAAGTCCACAACAACATTATTTACTTTCGAAATTGTAAATGACAAAATGACAGTTTAGTATATAGTTTGTTGCAGGTTGATAATTATGTCGGTTAGTCGGTAAGTATGTAATTATCACAAATATCTAAAGATGGCTCTCTGTGTATTAAAATAAGTTATTAGACAAAGATAACAATTTTTAGAATCTGTTCCATTATTAATAATTTTAAGAAAAAACAGCGAAAGAAAGAGATAAATATATACATGCTTCTATAAAATAGAAATAGAAAGAGAAAAAGGGGCTTTTTATTGCAATTTTGTTGTTAATTTGATATCACAAGTAAATATTGGTTGTGCATTGGGGCCATATATTTTTTTTTATTTTTTGTTAATAATAATAAAAAATAATTGCTGTAAAATAACAGAAAAACCGAACTAATTTTTAATAAATTGATGACAGTTAGTTCAGTTATTGAATAATTTGCAATTTTTTTAAGTGTTGCTCATTAAATTTGTTATTTTGTATTGAAAAAAACAGTCCCTCAATTCAAAAAAAATGTGGGCGTTTTATTCAAATACAAATGCGCATGTCTGTGACAGAAAACGCTAAATTATAAGGTATTTCGTAGCAAGATTTTTCTACGAAATCCTAAAAAAAAACGCCGTGAGTAGCGGGGCCCCATCACGGAAGTCGAATCTTTCCTTCCATCTTCGGTATTAAATGTCTACAAATGAAATGTAATTGACAGTCTACAAGCGATTTATCATTTTGGTGGTTTCAAAACTAATGATGAGTGTCCGGTTAATCGGGGCTTTAAAAAAAGGTTTTAAGTTTCTAAGGGCTGAATCTCAGTAAATTTCAATTTTGTGCTGATAGCAGTTAGCAGGAAAAAAGCCAACACAATTCATGCGAGGGCATTCCCACCAATGCTTATCCGCCAATTGCCTTTGTGTTTTATTTTTAAATATTAAAAAAGGAACTTAAATAGTAAACTGGAAGGCCTTTATGAAGATATTTTTTCTTTCCCAAAAAATCCAAAATTTCTATTTTATAAATAATAAACAAAAAAATTCCTACTTTAGAAATAAAAACAGTGACTTTAATAACATTTTTAAATTACCTAATAATTGTGTATTGCACTTATTATAAAAGTAAATTCATTTTTTTTTAAATTTTTTGAAATTACTATTCGCCTACTTTGTATTAGAATAAAAATAAAGCATTTAAAACACATTTAACAATACCATTGCATTCCGATGTACAAATGGGAGAGGTGGGGGGAAAAGTAAGGTGGAATCCCTAAAAGACACTAGCGAGATACTAACTCAATACACCTACAAAATTTCAGCCCTCTAGTTTTCCTTAGAGAGTCTCTAGACGTATTAGAAAAAAAGCAAAGAAATCAAGGAAATATTGGCGTGAAAATCGTGGGGGTAAGGGTTAAAAGTTGAAACGTCCAAAAAGCAGTGGCTGGCTATTAGCTTAACCTGTACACAAAATTTTAGCCCTCTAGGTTTATTTGGGGAGATTCTGACCCGAACGAAACTGTTAAAAAACGAGAAAAATAATGTTCTTTTTGGAATAAAAATGGTGGGGATAAGGGTTAAAAGCTGAGACCCCCAAAAGGCACCCCCTTGATACTAACTCAATCAACATACAAAATTTCAGGCCTCTTGATTTGTTTGGAAGACCTGTGCAAGTGGTACAAACTTCGAAAACCTCAAAATATTAAAACCTCCAAAAACCACAACTTAGGTACGACCTCTATCAACACACCAAATTTCAACCCTCTACGTTAATTCTGGGGGACTGTGGGCGTGTCAAATCCAACCAAAATCGTTTTTTCCCCCTCTACTCCCTCCAAATCATCCTAGGAAGCTGAATTTTGGATATGTTGTAGATAATTGACCGAAACATTATTTCCAACCGGTTTGGAAAAATTTTATTGTTTTACCGCTCCTCTACCACCCCCTTAAAAGTTGGGTCGGATTCAGAATTTGACCCCACTTTGATAGTATTGTTGTGCATCGGAATGAGCCCCACTTACCAAATTTCAGTTCTTAACTTCCATAGGGGAGCCCTACACATATTAAAAGGTAGCGAGAAAATATATATTATATATTATATATATATATATATATATATATATATATATATATATATATATATATATATATATATATATATATATATTAGCAGATAGGCTATATAAGTCTAATTTTTTCAAGGAAAAATTCGACTTAGTGTTGTAGGCGTTTATATTTTAAGCATAGGTGTGTGTAAAGGGCCATTTTTTGTACAGCTGGATATATATGGCTGTATGTAAAAGGCAGCTTACTTAGATAGTGTTTTGTACAATAAACAAGCAATTTTATGGTAGTCCTAGATAAAAACATTTTAACAGTTGCATTAACTCTTTTAAACAAACCATATGGTTTTTTAATTTCAAATGTTATCGAGTGCCTGTGAAACATTATTAATGTATGGCGAACTTTTGTCCGTATTTTAAACATACACCAATATTCTTCATATGTTCACTTAATGTCCAGCTTTGGCTGATACTTGAACACTCGATGTACCTTGGCAAATGGCCAGTTCATTATGTTAATTAAAATTCATGTGAATTTTAATTAAACCATATGGTAATATTTTTTTGTCTTAAAAGGCCGGACTTTTTACTGCCAATTACAAAAAATAAATTGCCGGAATTTACAAAAAATAAATTATACTAAATTATGTTGATAAAATTGAACAATATTTAGAATTATACCGTATTGTCACAGATTGCGGCACCTGTACCAGTGAATATATACATATGACAGCATTTTGAGCCGCCATATTGCAGGACAAGTTAACTCGTCTTAATCATTCAAAAAGTTAAAAACATCTTTAAAATTTATTTAAAAAATTTTATAATAATGTTAAACTAATGAAATTAAAATAAATTAGTACATTGTGTCGTAAGGGCAAGAAATTGTCGATTGTTCACGAGAGCGAAGTTGGAGCACACTCACTGCGATCGTACGCTCATTCCCTCGAGACCCATTTAAGTACTGTTTTGGAAACAATTTTATCATCTATATTTTAAAAATTATTTTATTAATTTAATATTTTCTTTTATTACAGGTAAGTTCAAATACCACCCATTTTAACTACATTTTCGTAAGTATTAGCTGTAAGTTTATTTAATAATATTTGCTTTCTATAGGTAATACATAATACAAATAGGATACACATACATATTTATAAATTATGCAAAAACACGTTTGAAAACTACTAATGGACTTATCCATTAATATCCTATAGGAAGATCCCTATATGTTTGGTAAATTTTATTCCAACATACAGGACTGCTGCCACCTACATATTATATTTTATTCATAAATATTTATACCTATCTATATATGGTTATAAAATTATATGTATATTATAATATTTTGATATAAACACGTATCGTAAGTTTGAAGATAGAATGTAGTAATGTCTGTGGAGGCTAATTTTAAAAACCAGTTTGTTTAACAAGTTACGAATTATGAATGCCGTACGGCGTCAACCGAAACCTGACTGACGACAACAAAACGCTGTACCGCGTCAACAACCGAAACTAGAACTGATAACAACTGAAATTAAAATATGATTTATGCATCAAGAACCACTTACCATGGTATTTTAAAATATGACTCACTAGTTTGCTGACTTTTTATCAAAATCGTAATTGAAAACATAAAACTAAGGTGGCCGACAGTACCGAATTCCGCGGGAAAGCAGCTGCTTTACCGGAACTGTCCCACATAATCCATCGTTTTTAAAATAGTTACGGAGTGTGTGTAATGCGTCCCACTCCAAGTCCAGCATTCAGTAGATCGGAAATAATGAAAAAAAAATTTAACTGACAAGAAAAGGTCAAACGTATATTATAATCGAAGCCGGACCTATCGATTTTGATATAATTTGAGTATGTTTTAGACAGTGTTTCTCAACCTTTTAATTGGAATAAAATGTGGCCGTTTAATAAGAAATGTCATTTTCTGACCACTTCGTCTATCATTTAATTCAGATAGTACAAATCGATACTTTGTTAAGCATTAGGAAATATTTAGAAGCCGTTCTTTAACTTCAAATAGTATTTTTATATCCTGGAATCACCTGCGCCATTAATTGGAATAAGATTTGATTATATACCTAATATGAAATATCTCTTTCCGGCCACTTCGTCTACCATTTAATTCAGATACATATCGACACTTTTTTAAGCATAAAAGAAGTATTTAGAGGCCGTTTTTTCTGTATAAAATCCCTCAAAAATTGTACAAATATTACAATGCATTTATGTATTTCCCTCATGTCTGTAGTAGGTACACTGTACAGTGCAACGGAAATTGCACACACAAATTGAATTTTGAAATTAACTTCGAATTTTATGACTGGTGTCGGTAAGCATGGCTTGTTGTAATATTTATGTGACAACCGATAACTTATTACATAAATGCATATATTATTAGATCATGTTATCAATATTACCATATTATACATACGAAATGTGGATTACACTTCTTATGGTGACATAAACCAGTTTTAAGATTTTAACATGTAACACTTAAAAATAAGGTAATTAATTAACTCTATCAGCACCGCCGTATATTCCAATATTTTAGATAAAAAATTTAATATCTCTATAAGTATAATTGCAAGTTTGATATGTTTTGCTTAATTTATTTACAATATGACTGCTCTTTACTATACAGCCTCCAGTTACCGATATAAGACAATGCACACTCTTCAGTTGAATTTTTTCTAAAAATTAGTATGACGAGCTGAGCTCGTCATTAGTTCTAAAGGAGTTAATTATAGTAAACAATGTCTCCGTCAAATAGAAGATATTTTGATTTAGCTATATTCGAAAATTGAACACGATTTCTTTGAATGAATTTATGTCATAATCTAATTTTGTTACAGTATTATAATATAAAGTAAATTTTTTTTCCTAAGGTTATTAATCATGAGAGTTTGAAATGGGAAAAGGTAATACTTTTATTTAAACTCTTAATACGTGTAAGATGTAATGTTTTTTGAAACATTAAAACTAATCATCTCACGTTTATTGTCAAATATGGTTTCAGGAGCAAAGGAATATTCAGTTTGAATATTCAGTGACGGTTTCAGTTGTATCCGTACTACAGTTTACAGAAACCACTTATTCACCGGCTACCCGCTCATTTTTTGTACTAATTCATGATAACTATACTAATACAGCTGAACCTTTTTTATGCGGACTTTTCTTGTGCGATTTTTGTATACGACTTTTTTATGTGGTTTTTAAAGTACATAATGTGAATCAAAAGCAAGAGAAAGTAAAAAACTTAAACATTAGTTAATAGTAACTTACTCTGATAATATTACTTATTGATGACTTTTAGGCATTTAATCAGTACATTGCATAACATATTTTTATGTATGTATTTATCACAAGTTCACCCGTAGAAAAAATTTACAAATTTTTTGCTAAAATAGCTCAGTATGGGATCTAAAGGCAGGCTAAACAATCACTTACCTTTCCAAATCCTTTTAATTTGTTTTTAGTGAGCTTTAGCCACTTTCGACATCATTATTTTTTTCGATAATTCTCTTGATAATTTTTTAAATGATTTTAATAATCAAACTCTAAAACTGCTTCAGTTAATTAGATTTCATGCAGTTTGCACTAACTGAATGAAGTAAAGATTAATTATCAATTAAAAATTGTTTAATTAGTAGAACAATTAAAACCATGTTATATGTAGGGTGGCCATTAAATGCATGCAGTTATCATCGATCAAAATAGACCAGCAACAGAACAAATATACTTTAAAAATAATCGCAATACCTTTTGGGTTATATAATTGGTAGTATATTACAGTCATGGAGTTAATCATGATTTTCTCATGTAAAAACAAAAATGGCAGTTTCCTGATTTCAGTCGAATATTTGAGTATTTAAGATTTCAAAACTACCGTATATTTGATTTTTAACGTATTCTTACAATTCTGATTACCTTGTTAATTCAATATGTAATTAAATTTATACATGTTTTAAGTAAAATTATCACTTATAGTTATTAAATAATTTGTATTTACAGTTAAACCTGGATTAGAGATTGTAATACCGGTAAACCGGTTTACCGGTAAATTACTAAAAATACCATAAAATTTCTACTGGTAAATCACTGATTTTTTACCGATAATTCGATAAATTAAAAATAATATGTTTGAAGATTTTTATATGTTCATTTTATTTCATAGGAGAATGATTCAATTTATTGAACGTAAATGTACACAATCAAATTACCCCTTACTGTGTATCGATAATAAACTATTCTATGATACAATAAAATCTATGATACAATGCAATGGTCAGTTTTAAAATGCATATGAATACAATAAAACGTCCTTTTCGTATTTACTTACATAATATTATTCAAATCAGCTGTATATTTTCCAAAATAATTAAACATACGTTAAACGATTACATTGTAAGAAGAGGTAAGTAAATTTTTATTACAGGTACCGTAGGTATATTTAATTGATTCATATTTTATGATTACTTAACAAAATTTAAAATTATTTTTTCAATAAACAATAACAATGGGCGGTATATTTCTATGAAAGAAGCTGTAGGATACCTACAAAGTCGTCGGAAATCAAACAGATAAAATTACCGAAAACTAATGTTGGACTCTCCAAAATTTTTATAATCATAACTACACGTTCAAATACTGTATATAATGACTTTAATAAAATAATTTTAGGTTTCTTTTCTTTTTTTATGATATTTATTCTTATATTTTCTGTGCTTTAAAAAATACCGGTAAATTACCGGTAAACCGGTTTTGCTAAGAAAATTACCGAATTACCGGTAAATGAAAAAGTCGGTAAATTTACAATCCCTAACCTAGATAAGTGAGAAAAGTCTCTGTGAGTGTAAGGGATCACGTTCCACGATTTTTATATTCAAAAATCTTTATAAATTAGAAATATTGTTTATCTGAGCCTGTAAGGGAGAATCCTTTATTCTACGCTTCTCTAAGCAAGAAGTAAGCGGAGCAATCTTGGTTTCTTGAACTCTCACTTATCATTTTTCTAAGTTTGACTGTATTTTGCACTAGAAAGGTCATAAAAATAATTATAAAAAATAATACTTGGTTAACTAAGTATGTATACCTAATTATGCAAACGAAGCTTAACTTTCCAGTTTTTGTGTTTAATTTTTAATAACAATTATACAAGGTTTTCCTTTTAAATATATGGAAAGATTGAAATAAAGCAATTCAATTTTTTTTGTAGATATATAGGGTAGGGTTGTGTAAGATGGCGCGGTCGGTAAGAGTGCGCACTCGTGTTTTCTCGAAACAGGAACGAAATCTGTAACCAACATTAATCGCGTATTGAAGTGTTCGTGTATCTGTAATTACTCACCAAAAAATATTGGTTTACGACATAATCCCGATATTTTAGATAGGTTTAAAATTTTTAGTACGATTTTATATTATTTTTCTCGAATTTGAATGTGTTACTTCGGTTTATGTTGAAGCAAGTTAAAAGTTATAAATATTCCTAAGGCTAGTAAAATTAGTCACGAACTAGCTTTGATCACTTTAATTCGTGTCAGTACGCGTGGATGGTTCCCACAGGATGATTTTGAATAATAGACATGCGTGTAAGATGGCGCAGTACAAAAGCGTGTAAGATGGCGCACTCATTCTTACACGACAGTTTCTTTTATCATGTTTTTCTTTAACTTTTCTAAGGAATTCTATACAGTAAACTTTCGTACAACGTAAATTCGTGTAACTCAAGTTCCTACATCAAAAGTTTACGATTACGAAAACTAACGATAACGAAATGTAGTTTTTTTTTTTTAAATATTCTATTGCTAATAAAATCAGTGGGATATTATTAGCAATAGAATTAGTTAGTAGAGCCTAAAATAAAACCAATTATAACCAATTTATAAGAAGTAATTCGATATCGATAATTCTCGATAGCGAAAACTACCATTTTAATAGTCGCAAAATATTCGGAATACCGACAACTTGTTTCGCTTAAGTCTTAAAAAGTTTCGTTACTTTTTCACTATGACGCATCGTTCACGAGATATTTACGATCAAAAGTTTACGATTACGAAAAGTAACAAAAATCAATTTTTTTTTTTAAAATGTGTTATTGTTCCAATTAACCCAATCAATCGGACTAATGGGGCCTAGATTAACCAGTTATAATCAATTTATGATAAGTAATTCGGTATCGATAAGTTTCGATAACGAAAAGTAGGTTTTAACAATCACAATACGTTGGAGTATTAGAGCTATGACGGTACGGCGGTACACTACGTCGTCAAAAGTATGGGGACATCCTGACCCAAAGTGTACCCATATTTTTGACACGGTAGTGTACCATAGTATTAAGTACAATACGGCGTCAAAAGTGTGGGTACACGTTGAGTCAGAATGTTCCCATACTTTTACATAAGAAATTCACCTCTTACGTAGCTGCCGGATTGTTTAAATGTGATTTGTGCTAAAATCAAAGGTTTTTAATAAGTGCGCCATCTTACCGGCCTCAGTGCGCCATCTTACACGACCGATCGTCTAAGAGTGCGCATTTCCCATTTTGTGAATATTTTTTTAATAACTCGATCGGTATTGAGTTTATAATAAAAATCCTTTATCACAGCGTTAACTAATCATTAAGGTACTACAATAAATACAATTTACTTCTATAACATTTTCCGTTATTTTTTTATAGCCATCTAAATGTTAAGTGCGCCGTCTTACACGACACTACCCTACTTAAAATATGTTTCATTTTTCTTTTTCAAAATTACAAGAATTACATCTAATAACTTTAATAAGGATAATTTTTGGAAAAATAACCACCAAATGTACTACTTTAAAATTTTTTTTTTAATTTTAACTTTTTCTTTATTACGACGTACGTTTCGGCCTATATCTGCCCTCATCAGGTCTGTGTTTTATAAAATATAAACAAAAATAATTTAAATTTGTATATAAAAAATATAAGGAAAAGAATAAAATACTTACAAATAAATATTAAAATTATAAAGGTCACATACAAATTTCAAAAATAAAATAGTTATTTATAGATAAAAACAAAATATTTATAAAAACAACAATTAAAATTAAAAACAATTAAAATCATCACAATGCGACTAGTTTAAAAATAAAAAATAAAATGCAAATGACTAGAATTTTTACTCGTATATGGCTAAAGGTTCGCAATTTTTTAAAATGGAAGTGTGAATCATCAAAAGTGTATTCATTTTTGCAGTTTCGATACTGTACTTGTTACTATGCTACCACGATCAACATATAGCTACCATCATTGGGAACTAGTTTGGTAGTATATAGGCCGAAACGTACGTCGTAATAAAGAAAAAGTTAAATTTAAAAAAATTTTTTAAAGTAGTACCTACATTTGGTGGTTATTTTTCCAAAAATTATCCTTATTATAGATATTCACCACCTAGAAACTTCCCTTTATCTAATAACTTTGTAATTACTATTTCAATAATTAATGAGAATTTTTTGTTAAATGTAGCTGTAAACTAGAAGAAATAATTTTTGTACATATGTACTTTATCTATTCAAATAATTAGTTTTATATACAAACAATTATTTAATTGAACTCCGAAATAATTTTTAATTTACCAACATAAGGAAATTATAGTAATAGATCCAAAAGTTGAAATTAAAAATGTTGCTGTATTATTTATATGTCTCGAGGTTACTACTTTTGGGAGTCACTTTGTGAAATAAAAAATAAAAATTAAATTATTCGACAATCCAAAAAGTTTGGTCTGACAAATCTTAAGAAAACATTATCGGTTGTCACTGAACAATTTTTTACAGCAAAATATTCCAAAGTATAAAAAAATACGAACAATGAATATCCCAAAAATAGTGTATACAAAACAAAAAGATTTCCTAGAATTTTATTTAATGCATTACTGATGTGGATTGCGGTTACTGAAGTCATCGTGTAAAAACAAAATAAAAGTGGGAATGTATGTACACTCCCTAAAATTATTACGTAATCGTGAAAGAAGCCAGAGGCCACGAAAACACAGACAAGAGGTAACTTGGAATTTTTGCCCGAAATGTGGATTAAATCTTTATAAATATATAAATAGCACCAATCGTGGACAACGATATTCCATTTTTTATAGTACTGGTCGTACGTATGACAATTCCACCAGTCCTACAATAAAACAATTGTTTCCATTATAATTTTCTTTGAAAATGTATGTAGGGGTAGTTAGTTTTTACCTCATAAAATAAACGATCGCCAAAACGAAGCAATTCACTCCAAACATTTAACCAAGCATGTAGTAAAAAGTAATGCACAAATACAGATAATACAGAAAATGAAGGAACCAGTCTAAAAAAATTTAATATCAGTTCGTTTTTATCTGAATATTTTAATCCAAATTGATCAAAATATGGTATATATTCATCTACTATCACAAAACATAAAAGGGTAACCAGAAGTAGTTCCAAAATACTCGTAATAAGAAATCTCCAGTTGATATTCTCTTTTCTGAAAATATATGAAACGCAATAAGGTAGGAACGTAGCTATTTAGGTAAAAACCTACCTTGGATAGTTATCTTGATAAATTAACGTAGGTGCGAATAAAAAATAGCAAAATTTTGATAATGTGGCAGGTACGTTGAATTTTTTATCATTTTGACTCTGTTTAGATGCCAGAACCACTGGAACCTTATTTCGAACGAACGAGTGTGTTTTCATAATAAGACGAATCTATAAAATTAAACAGTTTGATTTCAAAAATATTTTAAGAAAATTGAATTTGAAGTCCGGACTTACTTGTTCGCAATACAATGCAAAAGATAAAGTTATGCCAACGTCAATGTTTTTAATAAGGAAACCGAATACAATTAAAAATAATATTTGGTAAATTGTGTACGACACCAACCAAAAATGATCCCACATAGATACTGTAAATGACAAAAATGTGCAACTAATTCACTGAATTGTAATTTTTATCCTCTCATTTACCTTTTTCTTGTAAACGATATCTTAGTTTTGCCCAAAATTGAAAATTTAAATACAATCCAAATGTGGATATAAACATTAACAGCGCAACGACCAGGGCATAGTGAAAATACTTAAATTCACTCTTAATTCTTGAAAAAGCTAAATTAACTGTGCCCGTGTCCGAAAAGTCTCGAATAGCAATTTTCATCAAAAATAGACCAATAGTAACAATGAATAGGTGATATTGTCCATAATTTTTTTGAAATACATCCGTGAGCACTGAATTTCTTTGAATAAATTCTTTATTTCTTAACTTTTTCTCAACAATTCTATACCTATATATAAAAATAGTAATAATAATAACAATAATAATAATAATTTTATGTTTTCTAAAGTAAATCTAAACGGAATTATAAAAAATCGTAAAAATTACTTGAATGACAACTTACCCATTAAAAAAATCTTTAATATTTGCTTTTAAAGTAATTTCATCTTCTTTCAACATCTTTCTTTGGTTATTTTTTTTTTTTATTAACTAGATTTTAACAACGAAATTTTGCAAGTACTTCAACAGATTAGGTTGTACAAAACAAAATCGAATATAAATAGATTAAAAAAGATTTGAAAAATGAACTCATCAATCCAAAAATTAAAATTTTTAATTGAAATTTTTATTCTACACGGAGAGAAAATTCCTATAAAAATTACTGTGCTCATACTACAATCGACATGTAACAGGCGAACATATCCAATTTTTGTACGGTAAAATTATAAAAATTACAATAATATAACTATAATTTTTATAATTTTACCGTACAAAATTGAATATGTTCGCCTCTTACACGTCGATTGTAGTATGAACACAGTAATTTTTATAGGAATTTTCTCTCCGTGTACATATACAGGTTAACCTTGAAATACATAAATTGGTGAAGGTTTTACAGCACTCGGACTAAAATGTTAAAAATTTATGTAATTAAGTATATTTTTTAGTCGAATTTTTCCTTATACAGTCTATACGACCAGAACGGCGAGAGGCGAGAGGCGAGAGTAGGGCCGCTATCCGTTTTCGGACCCGTAGAACACGAATATGTAGAAAAAAAAATTCTGATATATATATATATATATATATATATATATATATATATATATATATATATATATATATATATATATATATATATATATTTTTCCCGCTACCTTTTAATTGAGTTAAGAGCTCAAATTTGGTAAATGTGGCTCATTCCGATGCACAACCATACTAGCAAAGTGGGGTCAAATTTTGGGCAAATTTTAGATCCGACCCAACCTTTAAGAGGGTGGTGGGGGCGGAAAAGCAATAAAAATTTTCCCAACCGGTTGGAAATAATGTTTCGGTCAATTATCTACTACAACATATCCAAAATTCAGTTTCCTAGGATGATTTGGAGGGAGTCGGGAGAAAAAAAACGATTTTCGCTGGATTAAACACACTCCCAGCCCTCCAGAATTAACGTAGAGGGTTGAAATTTGTTGTGTTGATAGAGTTCATACCTAGGTTATGCTTTTCGAAGATTTTAATATTTTACCCCCACCCCCCTCATTTTTAAGCTACAACTTCATGCTTTTTTGACGTTTTCGAAGTTTGTACCACTCGCACAGGTCATCCGAATAAACCTAGAGGGCTGAATTTTGTATTCGGGTTGAGTTAGTATCAAGGGGGTGCCTTTTGGGGGTCTCGACTTTTAACCCCTACCCCCACCATTTTTATACCCAAAAGAACATGATTTTTCTTGTTTTTTAGCAGTTTTGTTCGGGTCAAAATCTCTCCAAATAAACGTAGAGGGCTGAAATTTTGTGTACAGGTTAAGCTAATAGCCAGACACTGTTTTTTGGAGGTTTCAACTTTTAACCCTTACCCCCACGATTTTTACGCCAATATTTCCTTAATTTTTTTGCTTGTTTTCTAACACGTATAGAGACTCTCTAAGGAAACCTAGAGGGCTGAAATTTTGTATGTGTATTCAGTTAGTATCCAGCTAGTACCTATTGTTAAATGTATTTTAAATGCATTACTTTTATTCTAAATACAAGTAGGCGAACAGTAATTTTAAAAAATTTTAAAAAAAGTGAATATAATTTTTTAACAAATGAAATACATACATATTAAGTAATTTAAAAATGTTATTAAAGTCACTGTTTATTTATAAATTAGGAATTTTGGATTTTTATTATTTATAAAATAGAAATTTTGGATTTTTTTCGAAAGAAAAAATATCTTCATAAAAGCCTTTCAGTTTACTATTTAAGTTCCTTTTTTAATATTTAAAAATAAAACACAAAGGCAATTGGCGGATAAGCATGGGTAGGAATGCCCTCGTACGAATTGTGTTGGCTTTTTCCCTGTTAACTGCTATCGGCACAAAATTGAAATTTACTGAGATTCAGCCCTTAAAAACTTAAAACCTTTTTTTAAAGCCCCGATCAACTGGACACTCAGCATCAGTTTTGGAACCACCAAAATGACAAATCGCTTGTGGACTTTCAATTACATTTCGCTTGTAGACACTCAATACCGAACATGAAAGGAAAAATTCGACTTCCGTGATGGGGCTCCGCTGCTCACGGCGTTTTTATAAATATATAGATACGCAATTAAAAATTTTTTAAAATAACACTTCATATTGTGGGACAGTCCACGGTTAAGTTTGGCCTCAGAAATCTTAATAAGACATTACGAGTTGTCACTGAACAATTTTGTACAGCAAAATATTCTAAAGTATAAAAAAATTGTTACAAATTTGTGATGGACATAACTGAATCAACACTTAATCGATCATTCGATTAGTGCAAATCTCACTAAACTATTTTTCATTTTAATGATTTTACAAAATATTTCGAAGTATATTAACATTATTTGGTTTGCTTCATTCAAATGATTTTATTTTTCTATATTATTCTTGTTTCGTCAGATGTTTCAATTTTTTAAGTGAAAACAACAATAAAAAATTTCTGGAAATTAAACAATTAAAACTTTTGGTT
Organism: Brachynemurus nebulosus; assembly: GCA_035578155.1. Lineage (NCBI taxonomy): Eukaryota > Metazoa > Arthropoda > Insecta > Neuroptera > Myrmeleontidae > Brachynemurus > Brachynemurus nebulosus. The sequence goes on along the minus strand of JAPWDM010000001.1, from coordinate 50,558,619 downwards.
CAAGCTTCACATGCCCAGTAACTAGAGTTAATTTTGCAAATTTATACATGTATAGGTTAATTTAATTGTAAGTTCTCTAACGCCATTAATAAATGTAGTATAGTTTGGCCACATTTAAATGAGATGACTTTTCAAGTACGGCTATAATCAGCAGTATTGTTCCCAGCATGTTACCTACTTATCTATATAAATGCAAAAAGAAACTGTCGCTTGTAAAACAGGTAACAAATTTAAATACAATTGGAGTGAACAGGGTGGTATTTGTTGTAAGCAATAAAATAAATAATTTAACTTCTTGAAAATTTATGGTCACTAATAACGCCCTCTCGAAAAGTCATCCCAAAAATTGTTAGATAAGGTATACCTACTTGGTTCTCTTGAAACTTTTTAGTTCTTTGACTTTTGTCATGTCTATATTAGAGTAACTATAGTAACCTTAATATAGACATGACAAACAACAAATACCACCACCTTAGTAACTTAAGGTTGTACGTCTAAACTTGCTTCATTTATTGATGATGTCATAAAATTTTCACTTAATTTCAAGTATACCTGTGTAATTGTAAAATTCTACATGGTTTTACGGACTTTTTAATTTTCAGCCTTTTATGAATTTCTTAAAAATGTTTTCTAACAAATGTTTTCGCATATTTTTAATTAATTAATTGCACCTGATTAATTTAAAATTAATCAGGTACAAATATATGCCAATGAAAAAAATGTTATAAAAAGTAATATTTTTGATAATCGAAAGAACCTAGTAATAGTAATCGATTACTGAAATCATTGGATTATTCCCATCACACAGTAAAATAATTTGCGTTCTGCGTAAAAAAAAGAACATACACACAGTAAAAAAATTTGTGTTCTGCTTAAAAAAAAAAAAACTAGTAGCTAAAATTTTTGTGTACGAAACCGAAAAATTATAAGTTTTTTCAGTTATTGACGAATATAGTTTTATTAAACGTTTAAAAATGAAAAAATTTTCTTACATTTTAAGGTTATTTTATTACAGATTCAGTTACAAAATAACCTTAAAATGTAAGAAAATTGTATCATTTTTAAACGTTTAATAAAACTATATTCGTCAATAACTGGAAAAACTTACAATTTTTCGGTTTTGTTTAATAATACGACCTACTGTTATCTTTTTTATTATAAAGGTATATATTTTGGTACATATATTTGGAAACAAATAATAATTTTTACAAAGGACTGACTTATTTTGGGTTCTTTGAGTCTCATTTATATGAACAAATATATGAACAAAATCGTTATAATTTTTGACGATTTTCAAATATCTTAAGGGGAAGTAAAATATTGAATAAAAAAGTTTAACAAGTAACTCTGATAAATCTGAAAAATTAACACAATATGTACGTCCTCTTGTGTGTTAAATCATTGACACAAATCTTGTGTAAAGATTTGACACATATGCTTTGTGTTAAAATAACACACAAAATTGAGTAGACCGTTCTGGACATGTGAAATGTGTTAATTTGAACGCAAATTTTTTTCACTGGGCACTATTAAGAATCATAGTTAAAATGTAAGTGGTGACAACACAACAAAATGAAAATGTTGCAACAGTTCTTAGGAATTATTCATAATATCAATATGGTATGACAACCATTGGTGTCCATATTTTTTTCCTTACTTTTCACTTTAATAATTAAAAAATTGCTTGTAAAGTAACAATATACCGGACACAGCATCTGCATAACATAGCGAATTTCCTCCTGTTAACTTTTTAAGTTCAAAAAATAATTTTTCAGAAGACTCCAAGACATAATAATTAATAACAGAGATTCTACGTCCGTTTTTCAGACTTTTGTCTAATACAGACGCCACCTAGAATTTTTTTTTGATCTACAAAAACATCAGTCTACAGAATTAAATTTATTACTTAGGAAAATAATTCAAATATCACTAACAATAAATATCGTAAATGAGTTTAAAAAATCAAAACGATACTGTTTATTAAATTGCGTAAGATCTGATACTGACTATTTAAAAGTGGTCAAGTGGGAGTAAGCTAGTAAATGCAATGATAGATATGATGAATTTATAAGGATTTTCTTGTACTACAAAATCTTAAAAATATAGGAACGCATACTTTAATTTCGTTAATTGTGTTTTATTTTTTTTGCACAAAATTTTAAAAATACTTTATTTTCTTGAAAAACGGGGACAACTCTAGTCACAGATATACCTACCTATGAAAAGTTATTTTACTTAAAAAAAAAAAAAATACCCATAAAACATATAAGTCCACCAAGTATTTAACACATAAATATTTTACTCGCGTAAAGCTGGCCCCACCAAGAGCAGCAATAATTTTAGTGACTAATTTCTTGAACTGTCACTAAAATTAGTGCTGCTCTTGGTGGGGCCAGCTTCACGCGGGTAAATATTTTTTGTATATATCAACAGCTAATAACATTTCAGTCCCTTTTTGGTAATCCTGGCAAAACGAAAACATTTTTTAAAATTTTTTTATTGTTAAAATCGAAATGTTCTTTTAAATAGGCTTAAAATTATCATATTTTATCGTATGATATTGTCGACACAATCACTCCCTAGTTAACTAGCCTTAGACTTAATATTACAGAATTGAGAAAAACACGTCAATTAGATTTTTTACACAGATTTTATTTGCAATGATTGAGTTATAAAATTCTAAAGGATATTTCAAAAATGTGTATGTATGGGTTTCATTAAATAAATTTCAGTTTTTCAATATATTTTTCATTCATTTTAATAGTAGATTATCCTGATAAATTGTCAAATAATCATATATACGTGGCTATACTTTCGGCTTGGAGTGAATTAGACGAAGATTTTCTTCTAAAACCAAATTTAATAATTAATTAAAGAAATAAAAAAAATTGGTGGATTCCCTACCTTTCAAATACAATCTTTGTTGTATGTAAAAATTCTATTACATTTTTTCAAAAAACTGTAAGTAAACTGTAATATATACTTTACAAATGTGTTAAAATAGATAAATGTTTCCTTTTAAATTATTTGTAACTCTTTTTAAGTGATTCACCTTAAAATTTTTTAATATTTCTTAAACAAAATTTCATTTGGCCGGCCACACACGTACAGTTTCAACCAGTGATATACATGGATGGCCAACTATGTACCTATTTTTGAAGCAAGTATGTCGTAGACAACTGTGATCTATGACAACAGAAACCCCAACATAAACAATTGATAAGAGTGTGACAACAACACATTTAAGGTAATGCTATCTTTTTTTACTGCTGACTCAAAATTAGCATTTCTTTAACAAATGTATTTTGTCATTCATTAGATAAAGACAAAATATAGTTTAGAAATACAAATGACTGCTGTCATCTTTTTCTTTAATGACTATTTAACTTTTTAAACGATTTTTTAAGTTGCCTCTCTATGTATCTCTATGGTTTCAACTGACAGTTTGAACTGAATAGTTCAAACTGTCAGGTGAAACTGTACACTGTAGAGGCACACACACACGTACAGTTCAATCCTTCAGTTTTTACAATGGATTGGAAACAGCAGGACAATTTCACCTAGCAACATCTTTGATTTCGCGGAAATCATATTGTTAAAAAAACAAAAAATCCAACGCACTTGCTCCTGGCCACAGACCAAAGAACATATTCTGTATATCCTATAAACTTACTCTATCAATTTATAAATGAAGCAGCCAGATACGACCAGTATACGACTTAATAGTATTCTGTAATGTAGTAATCAATGCAATAACCGGTGGTACTCGTAGTAACGTTTTCAAATAATTATTGTCAAAATACAATAATGATAATAAAATTTTACTTTCTTGAGAATAAACTGCAAAATTTTGAAAGAAAAATAGTAGTATTCGTTTAAATTATAGTTCCATTTGCGAAAAAGGGGACAATATATTATATTCTTTAAATCTCACCCGTCTCACCCCGTTACCTGTCACAAGAAAAATGCCTACAAACTGGCTTTATGCTTGGAAAAAAATGGAATAGATAGATTATAAAAACTTATTCAACTGAGAGAAATAGAATACAGCTGAATCGTTAAATTGGATTAAAAAAATCATGACATACCACTTATAATGCCGTTTTTTTCGAATGTAACATCGAATGCAATTGAGACAGAAAAAAAAAGACTGTGAGTGTGAGTGTAATGGAAAATGATTTCTTCTAACATATTTTGTAACTTTTCTCAAAAAGTAATTAAATTAGAGCAACGGTGTAAAAACATTTTTTAGGCATATTCCCATTTTTTTTCGATTGATGTAAAGAAAATTTTGAAAAATTGCTTAATTCTGGCAAAAAACTTATTTTGTTGACAAAAAATGCCCGAAAGATCTACTTCTGGGCATCCGACGTGTCTGGCTAACGAACTTAGCCAAGCCAAACCAGATTCTAATACACACACCAAATTTCATAAGCATTAAACGTTGCGTTCGAGAGTTACCGTGGGAATATATATATATATATATATATATATATATATATATATATATATATATATATATATATATATATATATATATATATATATATATATATATATATATATATGTATGTATATATAAATTTTAATGAATATCATTTTCGTATTCTAGGGACTAAAAACATATTTGTGTTATAGTCTCGGCCACAGGTTGCGTCATGAGAACAGGCGTAAAAGCTGAATTTTCACTTTTGGAAATTCGCTAAAAAGACGAATGAATAAACCCTTATGGATCCATACAAACAAACGCTAATGTAATTTGTAAAAACTAAGTGCGTGTTGCCTAATCATTCATCATACATACTTCACAGACTGTATGTATGTTGGTTATTTATTATTCCTTCCATAGTTTCAAAGTATACTTTGCAAAAATTTGAACATCTTACCAATGACATTCGTCCGACCCAACTTTTAAGGGAGTGGTGCGGGGCGATAAAACAATAAGACTTTTCCAAACCGGTTGGAAATAATGTTTCGGCCAATTATCTACAACATACCCAAAATTCAGCTTCCTAGGATGATTTGGAGGGAGTAGAGGGGGAAAAAAGCATTTTGGCTGCATCTAACACGCCCACAGCCCCCCAGAATTAACGTAGAGGGTTGCAATTCGGTGTCTTGATAAAATTCGTACCTAGGTTGTGCTTTTTGGAGGTTTTAATATTTTTCCCCCACCCCCTCATTTTTAAGCTACAATTTCATGCTTTTGAAGTTTGTACCACTCGCACAGGTCATCCAAATAGACTTAGAGGTCTGAAAGTTTGCACTCGGATTGAATTAGTATCAAGGGGGTGCCTTTTCGAGGTCTCAGCTTTTAACCCTTACCCCCACCATTTTTATACCAAAAAGAAAATGATTTTTCTTGTTTTTTAACAGTTTCGTTGGGGTCAAAATCTCCCCAAATAAACCTAAAGGGCTGAAATTTTGTGTACAGGTTAAGCTAATAGCCAGCCACTGATTTTTAGAGGTTTCAACTTTTAACCCTTACTCCCACGATTTTTACGCCAATATTTCCTTGATTTTTTTGCTTTTTTTCTAACACGTCTAGAGACTCTCTAAGGAAACCTAGAGGGCTGAAATTTTGTGCATGTATTCAGTTAGCATCCAGTTAGTGTCTTTTAGGGATTCCACATTACTTCCCCTCCCACTTCTCCCATTTTTACATCGGAATTCAATGGTATTGTTAAATGTGTTTAAAATGCTTTATATTTATACTATAAGACAAGTAGGGGAATAGTAAATTTAAAAATTTTAAAAAAATGAACTTACTTTTATAACAATTGCAATACATACATATTAATTAATTTAAAAATGTTTTTTTTTTTTTTTTTTTTGATTAAAATTGGGGTACTGCTGCCGGTGGATGGCGCGGTCAGCAGCACCCGGCGGCATCGCCAACTAAGGGCATGCGCCGCCAAACACGATATAAATAAAAACAACACATAAAGACAGGGACACATAAATGCACTAGACAACGGACAAACATACACATAATAAAATCCATCGATGGGCCCTGCCATCCCAGGGCTTAAAAAGAGCGGACAGTCCTTGGTGACGGTACGATAAGTACTAGACAGAGCGTCCGGTCACCAAGGTCTGGAAGCCATCGCTGGAACTCCCTCCGAGGTGCAAAAGGCCTCGGAGTGGAGAAACCTGACTAGACAAAACACAAAGACTAGAAAAAATATCACAAATCGTATCACAGATAACACTTATTGCGTCACTGGGAGGCCACAGGCCGACCAGTGAAGCAATAAGGGGTTAAAACAATACCGCTGTAGAGCCGTAACAACTGGTCCACAGCGGCATAACAAAATATCACAGAAAGAAGAAACAAATGATGTACCACCTCGGGTGTAAAAGGCCCTCGGTAGTACATCGTTAAAAAACCATAACAAAACGGAGAACATGTATAAATAACAACAGTACCACTAAGGGTGTAAAAGCCCTTAGTGGCATAACAAAAGACTAAAAGTACCCTGCCAGACCAGCTGGAACAGGGTATCGTTAATAAATAAGACATACACAAAAGCATTTTTAACACATAAATTAAAACCAGAGCTGAAATAAAATTTTAAACTATCGGGGGAGAATCAAGAGACGACTTTGATAAAATATGAGATGTAAAGCCCCTACAGTCTCTGAAGAAGGTTCGAATTTCTGAGAAATTCAATCATCCTTCTTTCAGAGACAGCATCATAACTAAGAGCGTTGGCTACACTATTGGGGAGCTGCAACCTCTGGCGCAATGGCTCAAAGGTTACACATTCCTCAACTATATGCCTCACGGTCAGCGCCGTCCCGCAGGCGGCGCACCTTGGCTGATCCTCACCGGCGAGAAGATGACGATGTGTTAACGCCGTGTGGCCCAAGCGTAAACGTGTCAGGGCCACACTCTCTCGCCGGCTCAGATTTACAGGTGCCGGAGTTCTTCGGACCTCAGGTTTCACCTGTCTGAGCTTAGCCGTGAGGTTGTTCCACTCACGTTGCCATTTATGTTCGATCGCGGATCTAATGCACACTCTCAGATCCTCTGGGCGTATAGCAATGTCCTGTGGCTCACCGACTTCGGCTGCGTGACGTGCTGCCTGGTCGGCGAGTTCATTGCCAGGTATCCCTACATGTCCGGGAATCCAAAAGAAGGTGATAGACTTTTGGCGGAGCATGTAGAGACACGTTCGGATGTTCTGCACCAGTGGATCGATGGTATGAGAGTGGCAGATCGCTTGCAACGCGCTCAACGAGTCGGAACAAATGAGGAATGCGCTGTCTTCGGATGTTTGACAGAATCGCAGGGCTTGCAGAATAGCAAATAATTCTGCAGTATACACAGAGGCCTGGGGAGGAAGTGACCAAGCGTGAGGATCGTCACGAATGACGATGGCACTTCCAACACCCGTAGCTGTTTTGGAACCATCTGTGTATACGCAGAGAGAGTCAAGTTCGCTAATGATCTCATAAAAGCGGGATCGATATTCGATTGAACTGGTCTCCTCCTTGTTGAGACCAGTCAGGTCGAAACGACACCTTACGTTAGGGATCAGCCAAGGAGGTACTTCCATAGGACGTTTGGGAAGTACCTTGGCGAACTGTAAGTGCAGACTCTCTAATAACTCCTGCGTTCGAACGGCCACTGGTCGACTTATGGTGGGACGTCGACCGTAGAGCCCCTGTAAACGGTATCTGAATAGAGTCGGGTGGTTTATATGTGAAGGTGTTGCATATATCCCCGCCGCATAATTGAGCAAGAGACGCTCACGTCTCAGTCGCAGCGGAGGAAGACCCGACTCTACGCAGAGGCTCATAGAAGGGCTCGTTCGAAATGCTCCCGTAGCCAGTCGTATGCCTGCATGGTGAACAGGATCTAGGAGTAAAAGCGCAGACGCCCGGGCGGAGGAGTAAGCAATGCTGCCGTAATCAATCCTAGTCAGAACTAGCGATTGATACAGGCGAAGCAACGACTCCCGGCCCGCACCCCACGATGCACCAGCCAAGCACTTAAGCATGTTGATTGTCCTGCGACAACTCGCAGCTAAGGCTTGGAGGTGTGGGCGCCACGTAAGTTGTTTGTCGAATATGAGTCCTAGAAACCTGACGCTATCGACGCACTGAAGGTTGGATCCTTTCAATGTGAGAACAGGATCCGGATGTGCGTTGCGCTTTCTGCAGAAGTGAACCACCGATGTTTTTTGTGGTGAGAAACGAAAACCAAGAGCTTCTGCAGAAGTCACCACTTCGTTGATGCCTTGTTGCAGCCGTTGTTGGATATCCTCGATGGAATCGGCTGCATAGAAGATTGTGAGGTCATCAACGTACAAGCAACGACGAATTGGGGCTGAAGCTGCAATATGACTGACTGCGATGGAAAACAAGGTGACACTAATGGTGGAGCCTTGAGGAACACCATTCTCCTGGGAGTGGGTCTCAGACTCAGTGTCACCTACCCGGGCACGAAAAGAACGGTCAGTCAGAAAACTTTTTACGAACTGAGGGAGGTTACCTCTTAAACCCCAGTCGTGCAGCTTCCTGAGAATGCCATACCTCCAGGTCATATCATAAGCTTTCTCCAAATCGAAAAACACAGCCACAAGGTGTTTTCGTTGGAGAAACGCGTCTTGAATAGCATTCTCGAGGCGAACAAGATGGTCCGTAGTCGAATGGTATCGGCGGAACCCACATTGATGTTTAGGTATAAGGTTGTGGGATTCCAGCCACCAGACGAGACGGTTGTTCACCATTTTTTCCAATACCTTGCTGAAACAGCAAGTCAAGGATATTGGACGGTAGCTAGATAGTTGCGATGAATCTTTACCCTCTTTCAGAAGCGGAATGATGGTAGCTTCCCGCCACTGCGGAGGGTAAACGCCTTGCCTAAAAATTTCGTTGTAAAGATCCAGTAACCTACACTTACCAGGATAAGGCAGGTTCCGGATCATGGCGTAGGGGATCTCATCAGGTCCAGGGGAGGTGTCCCCAGATCCCCGAAGCGCCTCCAGTAATTCTTGCATAGAAAACGGTTGGTTATACTGGAGGGATTCATCTGAGAAAAAATCAAGATCATTTTGTTCATGTTCGATCTTGATCCGCAGGAAGTCCGGGTCATAATTCTGGGAGCCACTGACGCGCTCGAAGTGCTTAGCTAAGCAATTAGCTATTTCTGCGCGTTCAGTGATGTTCCGACCGTCGACGACGAGAAGGGAGGGCATTGGTGAACGGGAGGATTTCCCTGTAATAGCCCTCACTCTTCTCCATACCTCTGAGGTTGTTGTTGAGGCATTAATGGCCGAAACATATTGCTCCCATGATAGCCTTTTCTGTTCTTTAATTGTGCGTTTACAGCGTGCTTGCGCACGCTTGTAGGCTATCACATTTTCCTGCGTGGGGCGACGTCTGAGTTCGTGGTACGCCCGCTTTTTCTCGGCAACTGCTACTCTCACGACTTCATTCCACCATGGTAAGCGACGTTTAGGTGGAATGTTGGACGACATAGGTATACTCTTATGTGCTGCTTCAATGACACTGGAGGACATTTGCTCCACATCATCTTCTACGTCTCCAGTCAGCTCGGGTGTACGGAATGAATCAACGTACATATCCCAGTCAGCTTGACGGAGACGCCATCTCGGCGAAGACGATTGTGGAGTCATCGGCATGGTACTATTTAAAATAATAGGTATATGGTCACTTCCGTATGAGTGTGACGCCAGCGTCCACTCAAAACGGTGTGCCATGACCGGTGAGCCAAGTGATAAGTCGATAGCCGACAACTCACCGGTTCTTGCATTAATAAAAGTACCTTCACCGGAATTCAACAAGACCGTTTCAGACTCATCTAGAAAACGTTCGATGAGTCTTCCACGGGCGTCTCTTGTGCTACAGCCCCACATGGGGCTGTGAGCATTAAAATCTCCTAGTAACAAAAATGGACGTGGTAACTGTAAGGTAAGCTCGGTCAGGGATTCGACATTCCAGTCGAAGTTTGGTAGGTAGACCGAGCATACTGTGAACTGGGGCGGTTTTAAAAATTGTACTGCAATAGCTTGTAGGGGGGTGTTTAATGGATGGTCCCGGAATGGGACGCCATCTTTAATGATGATGGCAACACCCCCCCTCGCCCGGATGTCTGGCTGTACATTGTGCCGGCGGACTTGATGATATTTAATGTTAAATTGTTCCGCCGGCCGTAAATGTGTCTCTTGGAGGCACACGCACATAGGCGTGTGCTCAGCCAGAAGCATCTGCAATTCACAGTAATGGTGCTTAACACCATTACAGTTCCACTGTACGATAGCCATTCTTGTTACTAATCGGGTTGCTCCCTAGGAAGTGTGGCTACTTCCTATGTTTCCCCTTAGGCCAGCCTTTCTTTCTTTTTATCGTTTTCACCTCGGCGTCTGAGTTATCGGACTCTGTGGCCGAGGTGTTGGTATAGGCGTCGGACGTCGGGCGTTTCACACCCGACCGTACCGTCGCATTCGTACTTTCCGAGTCGCTCATCGGTGTTGTGATTGAGCGACTCGGGAGGGGGGTGACCGGGCGTGTTGGTGTGCCCGGTCGGGACGGCCGCTGTGGTAGCGGAGCCGTCATAGGTGGGGGCGGAATGAATTCCGCCTCCGAGGTGGATGTGGAGGGTCCCTTTTTGGGGCACCCTGGTTTTTCCACCTCCTTCTCCCCCTCACTGTAACGCCTTCTCGGAGGCGAAGCCTTCTTCGGTGATGTCTTCTTTTTGGAAGAAGACGTCACAGTACGTACGACGGGTCCCTGGGGGGTGGTTGTAATCACCCTCTTGGCCTCAGGGACCTTGGCTGACGCTGCGGCTGATGTGGGAGTAGGCCCAGCTACACCCACAGAGCGCATGAGACTTTCTTGCATTCTTTGCATATTCACTTGCATCTGTCTCATGGCTTCTTTTATTTCTTTTAATTCACTACTTTTTTCAGCCGCTGAAGGGGCGGGGGCCGCAACAGCGCGTGCATATCCTTCAAGAGCTGAGCGACGAGGCGTATTGCCTAGAAGCTTTCGTCTTGCCTCTGGGTAGGTTAACCTCTCCAGGGCTCTCAACTCCTGAATCGCGGATTCTTGTTTAAATATGGGGCAATTCCTCGACTTAGCCGAGTGATTACCCCCACAGTTGATGCATTTAATTGGCTCGTCACATGGTCGTCCTTCATGTAACGGCCTTCCGCACACGCAGATCTGCTGCTCTATGTTACATCTTTGTGAGACGTGGCCGTACCTTTGGCATTTATAACACCGCATCGGTGCTGGGATGTACGGTCGCACGTCCACTTTAGTGAAAAGGCCGATGATCACTTCTTTTGGTAGAGTGACCCTATTGAAAGTTAACAAAATTAAGGGGGATTCGGGATGTTTATTCCCCCTATTATATTTCAGCCTTTTCGCTTCAATTACCCCCTGTGGAGACATCTCCGACACTATCTCTTCCAGGGTACAGTACGCTAGAGAGGGGTGCATGATAACGCCCCTGGAGTAATTTAATACACCGTGGGGCACCACCTCTACTGCGTACTGTCCTAATTCCTTTAATGTCTGAATTTTCTCAGATTGTGCCGGTGAGAATGCCTCTATGAGCAACCCTTTGCCCGATAGTTTGGCATCTTTTACCTGCCCAATTCCTTCTTTTACTAACCTTGCCAAGAGGAAGGGACTGATCTTACTAAAGTCACCTTCCTTTGGTTTAATGACTAGAAACTTCATATAGTTAGGAACTTGCACTCTTGGGGAGTCCAGTTGCATTGGCCTCCCACGATTTTTTCCTTTTTTTGTTTGGGGAGGATTACCCCTTGTCGACTTTGTACTCACTCCACTGGATTGTGGAGCGGGTACACTCAGTGATGTAGCGGGACCAGCCGCGCTACTGCTCTCACCAGATGTTGTCGGTGGAGCTAGGTTCGCGTCCGTATTTTGAGGCCCGGACTCGCCTGTATTTAAGATATCTTTGTCTCCCATAAGCAGTAATACAAAAAGACCCCCACCCCGCTCCCCACCCTCCACGGAGCCTCATAAGGGACGTGGGACTCCCACGCCAGGGATACGGGAATGAGGGGCCCTAGGGACGAAGCCCATTGCCCCAGTGACACGCACGACCCCGGGGCGCTCGAATTTACTGCGGCCGGTGCATAACCGCAGCCACGGTCTATGCCTGAAGCCAGGGCCGAAGTGACGTGTTGTTCCGCCGTACTCGCAAGTAACGGCTTCCCTCAGTCACCAGGATCCCCTTTTCCAGGCAACGCCGCTAAGCCACACACGAGCTAGTGTGGGTCCCGAAGATGACTTTAAGCTGGGACAACATTGAAAAAACGAAAACAAAACAAAACCAAAAACAAAAAAAGAAACAAAAGATAAAAGAAAATCTGAAACAAAAAGAAATAAAAATAACGAAAACAAAAAACAGTAAAAACGAAAAGAAATAAAAACGAAGGTTAAAAAAAAAAGAACGATCGAGGATTTCTCCTCTAGATCCGGCATCTTTTGTGAAAACGGTGGTACCTCGAGAAGGAACGGTGCCGATCTTGGGTAGTCAGAGGCTAATGGAATCCGAAGATTACTGTATTGCGCATAAACTACCCCTGGAACCCTTAGCCTCCTTGACACCAATGGGGGATAAATATCCCTCACGGGTGCCAAGAGCAGCTGCTATAGGTGTCCTCACCACCTTTAAAAATGTTATTAAAGTTCATGTTTATTTATAAAGTAGGAATTTTGGATTTTTATTTATAAAATAGAAATTTTGGATTTTTATGGAAAGAAAAAATATCTTCATAAAGGCCGTCCAGTTTACTATTTAAGGTTCTTTTTTAATTAATATTTAAAGATAAAATACAAAGGCAGTTGGCGGATAAGCATGGGTAGGAATCCCCTCGTACGTATTGTGTTGACTTTTTTCCTGCTAACTGCTATTGGCACAAAATTGAAATTTACTGAGATTCAGCCCTTAAAAACTTAAAACCTTTTTTTAAGCCGTGATCAGCCGACACTCATCAGTTTTGAAACCACCAAAATGACAAATCGCTTGTAGATTTTCAATCACATTTCGCTTGTAGACATTCAATACCGAAGATGAAGGGAAAAATTCGACTTCCGTGATGGGGCCCCGCTGCTCACGGCGTTTTTTTCCTTTTTGATTTAAATAAAATTGAATCTAAATTTTAAATCAAAAGAATACAATTTTTACTTTATATCTAATTTCATTAAATGTTTATATATGTAGGGGAGAAGTGGTATAAAAGGGACACGTATTGAAAGGAACAATTCAAATTACGCGCTAAATACAAATCCCACCAAATCAAACGTATTTGTGTTGTGTGGCAGCACCAATGTAGATATGTTTCTTCCTGACTTCAAGGCTTCAAGCTACTGTCATTTCAAACATGATAATGCTGTGCTTGTAAATTTTCTTGTGCTCCAAAGTAATTTTTTTTAAAAAAATTTTTCAGAACGTTTTCTGCTATATTGTAAGTATTTTCTGAAATGTTTGTAGTTGCACACGGTTAGTTATTCTTTCAACTAGAGGAAAACAATTAGATCAGAAATCTTTTAAATAAAATTGTATATTTAGAGATTAAATTTTTAATTTGGGTGTGATATTTATGAAAGGGACAAAGCAAACAGTTATGAAAGGGACTACCTTTAAGACTAATGATTTTGAATTAGTTTTATTTGAATATCCACATGTCACAATTTTTTCTCTGTTTCATGTTTTCTTATTGTTAGTGCCAATAATTAATGTTATTAAACCTTTTAAGAATAAATCATAGAAAAGACTGATTTGTGTAAGTATTATTAAACCTTCTTCTGGTTTAAAATTTTCGAAGGAAAATAATCGAATGAAAAACAGTGATTTTAATTACTAAAACCAAGCAATTAATAATCATAAATTACTGAAATCATTTGGTTAGTCCCATTTATTTACATATTTATTAATTTGTAAGTTATTTACAAATTTATTAATTTGTAAGTTCAGTAAGATGAGCTGTGCAATAGTATGAACCGTATGAACCGTAGATATGTTCTATATAAATAAGGTGGAAATTTGAACAAGATGAATGATGTTTAGTATTGTCCCTTTCAAAAATTATCATGTCCCTTTCAATACAGTCTATTGATGAAAGGGACAAAATGCACTTTTTTAAAAACTGAGAAAAATTACAATAATCACCAAGAAATGTTTATTATTGAATTTTATTTCAAGAGTATAAGGTAACTGAAGTTTCTAATTCCGTGCGTAACTATTTAATTTATTATCTCGTTTATTTACTAGAACGCTTAAAACAAAAACGTCCCTTTCATGCCACTTCTTCTCTATAAACGATGAAAACAAAATACAAACTACTTTGTTTACTTAGACGTTACTACGCAACATATATGAAATTAAAACTCGATACACACATTATTCATAAAACAATCGCAAACCCATTGAATAATGGTTAATACTGTGATTTCATTGGTCAAAAAGGTATTGAGTAACGATCATTGCTCCACATCTTTGAATAATGTCTAACTTTCTCAACCATTAACAAATATATAATGAGTGTGTTCTTCAACAGGAGTAAAAAAAAAATTTTTGCTACTTATTTAAATAAATATTAATGTAAATTATGAAAAAAATGTGCTCGTAGAAAAAGTATAGTGTAAATAACGTGGGAAAAGCGTATTTCTCACTCATATGAATTGTTGCACTCGCCCTGTGGGCTTGCGGAACAAATTCATATTCATGAGAAATAAGCCTAGTAATTTTCCCACTTATTGTACAATATACTATTATCATTTTATCTTTAGCAGAAAATATTGATTTACTGACAACAAAGATTTGAAAATTTTTGTATTGACAATTTAACTTATATGTAGCAAGTTCCATAAAAATACTGTAGTTTTTTCACTTTTACCATGGAAAGAAAATTTAGGACAGATTTTTACAGCAAAAAGAATGGTACAAAACATTTCATTAGTCATTTTATTGCAGGTAAACATGATAAAAACGAAACAAAAATTCGTATTGGTAGATTTAACTGACTTCAGAACCATAGTAACAATATATTAAATAATAATATGAATGTTATACTAATTTATTTGAAAAAATACAAACCTCTCGTGTAATAATAAGTGATAAAATAAATTATTCGGTAAAAGGTATGAAATACAGTGGAACCTAAATTTTCCTGAGGACATTTTAAGACCATATACACTTCTCAACGCGATCTACGAGTGCAATTCTCTTGAACAGCATGTTAAATTCGTATAAAAGACATTATAAAAATTTTTAAAACTTTAAGGGCATTTTTCGAAAACGGCTGGCTAGTGCGTTTTACTATTTTACTATGTTCACATCCTAACGCTCCTTTCACATTGTACGGTTTTCGCCGTACGGTAAAAAACAGTACGACTTTTTGCCGTGATGTAGTTGCTTTCACATTGCACGGTTTTTTGCCGTGTTAAACTGAATATCTTCATTTGATTTGCAACATCATACAAGTAACAAGTGTGATTAAATTTAATTCTATAAATCAGAGGAAATATAAAGTAGGATTATTTACTACCACACTCTTTGAAAACCTGAAAAATGACGAACATAAATTTTTTAACTATTTTCGGACGTTTACAAGCTCCTTTGATTAATTGCTTGGCGAACTTAACGTAAAAACACACTATTTGGAAATTACGTGCAATCTATTAAAATGCCTGTTACCACATTCAACATTAGTTTCATCCATTTCACAAATAAAATTAATAATTAACATAAAATTCAACAAAATAATGTTACTGCTGTACGTTAAAAAACCGTCAAATGTGAAAGCATCAGTTTAATTACATACACTAGTGAGTTAAAAACGCCGTACGGCAACCGTCAAGTGCAGTAGCAAGAGACGGCTGCTACACGGCACGGCAACGGCATTTTGTCGTGACCGTGTAATGTGAAAGGTCCAATGCTCTTCTTCACTCCACTAAAAAAAATGTGACCGTACGGTTTTTTGCCGTACGGCAAAAACCGTATAATGTGAAAGGAGCGTTAAGGTATACTATTAATATTCCAAATTTCATCCAAAAGTGAATTTTCCAACCCGGAACTTCTCCTTATAAGTAATAGCACTAGTAAAACGACCCCAAAAACCAGCTAACAAATGAACAGTAACAGTAAATATAGGATTTGATTTCGCGTTAGATGTATTAAGAGACCTTACCGTATATTATAATCACTAAACTATAAGAATACATAAAATACTCATGAATGGAAATTCTATTCATATTTGCGGTCACTGATGTGTGACAAATATAATTAAGTTAAATTATTTGAAACACATTTCATAAAATCTATCACAGATACACGTAATAATACAACATAACCATAAAACAAAAGCAAAACAAAAATTCCCCATAATTTGTTCAATTTTAGAAACATAACATAACAGTGTGCAGTGAGTAATGATTGGTTGACTGTAGCCTGTTGTTATACGTGGCAAAAACACGTTTATGTGATAAATTAGTTAAGTAAATGTTTTGTGAGTAATTACCATGATATGATAACCGCAAAGTATTTACATACAGCACATTGTACGGTAGGTATACATGTTTCAAAGAAAACAGTGCAATGTAGCACAGTCTAAAGCAAGAATAATGTAAAGAACAATGACATATAAATTTCTGTTTAACCGCATACGTTAGTGTTTAGAGCAAATGACGTACTACAAGTCGTCTTGAATGTAGCTAGAAATCATAATATCATACAACGTATGTACTTGCATATGTTTCTATCCGCTGCAATCTGGGCTTTGTTAATGCTATACTATGTTTGCTAGAAATAAATACAAAAAAAGGTTTGAAAAATTTGAAATTACAAAATTCTTAGTTTCTGCTTCATTATAATGTTGACCGTCTATGACAGTTATTGTCTTTATTTAAAGTCTTTAAGACTATTTAAAACTCTTTTAAAAAATATTCGCTGTAAGCTTTTTCCTGGAGGTGATACGAAACTGGACTACGGCGCTCAACGTGGACATATATGCCAGTTTATCCGGACGTTGTTTGAAGATACATTTACCATTTTTTAAAAGAAATAATAAGTATTTTTGTAACTCTAGTATCAAACATCACTTTATTTCGAAATTTTCAAAAAATATCATAAAAATTACTTTTTATTAATTCTTTTTCTACGTCAATTATTGACAGATATTCCATTTTAGGTCTTTTTTAAGGTAAAATAAGCAGCTGTATGGCTTTTATTAAACAAATTTCAGTATTTAATATATTTTTCATTCATTTATAATAGTAACAATCATTTGATATAGGTGTCTATAGTTTCGGCTCGGATCGAATAAGACTTTAGAATTTTTTGCATAAAAGTGATTCTTATCCATTTAACTATTAAAAGTTTAAATTACAAGTAATCGGTTCGTAGATAATTTATAACAAACATTTGAGGACAAACAAACAAGACCAGCAGCTACTCAAAAAAAACAAAACGATACCTAGTTTACGGTATCAACGGTACCTTTTAAAATATAACTTACGTACGAAGATTTTGGACACTATTTTTTCGACAATTAAACCGCCGCCGTTTTAATTCCTTTTGACTTGATACTAAGGGGAAATAACCCTATATATTTTTAAAAGCAATCAAGTAACAATAAGGAAGTTGACTTCAAAAGCTTAACTAGTTTTTTTTTTATTTTTTTATTTGGTTAAATTGCTCCGATTTTGATCTATTAAAATCAGCAATTACTCCGATAGCAAAGTCTTGAACAAACGAATAAGTCGATCGTATTTATACAATTTTGAAAGGATGCACGTCTTTTATTCGTTTGTGTATATCATTGTTCGTTTGTCCAATTGAGCAGAATTATCTATAAGATTTCTTTATTTGGTGTGAAAATATGTGATTTTACAATTACATGAAATTATAGGAAATGAATATTATACTTTTAGTGTAGTCAATGAAGGTTTTCACCTCTAAATTCTCTATAACAGATCCGATTTTAATTTTTTTTTTTAATTGTTCCTTTTGTAGTATTATTGAAAATCATAAACATTAAAAATGGCGCTTAAAAAGGTTTAGGTCGTAAATTTAAAAATGAAAATTTTTGACTGCAAAAAAACGGTATTTGAATATCAAAATATAATACACATATTTACTTACTGAACTGCTAAAATATCTATATTCATAGCTTATTCTTAGCATAGCATATTCTTTATTTCTTAAAGAATAAGAAATAACCCGTAAAAATTTTAACTGTTTTCGATCTATCGTTTTTCCGCAATTAAAAGCAAAAAAATTTTTTGGTAGAGATAAAGACACTTACATGTTTAATATATTTATGTTTAGGTGAAAATTTTCGAAAAAGGACTTGCCGTATTGTTTTGATTACTGTAGCATTTTATTGCCTATTGAATAAGAAATAACCCGTAAAAATTTTAACTATTTTCGGTATATCGTTTTTTTGGAATATTAAAAGAAAAAAAAATTATAAAAAAATAAAATTTTGTCAAAATGGATTATTATTTTTTGTTTTGGACTCTTTTAAGACTCCAAGACACTGGAAGACAATTTTGATTCCCCATTTATTTTTTCCCGATCTCATTAGCATTCGTACAAAATTTAGTCAAGGTCCATTCAACCTTTTATTCAGGAAGATTTTTGGGACCCTAGGACCCTGGAGCACAGTTTGAATTTCACCTTCACTTTCTCCTTATTTTAATAGTATTTAAGCAAAATTTAGAGGTCATTTCCCACAATTTACTTTGGATTCTTTTTGGGATCCGAGAATCCGGGAGGATAATTTCAACCTAGTGTTCATTTGTTCTGGAATCTCAATAGTATTTGAGCAAAATTTGATGAAGATCCGTCTAGCCGTTTATTTTGGGCCTTTTTCGGACCCCAGGATCCTATGGGATTTAAGTCCACCACTTACAATGCTTATGATTTTAAATAATACATTGAAACATACAATTTAAAAAAAAAATTCATAAAAATTGGAGCTGTTATAAAGAATTTCGAAATTTTGATCATTTTGATGCTTCATTGACTACATTTATCAGATGATTTGGGAAGAGATTCTTATGTAAAAATCATGATATTTGATCCAATATAACAATTAAAGTTCGTATGACACAGCACGATAGTAACGAAGAGAAAAGTAAACGGTAATTTTAAAAGGTAAACGTTTTGAAAAAAATTCATTCAGTATACTAATGATTTTAAAAGTTTTCCTTTTGTATAGTTATAAAAACTGTCTGGCAAATGAATTATTAAGTCTTTTAAAAACGTTTATCATTTAAAACTGCCGTTAATTTTTATTTTCGGTGCTATTTCGATGTCTCATAAACTGTGAACTCCTCTCACGTGTAAATGGTATATTTTGGTACATAGGTCAGTTGGGTCCAATCTTCCTTGCTTTCATCATCAAATTCTCTCGTAAATTAGTAAATATTTAACGTATAAAATTCGTTACTAAAATTTTATTTTGGCCTATTATCTTTCATCACAATCGAGGTGGTAAATATTTTCCTATCAGCTGACGTTCCACTCCACAGTATCAAATGATTTCATTTCTTTCGAAATTTAAAGCTAAAAATTCAACGAAGTTGTAACTTACTTACTCAGTTTATTTCTTTAGAACTTGAATCTTAAGGGGATACGCAATATTTACCATGAAAATATACAGAAGTGCTAACCAACAAAACAATATCAATCTAAAATAAAAGGTTTTTCTACCATTTTTTTTTAACATGAAAAAATGTGAAAAATAATTCATGGCAGTTTCGAATATTGAATCAAAATAATTGGCGAGTAAACCAACTCTGGTTTCTATGGTCCGATTTTCAATTTCTGATAAAAAAGAGGAAATTTACAAAAGGCGATGCAACATCGAAAATTTGTGGATTTCTAATAAATGTCACAACTTAAACAATCAAAATGACATTTCATACGTCACCAACTATGAATCCATCTGTAATCAAGAGTTTTTCTTGTTCTCGTCTATCAACTTTTACGCACTTAACTTTTTGTTTTTACATTATCAAATAAAAATTTTCTAATTCTAATTCTAAATTTCAATTTTAACACTAAACTAACTTTTAATTGTTTTTAAACTCATGACATAATTTTCAATTTTTATTAATTTTAATTTTCTGTGCAATAATTGTTATGTGTAATAATGACAACTACAATGCATGTAAGTACCTACTAAGCTTTCCGTATAGAATTTTCACTTTTTCATTTTTGTTAAAAACTATATTTTTTCTCTATATACGTATGTATACAGTATGCCTGAGGATGCAGCCTTGTGTTTCGAAACGTCGCAAAGTAAATAATTAATTTTTATTAGCAAGTATTGGTGATTTTCTCTCCAAACTCGATCCTTTAACTAATTTCTGATTAAGATGAAAATAGAACTAGTGATGATTCGTTACTGTAACAAACTGGAACTGACTGCCCTTGCAATAAAATTTGCAACGTACTTAAGTTTGCCGTGTTTGAAATTGAGATAATAATTTTCAGCTTACCACGGCAATAGAATCACACAACTTATTTTATACCCTCGTAGGTAGGTACCTACATAATATGTATAATAAAATAAAATTCTGCATTCAGTAGGGACGAGTGAACACGTTTCACATTTTCCATATGTACATATACATAGGTAGTACGAACATGTGTTATTATTATTTGACACATGATAGATATTAGCTTATAAAATGGTAAGACACGAAACGGATTGTTGCAGTTGTAACGAAAATTGGAACAAAAGTTAAAACCAAATCTCAAGCTACATTATCATATATTAAAATGACATAATATATATTAGATGCTTACATATTATTAGACGAGTTCCTGTCGAGTTTATTTTCAAAAGCAAATGTGTTCAAAAAATTCAAAAATGAACAATTTGAACCATAACATTTTCTGTTTAGCGACGTTGAGTTCCTAGAAAAAAGCGACAAAAATCGGTTGAAACCAACAAAATTCGATAAATTTCAAAATAAAAAATCCTTATTAGGAAACTTATTGTTAAGAAAAATGCATTTTAATATAATAAACAAAGAATCTTTGTTATATTCTATTGAAAAATGAGACTAAAAATCCAAAATTTTGCATAGTTACCTGTTCAGTCTATTTAAGCACATATACAAAATTTCAAAATAATTAGGAGAAGCGTTATTGAAATGAAAATTGATTATTGGAATAAATTTTGCAACGTCTGGCAACGGCCAACGTCACATTAAATGTAGCACGGCAAAAGATTCAAAATTTTTTAAAATGAAAAACTCTTTTGTCCACTACTACTATCCCTTTTTCTATAGACCCAACTACCCGTAAAGTATGAAAATTATCTGAGTCCGAGTGTACAAAGTAACTTTGTGCCTCCTTATTTTGCCTCGACGATTACTTGCATTCCCTGTTCGTTTTTATCTGACAATGAGTGAAAAGATAAAACTGTAAGACTAATTTTGTTGAATTTGTCTTTGAAATTACACTTCACATATTTGTAACATACTTACCTATTATACAGAGTGTTATTGAATAAGTGAGAAAGATTTTAATAGGTGATTGCTGAGGTTCTTTTATGTAAAAAAGTTCATATAAACCCAGGTCCGAAAACGCTTAGTTTCCAAGATACAGGGTGTTCAGTTTCTCGTCTTTTTTTAATAGTTTTCTACATATTTTAAAACCGTTTTGGGATATTGAAACAAAATTTGGGACACAGTATGAGAGGATAAATACCCATATTCTGAAGTAGACAGAATATTTTCACTCAAACCAGTGGCGTCCGTACAACCATGTGATGACATATTTTTGAAGAAGAAGAGCTACGCCAGTCATATTTTTCAATTTGAAAATGTTTTTTCAAATGTCCCATAAGTTGTTAACAAAAATGACCTCTAAATATTTTGTCGCTTATATAGCCATTTTCAAGATAAAAAATAATTTCCAGTTACTGTTCCTATACCAAAAAACCGGTATGGTCTATCTAATAGCCCACCTTCTCTCTATCTTGGAAACTAAACATTTTTGGACCTGGGTTTATATGAACGTTTTTACATAAAAGAACTTCGGCAATCCTGTTAAAATCTTTCGCACTTATTCACTAACACCCTGTATATATATATACCACTCGTTCACTATTTGTCAATGGTTGAATTGTAACGAAACTGGAGTTTAAAATTTGATTTCGTGTACAGAATATATTTAGGATAGTTTTGTTTTTGAGAATTATATATATATATATATATATATATATATATATATATATATATATATATATATATATATATATATATAGGTACTCTGAGGTCTTGGTTGAGTTATTGCAGTGTCGTTCATTCCACGAGGACTTCAAATGTTGCATAATCAATTCATTTTCAAAAATGTCTGTTTATTTTCCCACTTTTTGGTCTAAAATGCACATCTTATTCACTTAGTATAGTCTTATATGTTCGCGTCTATTAAAATGGAATATTAAAAAAAAACATTATATATATATATATATATATATATATATATATATATATATATATATATATATATATATATATATATAAATTTTAGTGAATATTATTTTCGGTTTGCCATGGTCCCGGGATCAAGTCAAGTCGCTCCATGACAGTGGCTGTAATAGCTGAATTCCATTCTGGAAATTCGCTAAAAGTAATTTTGATTTTTTTATGAGCGGCTATTTTCTCCCTAAAAGTGCGTTTTGTCCACGGAGTGTTTCATTACGGTCACATTGTATCCTATCTTTTCTAAACCAGCTTTTCGGAAAATATTTTTGATGATAACCTCTTAGACAAAAAAATATACGAACGACAATTTCAACATATTCTTCATTAATATTTGTAGTGATAGCAGCTGTTTAACACATAATATTCCTTAAATTAACTTTAGGCATAAATGTTATTAGGTACAATTGGTATTTAACAACAACTGTTACTAAAAATTTTATTTTATTTCTTTACTTGTATCTGTCGTTTCATTTCACACATATCTTACAAAGTTTTTCTTCATTTATATAGGGTAAGTGCGGGAGAGATGCCGCAGTAGCCATAGTTCGTCCGTCGATTGATAGATAGCTCGATTAATGGATTATAGGTTTAAAATAAGTTACTTATTTAAGTTGTATATGGTAACATTTATGATTAGTCCATCAGTTTAGTAATTATCCAAATTTTTATTATTGAAAAGTAAGTAAGCAATTTTTATTATTGAAAAGTAAGTATTATGTTTTTTAACATAATATTTTATCAAGCATTTAACTCATTAGAATTTAAGAATGTATATTTCATTGTTTTAATGAAAATGAGTTTTGTTATTAATTTAGGTATATTTTAAAAGTACTGTATAAAATTTTAAGTTAGAATTTCGCACTATGCTCGCTATAGCAACATGCGGCATCTATCCCAACAAAAAGGAGAGATGCCGCATTTAAAGTTGGTATAGATGCCGCATCATATTACATGTTAAAAACATGGACTTATACCTTAATTATGCAATTTTTTTTTTTTTTTTTGGACTGTAAATGATGCCACATAAATATAAAAGATCCATCAATGGATCAGGAAGAGCCCTCATATTAGTGAAAATAACGAAAATAATGATGATTGCATGTGTATTGAATGTTTTCAAAAGTACTCAGAAACAAAAAAAAAAGTTGACTGGTTAAGATGTATAAAGTGCCAAAAATGGTTACATATGGCATGCATCATGTATGGAGATGTGTGTAAAAGACAAAATTTTTAATATGGACTATGCGGCGTTTCACCTTCTTTGATGCGGCATCTCTCCCATAGGTGTGGGAGAGACGCCGCTTTGTAGGCTCTACAAAAATTATGACTCAAAATTTAAAATTATTTATAAATAATTTTAAAGAACAATGTTTACATTTATTGTGTACCAAATTTCAAATCAATTAAATGCATACTTTAAGAATTATGAAGAGTTTTCAAAATGTGCGGCATCTCTCCCGCATTCACCCTATTCTCCCCTGAAAAGCAGAGTCTTTTAAAATGGAAAAAATTCCACCCTGCGTCACGCGCGCTTCCGACGTTCTAAATACTCAGCTTGAGAATGCATTTGATACATGGTCTTTTCTATACCAGATCAAAACCATTCAAAATAATTGAAATTAGAAAATGCTTGTACGAATTCACAAATTATTTTAACAGATGATAAAGAATGTGACATATCTGGTAGTGAATTAGTTCAGGAATTTTTGAGCCTTAAGACTTTACTAAACAATACTGAATCGGAAGAAACAATAAAAGTTATGTTTGGTTGATTAACCAAAATAGTTGGCAAGATATTTTACGGAATTGTGGATAGTATCGAATCTTGCTAACCGTATCTGTACGAGCTAAATAAGAATGAAATTTCAATAAATTGAAATTTATAAAGACTTATTTACGTTCGATTATATTTCAACTTTTAAGAAAGTCTTTCGAGTCTTTTACAAAATGTTTATACAAAATATTTTTAACCAGTATTTAAATTATTTCGTCTCAATAAAAAAAAATGTGCTAGTACAAAAGCAAGGAAAGTACTCATCTAAGATTTTGCTAAGGGAAGAAATACTTTTTCGAAAGTATTTCTTCCCTTAGCCTACTTTAGTACGAAACTCTTACAATTTCTACTTTATTTTTTTTATTTTTTTTATTTTTACTGCGCTTAACTGCTGTGGTCATGTGCGCAGTATTTCTACTATATTAAACCACATACTTTACTGCAATATTCATAATATCCCTGTCGCAGCATCTTGCATTATATGGTGAACTTTGAACTTCTAATTACTTTTAGTAAAAATTATTTTTTCTCGAAAACACACGTACATTATGGATAGTGATTAAAGAACGTATTTTATATGATTTTACCGCTTTTTGTCATAGTGTAAAAAATTCGAAAAATTGCTTTGGCAAATTTTTGTAAAAAATTAATTTTTTTAGGTTTCGGACAACGGACGTGTCTACTGAAAAGTTAATCCAAAGCTGGGACTTCCAACATTTTAAAAAATTTTTTGAAAATAGGATATTTTGTTCGAAATCATGCGGACACATAAATTTTAGTGAATACCAATTTTTTTCGGGCTCTAGCGACCAAATTTCTGTGCCAGTCCCGGGCTCAAGTCTCACCATTACACCTACTATACAAACCCAATTTCGAAAATTCGGTAAAACACAATGTAGGTACATACAACAGTACTAGAAAAGAAACTATGTATATAAAATGAAAAACTATTATCTCCTGAACATAATATATAATTTAGGTTATTTGAAAATATCGATTTTATTTTCCATATAACGGAGACTTTTCACTTATAGGTACTTCTTTACATATAATGTGTTGTATCCTTATTCGAAAAATATCTTCCGTCTATGGGATTAGAATAAATATTTTATTGTAACGTATCTACGTTTTATGGATTTCCTTATTAATTTTTGCCCCGTTGCCAATAAGCGACGCTGATGTAAAATTATGAAGTTAATAAGATATCAGTCACATTAATTTCAATTTAAAAAGAAAAAAGATCTTTATTCTATGCTATCGTATAGTATAGATTTACATAATATTCTATTTAAATGAAATTGGAAATCGGAAAGAAGTGCTTATTAGATTATTAGTTTCTTTTATTGAATGTGACTTATATAATAATAATAATAATGGGGTTTAATGTACGTTTTTCAGACAATAGTCTGAATGTTCATGGAATATTAGAATTTTACTTATATGTTCATGGAATATTAGGATTTTACGATAGTATTTGCTACATTTGTGTCTTTTATTGTCGTGAAAAATAAACTTACATTTTTTTAGCTAATTTTCTTTATGGACCAAAACAATACTAAAATTTTAAATTGAATGAAAATATAAAGCATCTTTTCAAAATCGAGTTTAGCGATACACTACAGCTGAACATTTTTTATGCGATCTTTTTTGGTGTGATTTTTTTTATACGACTTTTGTTACGCAATTTTTATATGCGATTTTTTAAAAAATGACTATTAAAATGCATAATGTTAATCAAAAGCAAAAGAAAGTAAGAAATCTAAACATTAATTATAATAATTTATTTTGATAAAATTACTTATTGAAGGTTTTTAAGCATTTAATCAGTACATTGCTGCATAAGAATATACATGCTTAAGTTATTGCATCATTAAGTTTTTTTACAAATGTAGGTATTTATCACAATTTTTAACTTCCCATTGGAAGTTATTGTAATGGGTCCGATTTTACGAATCGCTAATTTGAACATATTTGCACGTTTCAAGGTCACTAGAATCCGAATCCATCGTTTTTAGCATAATGTCTGTGTGTGCGTTCGTTAGTTCTTTCGTTCATTCGTTAGTTCATTAGTTCGTTCGTTCGTGAATTTTTTTTTCGTCTCGTATATCTCGAGAACTAATGATGATATCAACTCGGGACTAATTTTATTAGATGCTTAATTAAAGCATGAAGACCGGATAAAGTTTTTAGCAAATTCGGATTTTCGGTTTATTTTTTATAATAAAAAAACGAAATTAAAAACTTTTTGTGAAATATTTCTCGTTTCACATTACTCGAGAATAAATGATGATATCATTTATTTAATGAGGGGTGGAGTCCCCTACGAGACACAGGGCACGAAGCCTCTCAGTGGGGTGCAAGGAGCAAAGCCCCTGTCGGGAGTTCGGGGGGAGAAGCTCCCTGAATTTAAAACAAAAATTATTTATGTACAATAATCTCTAGTCTTTAAGGGCATCCAATGGGAAGTTTAAAGTGTGGTAGACCTGTCCCCCCAAATTTTCATAATATTATAAAAATGAAATAAAATGTTCTCATATGTAAATTAATGCCTTATCTTGTTTAGAAAAACAACTTCTAAGGAAATCGTTCTAAAACAACTTCTAAGGAAAAGTTTTGAGCGTTTTGAGTTACAGTCTCATATTTTTACAGTCTGGAGCGAACTATACTTTTGTAGCGATGATCTTATTTAATTTTAAGAAAATTCAGTGTATTCAGATATCTTTCTGATAGTAGAATTAAATATTGTAGAATCATGAAAAAAAATTATGTTGAACAAACTTAAAGCGGTGTGTCGAATTCATGTATAATGCATGTATATAGTGTAATAAACAACAGGAAAAGTTTTATTCAAGAAAAATCGTCGAAAAATGATTTTTGATGAATATTTTAAGGTACACCTTTCTGTGCTGATAATATCTAACTTTCTAAAATTTTCCTGCGAACTAATTTTTGAAATTTAGCTACAGTAGAGCATTGGTTACCCAAACTAATTGGGTCTGAAATTAGGAAAGGCTGAAGAAAATATTAAACTTCTCAATATTTGGACATATTATTCAAAAAATAATTCGAATGTCACTCACAGACTTATATAACTCTTGCGACTTTTGTTCATAGTTCCATTAAGGTAGTTCTATTGAGATATGCAAGAATACAAAGTTGTGAATTAATGTTACCTAACATCTGTATTAAACGGGTATTAGTTCTTTATTTCCTTCCATAATATCTGTACTGAACAATCTTGATACCAACAGAGTACCTAGTACGTATACACGCATGATATAACTGTTCTGAAGATTGGTTCTGAAAAGAATAGATGATAAATTTTGTTGGTAGGTATAGTTTTTTTACGTTATCTCAAAAAGTGAACAGTGAATCGGTATCAAATTCCGTGGAGCTTTTGTTTATATATGGAACTATTTAGCAAAATTTTTTTTATGGTTCATTTCAGTTAAATTTAACCATGCTTTGTCACTTTGAATTTAAATAATTTCCGTTTTCTTGGCTTTATCTCTTTTATTATTGCATTTACGTAAATTTTAAATTTGCAGTTTATTTTTAGAAAAGAATAGAAGATTGATTTGTTTCGAATATAAGAATTATTTAATTTTTAACGAAAACTCATGATTTTTACATAATATGAAATATAAGTAAATCAACTATAATGAAATTGAAATGGTGTAGCAAATTTCCATGTACACTATTACATCGATTTTCTCCGTTCTTATACAGTAAAATAGTATTTTACAATATAAGTTCGGTAAGTTGCTTTTACTGATCGAGAAAATGTTGCGAAAACGAGACCCGCAGGGTCGAGTTTTTGCAATTTTCGAGATCAGTAAATGCACTTAACGCATCGTGTATTGTATAATATTTTTTGCACGATCGATTTAAAATAATCAAAGAATAAAAATATTATGTTAAATAAAAAATAAAATTCGGATAATATAGGTGAAATTTATATTTCTATGTTATGACATAGAATGCCATGAATAAATATTATAAATATTTTTAACAACTAATACGAATCTTTGTACTGACAACTGACAACTATATTTGTAAATAAAAAATTAAGTGTCAATATTTCACTGGCGTGAATATCATTATTGAATTTTCTATTAAAAAAATTGAGGAAAATAGTTTGTTAAACTATAATATTAGTGAGAATAATGAAATTGTCGAAGCATTTTATTTTTGGCTGCAAATTTATTCTCGTAAAATGAAAGGAACTTTATGAAAACCACAGAAAATTTTAATGATTGAACGACCTTTTAAAATGTCAATAAAATGTGAAGACTAATGGCAACAATAATAATAATAATGTGCAAACTAGTGAAAATTTTCATATTAATCGATTTATTTTCCTAATTGTTCAAATTGTAGTTTTAATTTCAATATAAATAAATAATTACAATCATTTTTGAACTAATTTCACTTACCACACTCCTATTTACTTACCACGCATCTATTTCACTTACCGCACTGTTATTTTTTGGTTTCCATGGATATAAACAAACGTTCGGGAAATGTAACTTACCAGCATTGTCAACAGCATCGGTAAATGCATGAAAATACACGATCGTGCAAAAAAAATGTTTCAAAGAACAAATTCTAGTCAACACATTTTAAATAATAAGTACCTACACAAAATTTGAAAACCTTCCTAAAAAAATCCCGACAGAACTACGTTAAGGTCATTTTGAAAAACTTGTTTCTTGCCCGTTATTTTTTTTAAATTTTTACCCTTCAGGACTTTAGGCGTTTAGTTAACCAACTCTCTACTACATATAACAATAGTATTGTTACTATAATATTAAATACCACAAATTTAAATTCAGCTGAAGCCTGAATGGCTTATTTCACACCAAATAATAAATAAAACTTCTATAACAAAATAGACCTGATCGTATCGTCAAAAAATTTGTAATTCAATATGTATTTTTATAATTAATTTTTTCATCTGTCTATTATACTTATATATTGTTATATTCTAATACAGTTATTTAAAATAATAATTTCTTTATTATAAACATCATTGTTCCGTTAAGGTTAATGTTGTTAAAGATTTTAATTACTATTAGTCAGATAATTAAAATTAATTGTTAAAACTTTGTGTGGTTCTAACAGCATCCAACAATACTTCATTCTAAGACGATCAATTTAATTAGGTATGTATGTATATGTCTATGTGAAAATGTTTGTCAGAAATTGACTAACTAATGATTCTATTCAAACAATACTACACAGATACATGACTAGCTACATCACTAAATGGTACCTATATAAGTTAGGTGAATTACAGTAACTATCAAAGTTGTATTTAAATGCATCTAGCATATACGTAGACAGAGGTAACTACATAATCGGTAACGTTACATGTTACAACAAAATCATTATTCATTATTATACTATTGTACGGCGATTCGCTTTGTATTCGGATAATGAAACTCAGAATGTAAGTAAATCAGTTTCTACACAGTTTTCAGTGAACTAAGTTTTTGTGTAACAAATAAAAATTAAATTTTATTGAATCAGTGCAATAGTTTCACTGTTTCAAAGTCCAACTATTTCGAACAAATATAGTTCTGTATTTAAAAAAAAATTATAATAGGGTTGACCGGGGTAATTGTGAATTGGGGCAATTGTGAACGGCGCCTATAATTTCTAAAATAACATCAATATTGTTAAAAATCAACTCTTAATATGTTTTTCTGTTCTTTCTTAATATGCTATTAAAAATTCATAACAATTCTCCAAGTATTAGTATCTTTTTTTTTATTTTGAAAAAACCCTTGCAAAATTTTATGTATCTTACTTCGACCAATCCTCAAAAAAAAATTTTTTTTTAACTACATTTTCTTTTTTTAAAAGGTAAGAAATGGTTAAAAGTACTTCTAAAGAAGTGGTCTAAACCCTGAGAGGGTTCCTTATTAACTGCTAAAAAAATTGGACAATTTATCACCAATTCACAATTACCCCATGATTTTAAAATTGTGGGGTAATTGTGAACGTCATTCACAAATGCCCCCATTCGGTCAAAAATTTCAGTAGTGTTCTTTTCAGAGTTGAAAATGTTGATGAAGGTGCTGGTGATCTTATTGTACAAGTTTCCGTTGTACAAACAATACAAAAAAATGTTGTTTTTTATTCATGTAAACTAAATATATTTCCTTGAAAAAGTCTTATTTTCTTTGTTTTTGTGTGAATACATGTAATTTTTTGATTTTTAATATGACAAAATGACAAAATATCATCAAAATATCATTCTTAGCTTTTAATAAATTTGTTCCTACAATTTTTGTTATTTTTCTTTAACCTTGATTTTTTGTAAAAATTTGAGGTATGCGTAACTTGCATTAAACAAACAGAAAGTGTGACCGCTAAAGTATGATGAAAAATTTGAAAGTGGAGTAAATGTGAAGAATTTGAGTTGGGCTTTACTCTGACGTACCACACTTCTCTTGTAATCCATTCTAAATAATTTTTCTGATGGCATTCACTTTTACCCCGAAATTCATAAGATTTGCAAAACCGCACCGGGGAATGTGAATGGCTTATGAAATTTTTGTTTTTCATACGAATTTGCTCAAAATTTGTGTGGTGCATCCTAAATAATGTAGAATTAAAAATAAATCAACCATAACGTGATATATAAAATAAAAAATACTTAAAACAACGCTTTTATCTCAACTCATGAAAATCCATTCACAATTATCCCGGTCAACCCTATATTAAAATATTTGTAAAACAATTTGAAAGAAAATAAGTTATTTAGTTACTTTATACAGAACTAAAGGAAAATTTCGGAACCCTTATACAATTTCATTAATTCCTACTATCCGGTCCATTCGTCCATTACATCAATTGCTATACAGTCAGAAGCCTTATAGCTAGATTTTCGAGCTACAACACAAACTTTTGCTTTTTAAATGACACTGTATAGTAATTTGTCTATAAAACAAATCTAATAATGCATCAACTGAAAACACAAATGAAAATAAATTTAGTACCCAAGCTCATTATCTTTTTTGTTTTTATCGGTTTCTGTTATATTATGTATATTATTAAAACGAACTGCTTCTTATACATTCTAAATTGCTACAAATGTTCGTAATTTAGATTTTTGAATATAGGTGCCGCATTCAATTCCTAGTTTTTAATGTTTTTATATCACAACATTAATTCAAAAAATTAGTATTCAAAAGTAATCTAAAAATTTGAAGTATATTCATTAATTTGTTGAAAACTATTTGAATTTTTTATTTGTTTAAGAAAGAGCATAACTAGCAATAAAATACATGCATATACACCTAATCCATCTATGAAAGGCGCATTGGAGTCGTTCAATAATTATAGAAAGGGATTGTTTTGAATCGAAAATATTACTAACAAGTATACCTAAAAAGTATAGAAATATCTGATATTAGATGGTATTTTGTTTTTATAAAAAAACAAAATTAAAAAGTATAACTTATTTTATAAAAAAATCTTTTATTTCCTTTGAAAATACTTTTTACAAAATTATATGTACCTATATAATTTATTGTCAAACACAAAATAATTTTTTTTTTTATTTTCCAATGAATTAATTTTTCATTCGTTTTCCAACGAATGAAAACGTAATAATCTGTTTTTTTTCGCAATTACTTCACATCGAAAGTCAGCCATCTTGAACTAAAAGGTTTTTAAATAAATTATATTCTTAGATCGTTTTCTATCACTTCGAATTTTAAAGATATGATATTTAAAACGCAATTTCTCAAAAATATGAAATAAAACAATGGAAATTTGAGTGTTACGGGTAGTTTTAAAGCATAAACTATTTTTTGAGAAATTCTTAAGCATAAGTTTCCATTAAAAAAAGCGCTACAAGTTTTCATCATGGCTTGAAAAATATCAGAGCTATAAAGCTATTGACTATGACTTCATCATCGGTATCTACAACTCTTATTTAAACAATTTTTTGATTAAATCGATGGTTGGAAACTCTCAAAAAACTCACTATCTATAACAAGAAAAAAAAGTAAATAAATAAAAATAAAGATATTTCTGTTTCTTTAGATACTTCTGAATGAAAATTTTATTTCATGTAACATATCGTGTAGGATTCGTTAGAAGAAAGTTCTCAAAATTAAGTAGCGGCTCCTTTTATCTTTTTTATTATTAGGCTCCGTTTACGAAATAAATATTGACCTTTCAAGTGAACTTTTATGCACGTCCCTAAAAATTTTCAGCCGCGAGGCCAAGAAAAAACATACAGTTGCTCGCACCTATTAAATAGAATAGTAGCATTTGAGAACTACAAACTAAAATTATCTCTTTAAGAGATATATGAAATCATATTATCACACAATTGAACCTCGTAGTAATATATTACACGTGCAAATAACATTGCCGAAATGTATTTATCTATGGTTAAGTATGATAAACCGTAAAAAATGTAATTAAATATCATATTTTACCCCAAAAGCTGGAAAGAAGTCAAGCCCAATGTTACCGTTCGCACTTGGTAAATTTTTTGCTCACGCAGACTTAAACGTTACAAACGTTAACGAAACAATAAGAAAAAATTATATATTTCAATGAAATTTCTTTTGCGACTTAAACTTTTAAATCATAATAATTATGTGAGGCACATAGACGAAAAAAAATTATGACACTTGAACGAAGTCATAGTGGATGATTATTTCCAAAATAGTTAGGTATATTCTATAAGTAAATTCGTTACTATTCTTTTATAATTCTCT
The DNA here is from genome assembly GCA_035578155.1 of Brachynemurus nebulosus. Lineage (NCBI taxonomy): Eukaryota > Metazoa > Arthropoda > Insecta > Neuroptera > Myrmeleontidae > Brachynemurus > Brachynemurus nebulosus. The sequence goes on along the minus strand of JAPWDM010000001.1, from coordinate 50,525,589 downwards.
AGATATACAGTAGCATTGTTAAAACTTGGTAAACATCCAAAAATCAAATGCTCCGCGACAAAAATTTCTCCCAGAAATTAGTTTTGTGGCGCTGACATCAGTGTTTTTGACTAATTAAATTTTTTATACATACCTTCCTTAGAACATCCATGAATATTGGTAAACGTAAATGAAGAAGGTACGACTGTGTCACCTTTTTCACATAATCATAGAAGTTATTTAATTTGAAATGCATTCGACACTTTTTTAACTAAAAAACCTTTAATTTTTATTAGACTTCTACGGTACGCATATTTGCATGAAAAAAATTATTTTGTTAAATGTTTAATATAATTAATTTCTCTTTTGTAAAGAGAATTAAAAAATTTAATAATCACATAAGTATGTGTATTTAGAACTACAATAACCGTTGACCACCGAGTTATATAAAAATTAGATAAAGAAATAATGGATAATATCATTGAATATAGTTTTCAGTGGCGTCTGAAGCCTAATGCATTATCACAGGGCTTCTTAAACTATAGGTCGCGACCTCATTTAGGATCGCTTAGTGAAATCTTGGGGTCATAGCGAAAATTTTTTGTATGTATATATATTGTTACCTAATCAATAAATCCTTACAAAATAGTTATATATCTCTATTTGGGGTCGCGAGTGAAAAAAGTTTAAGAAGCCCTACTTTATCATATTGGAAGCACTTTTTATTAAACCTATCAAATTCAAAATTTCATGAATTAATAAATTAGATTTTTTCTTTCGATTATTTAAAAAATGATGTTATTCAAAAAGAATTTTCACTTAACTTTGGGCTAGATGAGCTTTGTAAGACCTCCTGATATATAGGCGGTGTTATATACAGAGGAACTATTTTTAAAAAGCTTTCATTCGCTATTCTTTACGACAATTAAAGAAAGCAACAAAGCCTGCTTTTATTTAATATGCATGACTTCGCTCGTCCAGCCTTACATTTTTCAGTTTTTTTTTCTTTTTTTTTTTCCAATTCTACTCAATATAAAAATAAAGTAGTAAAAAAATCAAATAAAATTTTTCCTGTATATTATATAGTTTTTAATATATAACTTTTTAGACAATTTTTGTCCACTTTTCTTCGATACCTTATAAAAATTTAAAAACTCTTTTGGTGAATTTCCTAAAGGAAGCAATTTTCCAAAAAAAAAAAAAATTAAATACATACAACGAAACAACTTTTTACATAAAATGAACTATTGCACAAAAATAGAATATTAATTGAGACAGTTTAAACAAAAATTTACTTGTATTGGTCTAAAACTATGAAAATGAAATTCTGTACCAAGCTGTCCGAGAATCATCAAATTTTAAGAATTCCTAGACATGTATTCAAAGGCGTAACTACAATGGTACAAGTGGAAAGCGCAAGACGAAAAGGAGCGCAAGAAGGAAAAATAATTTTTTTACTGGGAAGTGATTTTTTACGTTGTGGTTCTTACAACATGTGAAAGAAATTTGGAAATTTCTTTTTTTGCCTGTCAGTTTTCTTTCAAAAAAATTGAATTTTTGGGGATGGGTGCTTGAGTTTAATTTGCTACAGGGCGCAAAATTTGTAGTTACGCCACAGTATGTAATATGAATCTACTCTCTGAAAGCACTGGAACATGGGCTTGAGGTAAATGTTAATTGCATTAATGGTATTTTATCTATAGGTATATCTGATAGGTAAATATTTGCTTATTAGCGAATTTCCAGAAAGAATTCTGGAAATTCAGCTATTTTAGTTTCCAAACGGTTCAGATTTAAATAAAATATACGAACGCGAGGCCATAGGCGGTGACACATTTCGCGTACCCTTTACACTGCTTCTGTTATGCAGTGAGTTCCAGTACTTATCTTGCACAAATAAACAATCCTCCACTGTTTAAATATTTTAATTGGATTTTATTTTTATACTGAAAAATGAACAATAATGCAAAAGAAACAAGAGATAAATTAATACGTCACATTAACATATATCGAAAATTAAACTATGTGTAAATGTAATATGTGTAATGTCAGATATTAAATTGTCACACTTTGCCCTTCAAAATAAATTTAATTAATCTATTGTGTCTTTACTGCAGCTACATAAGCACACGCGGCATTTATTATTACTGTGTCATAATGACATATTGACCAATTTATCTCTGTTTTTTCTGAAGAACTCCAATATCGTTTTTCTTTGTTACAATATAATTTCATTTCATACAAAATGTGGCGCCCACAAATTATATTAAACTATTTAGTAAAGTAATATAATTCTGTAGTTCAACGTACCATATACGTATTGTATGTGTCATATTTTGAGTTCAATAACATTATATTATGTAGGTATGTAACTATAGAAAAATTTTTTCTAATACCGCAAATATTTCGAACACGTTCACTGCCGCATGCACGCGTTCGTATAGTATATTGCAGAATTAGCTGGGACCGCATTTACACGATTATTAACAAGTAGTGTGTTTTCATACTTATAATTAAAAAAAAATAATTTCATTGATGAGTGAAAATTATTTAGGTTTTGACTTTTAGGTAAATCAATATACTTATAGGTACATACATATTAATTTTCATTCAGCAGATGACAGTGTTACGTTTAGTTACAGTACCTTATTTAAAATTTATAAACGTTATTTATCGTTAAGTGTGTGGTGGGATCTGAAGAAGTGTTAGCGCGGCATACATAGTTTTAAAAAATTATAAGAAATTAACAAAAGGATTTGAATTAGACGGATTGAACCATACTTGAACAAGAGAGAAACCTTTTCAAATTTTAAGTAGGGAATTAATTCTCGATAATTATTTATTAAAAAAATTCATTGGAATATCGAAAAGTAACTTTCAATATCTGCTTTAAAAAATTCGACATAAAATTCAAAGTCAGTCGACAACAATGAGGAACCCAGTAATCATAACAAGATTGTGACATTCTCGGTCAGAAATTTGATTATAGAGCCCTCTAGGTAAGAGTAGAGAACTGATGTGACCGAGCAGTGTTTACATATTTTCGCTCAGGGATTGGTATCGTCGACAACACACAAGCCAGTAGTGGCAATATAGAATATATTTCTGGGCCATATGGACATATTGCCAGAAATATTTTTGAATCTCGAGCAATATTGCCAACCATCGTTGCCGGCCACACATTGCCGTAAAATGTTACTCGTGTACAAGCATCTTTAGAAACATTGTAAGATAAAATTAAATATTAATCATGTCTTAAGTTAAATGAGAAAATGTTAATTTTCCAAGCTTTTTTTTTTATTTTAAATTATAAAATAAATTTCTAGATACTTTTTTCGATTCTTAAGTTTGATGTTTAGTGGTTTACAAACGGAACTTAACATCGAAAAGTGGAAAATGAAACTCAATTTCATTTTAAAAGATTTTTCTAACGATACCCCAAACGATGGATTAGTGGGGAAGAATTTGCGTCCGCACTTTTAAAGAAGCGACTTTTGACTGCATATTAATTTTTTTTTTTATTTAGAATGTTATACATAGTATTGTTGTCAAGAGCTATTTTGTGCAAAAGTATTTTGATCCAAAGATACAAAATTATAAAAATGTAACGGACAGACGAAGGGTACTGAAGAAATTATAATTATTTCGTAATTTTGACTACAAAACCCTAAAATGTTCACAGAAAACCACATTTTATCTCTCTTTAATGAAAAGATGTCTCATGTCTACAAGTATTATTTCTCTTCAGGTTGCAAATAATTACTTGGCAAATAACGTTGACCGTGTAAATTTTTACGATAACTTCCTATATCCATCTTAAATTCAGCCACCTATTACTCTACCTTACAAATGAATTAATTAAATATGTAGTATATTATACGAAACCAAATTATGTACCTACTGCAGACAAAGTATTCTGTAACCATGCCCACACCTATAGTTTACCAGGAGAACATTTAAATTAAAATTTCTTCTCATTGCATTGTGACAGAACCCGCGGAGGACCTTTATTGCTTGTAAATTAAATTCCCAAGCTGTAGATATCAAATCTACAGTTATTCATTCATTAAATATCTCTCACTGACTATAATCGCTATATAACATACATATTTGCTTAAAGCTATTATAGTATTTGCCTGTATACCTACATATATTTCCATTTCTCTTTAAGTCCACCCATGAACTCAGTTGGAGGTCTCTCCTCTTTCGTGAATGTTGGAATATATTAAACATTTCAAACCAAAATTTAAACTCAGAGGAAAATAAAAATAGTAGAGATTAAAAAATGTCTATTTAGACCCCGAGTTGATCTGATGATTAGGAGCTCAGCTTCTTGTCTGGTAGATCGCGAGTTTGCATCCAACCGGGGGAAATCTATCATCCAACATTAATCACAATACCTTACATTTCATTTACAATAACCGTATTACTACAACCAAAAACTATAGTAATTCGCCAAAAATGGTGCCCATGATTTTAGTTGTTGCGCACCTAACCAGTAGAAAAAAAAGTCTATTTGTGCTTGATAAATATTTATCTATTACTTGTGTATAGTGCACTTATAGAGCTTCATTTTCCTTTGTTAAAAGGAACTTAGAAAATCTATTAATGTATTTTGATGAAATTTAAACTTCTGCTTTTAATCTTAATAAACTGTTTTTTCTTAAAACTATTTAAAATCTCATTGTAATTAATCTTGTACGTATATAACTGTTTGCTGATTCGACTAATAACAAAATCGTGTAATCGATTAACTGACAACGTTTAGTTTTTCTATTTCCTTTTTCTAATTATATTGTAACATGTCAGTGCAACGAACAAAAGTTTGATACATTTATAAAACGGAGTAGAACAAATAGCTGTTGTTTACAACAAAAAAAGAAAAGTATGGAATTTAATTAAGTTTTCAGTTTTCAAGTGTTAAGAAAAAAGCACCTGAATTCTAGTAAAACTACACATACTGTTGTGAACATAATATAGGGGTGTATTGTAAGATTTGTAAGTGATTAGTAGATCAGCTTTTAAAAAATGTTTTCTTGTTTATTTATATATCTTATCATGGTGATTTCTATTTGGATATATTAACACAAAAAAGAATTCATAAAATTTCGTTCAGAAACTAATAAAGACAACACTTAGAATTAGTAGATTCATGTTTAACATTATTATACATTTAGTATACACTTTTACACACTCTTACCTTACAATTTGTATTATCATAAAATATGCGCTTCCCCTATATCTACCTGCGAAAAGAGAGTTTGAGATAGTTTTTCTAATTCTTGTATTTTTTATATTCACTCTAAGAAAAAAGGGTCAAAAACGTGTAAAATAACTTAAATTTAGAGCAAAATTACTCCTCGCTCTGAAAATATGCACTATTATTTGTGTAATATGAAAAAATTGGTGTATTTTTATATAATTTGTGTATAATTACTGTTTTTTTTTAATATTACACAAATAAAGGTGTAACTTTGGATTTTAACAACGTTTTTGATTTATTTTTACACCACTAAATAGCAAAACCCATGCGCGCGCAAATGAGTTTATGTATTTTAATATTATCTGTTATTGAATTGCTGTATTATTTATACGTACATAAGTAATACTCTTAAAGGTTAAAAGTTATGTTTTCAAATTAGCTGAATTAAACAAAAGTATTTTTTGATAAGATATATAGTTAATATGATTATAACGTGTATGATAAATTAATCTTTAAATATGCTACAAAAACAGTGTTATAGTGGTGTACTGGTGTTTTGTTTTTATTTGCATTGTGCAAATGGCTTCTGGAATAATGTGCAAAGAATACTGTAATATAAATTTGTTTGTTTCCAAAATGCTGTCCTGATGATACATTTAAAATATTTCAGGTAAGTTAATTTTTTTAATTTTGCTTCATACAAATAGTTATGTAATTTGATAAAAGTTTATTTTACAATTTGACTAATAATTTATTTTGGGGGGTTGTCAATTTCTGTGAAAATTAAAACATTATCTACAATTCAGATATCTTTTAACACACTGACAGGGGGTAATAATGTCACAATAGATCGTTCTGAAGTTAGACTATCGTATGTAAGGTTTTTATTAGGTTTCGTTATTTTAGGTTAAGTTATGTAATTTTCGGTATCGATAATTTTCGATAAGGAAAACTATAATATCCATTAAAAAACAAACCTAATAAAGACCTTACATATGATAGTCCAACTTCAGAACCACTTATTGTGACATTATTTTACCCACTATCAGTGTGTTAATAGCAAAAATTAGTGTATATAAACTAGTATGTAATTTAAGAGGGTGACTCACCCCCTCTCCATTGTTGCTCAAACTCAATTTTGAATTCGAGAATTTCATTTCTACGTTATTCTAATTGTCTTAAGCTATTTTCCATGAAGAACTCCTTGAAATACCCAAATTGTACGACTATTCGACAGAGTCACCCTCTAGTTAACTACCCCTAGACTTAATATTAGGGCATTGAGCAAAAACAGGTCAATTAGATTTTTTGACGTAGATTTCAAATCTGTAAACAAAAAATTTATATTGTTTATTTTTCACCCCCTTTTTGCAAAATTAACCCCCAAATTTTAACCCCCAACCACTCCGGTTGATGTAATATGAACAAATTGCATATCAATAGATAGCTCTTTAAAAAAGAGCAATATCGCCAATTTAAACTTTTTCTCTATCTCTTACTGTTTTCGAGATATTTAAAAAATTAAATTTTTACCCCAATTTTTGGAGGGCGATTTCACCCCTTCAAACCGTTTTTCCGCAGATAAAAAAAAATACGTGTCCCTTAGTTTTTAGTGTTCTATAATATATTTAAGTTTCATCGAAATCGATAGGTCCGGCCTCGGGACCTTTACTTGTTAGTGCGTGTCAAGAACACGCACTTAACGAATTTTTTTTTTTTTGCTTTACAGTAATATAAATTCATAACAGGTTTAAATTGAAACGACGCGACGTATGGAAATCGAGTTTTTTAAGTAATAATAACAATGGTAATAATAATAATGGAATTTAACGTTCGTTTTTTAGACAATGGTATGTAACGGACGTCACTCACATCATTATTTCTCAACTTTTTCATGATGGTATGGGCGGAGAACAAGAAAAGCGGTATAAAGATTTGGCAGGTGTCTGTTTGCAACCATCTTCTTAAGGACGATGTCGATATTCATCTGGAATTACGATGCGAAATAGCAGAAAACTTTCACCAGCATATAACCGGTTACGGAATTCAAACCCTCAGTCTACCAGTTCGGAAGTGCCAGTGCCTAAGCACGCCGGGTTACTTTGCTGGTGAGTTTTTTAATCAAAAATTTAATATCTGTACATTCATTAAAATAACCTAAAAGTAATTGTGTAGCAAAAACGAAATTTTCTTAATTTTGAATTGCTGTGAAATAGTTATTGAAAAAAGAAAAAATAAATAAGCAAAAATGGTTATAAAATTAAGTAACCCTTATTTTCTGATTTGTTTAGAAATCGAAATTGGTGAAGAGATCTGTGAAACCGTAGCATACATTTTCCCTGAAGTTCTAGTAATTGCAAGAGTCAGCAGAATATTGGGCGGAGGACAGGAAAAGCGGTATAAGGATTTGGTAGGTGTCTGTTTGCAACCATCTTTTTAAGGACGATGTCGATATTCATCTGGAATTGCGATGGGAAATAGCAGAAAACTTTCACCAGCATATAACCGGTAACGGAATTCAAACCCTCAGTCTACCAGTTCGGAAGTGCCAGTGCCTAAGCACGCCGGGTTACTTTGCTGGTGAGTTTTTTAATCGAAAATCTAATATCTGTACATTCATTAAAATAACCTAGAAGTAATTATGTAGCAAAAACGAAATTTTCTTAATTTTAAATTGCTGTGAAATATTTATTGAAAAAAGATAAATAAAATAAATAAACAAAAATGGTTATAAAATTAAGTAATCCTTATTTTTTGATTTGTTTAGAAAAAGGAATTGGTGAAGACATATGTGAAACCGCAGCCTACATTTTCCCTGAAGTTCTAGTAATGGCAAGAGTCAGCAGAATATTGGGCGGAGGACAAGAAAAGCGGTATAAGGATTTGGTAGGTGTCTGTTTGCAACCATCTTCTTGAGGATAATGTCGATATTCATCTGGAATTATGATGGGAAATAGCAGAAAACTTTCGCCAGCATATAACCGGCTACGGAATTCAAACCCTCCGTCTACCAGTTCGGAAGTGCCAGTGCCATAAGCACGCCGGGTCACTTTGCTGGTGAGTTTTTTAATCAAAAATCTAATATCTGTACATTCATTAAAATAGCCTAGAAGTAATTTTGTAGCGAAAGCGAAATTTTCTTAATTTTAAATTGCTGTGAAATAGTTATTAAAAAAAGAAAAAAATAATAATCAAAAATGGTTATAAAATTAAGTAGCCCTTATTTTCTGATTTGTTTAGAAACTGGAATTGGTGAAGACATCTATGAAAGCACAGCATGCATTTTCTGCGAAGTTCTAAGAATGGCAAGAGTCAGCAGAATATTGTTTTTCTTATATTTAAGTATTGTTTAGTTAATTTTCTTAAACTATATTTTTGATATGATGTAACTACAATTTTAATCCATAAGTTTTTAATATTATCATTGTAATCTAATTACAATTAAATTTTTTATAAGATATTGCTTAAATAATTGTGTCTGCAAAACGTAAGCATTATAAAAAAAAGTCATATCTCAAAATTTTGACCAGTTTAATTGGCAGTTACACTGCAAAATAAAGATTACCTATGTTCATGAAAGCAAGTAAACGTTCATAATAAAACTTTTATAATCTTACTTTTTTGGAGTGTTTATTTTAAAATTTACCAAAAAAATTATTATTTTATCATACGACACACTTATATAGAAATTTAGACATAATAAGCAAAATATTTAACATCTCGAATCTTTTTGTATATAATTCCAAATTATTCTATATGTCATATTATTATAAATATTTATGTAAAAAAAACCATCAATAATCTTTTTTGATTCGTTATTTTCAATTAAGTTGAATCAGTTTATTCTTTTCAGCACAATTGAATCACTCATACTGATTCAGTTGAATTGAATCAGAATGAGTGATTCAGTTGGATTAATATTACACTTTTCTGGGTGTAAACATTACTATATAAGTGTGTAAAATTACATTTTCAGGTGTACAGGCGTGGTTTAAAAATACATTAATATGATGTAATTTTACGTTTAACTGCGCACTATTGCGAACTGAATGTGTAAAATTACATCTTGTTGTGTAGTTAATACACAAATAAAACGTAATCTATTACACACCTGGACCGTAATTTTACGTACGACATGTGTAAAACTACACATATGAGTGAGTAATAATTACACCATGATGGTGTATTTTTCACCTTCGTACATTACAGTTTGTAATGTTACTGTCATTATAGAAGGCATTTAATTGCCTCCTATAATAGTAGTAAAACGGTACATTTTTTTCTTAGAGTGTTGTATACAATTATCGTTTCATACTCTTTTAATTAATTTATGTGGGAAAACCTAATAATGTTTTAAATATAGTTAAACGTATTGAAAACAATTTCCTTCAACTCCTTAAATTGATCAATTAATATCAGCTCCTTACAACCAAATAAAAAAGCCAATTACTTGTAGAAAATACTAATGTTGCTTTATAACTTAATATTTTAAAGATTTTTTCTTAAATTCTCAAAGGCTACATTTCAAAAATCATCACATGTTTGGAATGTTTACGTCTACATTAGTTTTTCAATACGACACACCATTAGTGAGATATTTACGGTAAAAGTTTTTGACAACGAAAACAAACATAATAAAAACAATGTATATATGATAATCCAGTTTCAGAAGCACTTAACATTACTACACACCGCCAATAACAATGGGTATATGAAAACTAGCATATGTAAGTTAAGAGAGTGATTCATCCCCTCCCTGTTACTCACACTCAATTTTGATTTCAGGAATCTTATTTCTATGTTATTCCGATAGCCTTAAACTATTCATCACCAATAAAAACTTCTTAAACTACTCAGACGTCTCAGATAGTCGATAAAGTCAACCCCTACTTAACTAGCCATAGATTTAATATTATGAAATTAAGCAAAAATAGGTCAACTTCAGTCTTTCATATAAATTCAAAATCTGCAAATAAAATTATGATATTTCTTATTTTTCTCACCCTTTTTGCAAAATTAACCCCTAATTGTAACCCTTATGCATTTCTATTGACGTAATTTGAACAGAAAGCATACCAACGGATAGCTCTTTAAGAAAATATTACATCACTAATTCAAACTTTTGCTTATTACACTTTTTGAGTTGTTTGAAAAATCAGATTTTTACCCTAATTTTTTTCCTTTAAATCGTTTTTCTGCCGATAAAACAAGTACGTTTCGCTTACTTTTTACTCTTCTACAACATATTTCGATTTCAGTAAAATCGATAGGTCCGATCTCGAAACCTGTACTTATGAATCGAAATATTTTCCTGACTTAAAAATATTACTCAAATTTTCAATGTAATTTTATTAAAAATCTAATAAGCGATAGTAAAAGCCATCTAGATATCAAAATAAATCTTAAGATCTTAAGAGTTGATCCTAAGAGTTAAGGTTCTTATTGATCTTAAGAGTTAAGGATCTTAAGAGTTAAGGATCTTATTGATCTTAAGAGTTAAGGTTCCTGGGGACTAATTAATAGTACTTAAGGATTAAATTAGCGGCATAATAAAATTCTATTCTGATGGAGACAAAATCTTCTAAAAATTCTTCTTGATATTTGTAATATTATCAAATAAGTATACAAACAAGCTTATGTGGGAAATTAAAAATCCTTATTTCAATAATAGAAGCTTCCTAAATTTAATTATAAAACTTTTTACTATCACTCCTATAACGTATTCACACCAAAGCGATAGGGAGTAAGTAGAACAGTAAATATAATAGTTTGACAGATATACAAAACAATTCCAACTCACATATAACTCTTACTTATGGCTTACAATTTAACGCTTCGATGTGAACAAACTTTTACTATTGTAAGATTAAATGGAAACAAATTTCGAAGCCATATATTACGCTGTAATATTTCAAAACTAATTTTCAAAATTTTGAAAGCAAAATTCAAAAGTTTACGTTTAAACAACACTTTTAGTTCTAGATCCATAACAAAACTATATACATATATATATATATATATATATATATATATATATATATATATATATATATATATATATATATATATACATATATATATATATATATACATATATATATATATATATATATATATATATATATATATATATATATATATATATATATATTGTTTGCGCCAGTTGTTGATTACATAATTCATTGGTCTGAACCATTTGAACGTTGTTGTTTTTTTTTTTTTGAAAAATAGAACAGTGGTAGTATATAATCAGTCATCCATTGGATCCTCGATGTACGGATCATTGCTACCGGTCTTGCACCGGTAGCCTTTATTACCGCCAATTTTTAGTTCAATTGTTACATTATACTTAGTTAGATAGAATCGGTCGACGCAGTTCGTTTTGCAATTTAGTTTCTCAACCTACGCAATAGATAATTAGTATAGTTTTTTTTTTCTTTTCGCAACAAAGAAACTCACAATTAAATTAGTGTTAATTAGTGTTGTTTCGTATTAGAAATTTCGCATTAGAAACCCTTCGTTAGTTCGTTTTTTTTACAATAATAGTTTAACCGCATTTTTAAAAACAATAGTGAAAATTAGCAAGATTACATGGAACTCGCCCGAACAAATTTTTAAATCTCAACAGGGGTCATCAAGCGTTACCTTTTCCTTCCCTTCCAAATTTTTCCCGGACCCCGATAAATATCAACGATTTAAACGGAAGGAGAATATTTCGGTGAGTGCAATTTCCATTTTGTATTCATTCTTTTTTACAGTCCGCTATTTTTTGATTTAGTTTGCAACAAAATTTATAGGATTTTACGAAGGATTTTAGTTTTACAATTACCAAATTGTCACAAAAACCTAGTCGCGTCAACATATATATATATATATATATATATATATATATATATATATATATATATATATATATATATATATATAGTTTTTGAATTTTGCTTTCAAAATTTTGAAAATTAGTTTTGAAATATTATGGCTTCGAAATTTGTTTCCATTTAATCTTACAATAGTAAAAGCTTGTTCACATCGAAGCATTAAATTGTAAGCCATAAGTAAGAGTTATATGTGAGTTGGGATTGTTTTGTATATCTGTCAAACTATTATATTTATTGTTCTACTTACTCCCTATCGCTTTGGTGTGAACACGTTATAGGAGTGATAGTAAAAAGTTTTATAATTAAATTTAGGAAGCTTTTATTATTGAAATAAGGATTTTTAATTTCCCGCATAAGCTTGTTTGTATACTTATTTGATAATGTTACAAATATAAAGAAGAATTTTTAAAAAATTTTGTCTCCTTCTGAATAGAATTTTATTATGCCGCTAATTTAATCCTTAAGTACTATTAATTAGTCCTCAGGAACCTTCTTAAAAAGATAATATTTCTTAACACTTTACAATTCGATAACACAACATGTATGTTATAGGCAGAACAATCGTACAGAGGCCGATCACGATCAGTGATTACACATGTATAAGGAATATTTTTCGAATCTTTTTGTTAACCATCGCAAAGACCGGAAAAAAAACACATGTTTTGGAACTAGTATCCAATGTAAGCGGGTTTTCAAGAAAAAGTAACTTCTCCAACCGGAAATTTGTTATGTTATACTGAATGTTGCGACAGGGGTCGCAGAGGATTCATAAGCTGAGTCGTTAGTAGTTTACGTATTATTTAAATTAGGGGTTAAAGATTTTTTTTATTTTGTCTATCAAACTATCAAAACTGTTTCTAAAAATATCATACCTTTCTAATTTATGTAGAATATATCCCTTAAATCGAAAATGTATATTTATACCAGTTGATATTCGAATCAAATAGTGGCACTTCCGTTACTGGGTTATGAGAACCCGGGGCAATTCTGTTTGAATATGCAAAAACGTGTACGTATACAATAAAGTCAAACAAAAAATTCAATAAAACGTATTTCTGACTTTCTGTTACGTTATCATACTATTTTCTTTTTTTTTTTGTATGTGTGTGTATATATTTTGCAATAACAGAAATATTTTATCTTCCATAACTAAACTACCGCCACCGCTGATGGTGGAAAATCAAATGTACGAATTCTAAAATAACAAAGTATGAAAAATCTGACTTTTTATGATGCATATAAAATATTTTAGTGACGACTCGGTAACCTTCGCTACAGCTTTACACTGGTATACCTATTTTTTTATGTACAACACAGTGCAAAATCGAACGTGTTAAAATACAGTACACTGAAAATTAGATTGGGTTTCTTCTACGTGCGTCTACACTCAGGTATATAAGTATTATTATGACGAAATTTTGTTCGTATTTAAATATACATTAATATTCGCTTATATGCTACAGTTGGTATGTGTATATAGCTAAACTGAAACGTGAACCCTTGATTTTCATTTGTATACCTATATATGACCAAATCATTAGGTAAATTAAAGATCACATAGTGATTGAAACATTATCAAACTACATCGGTTGGGAATCGAACCCAGGATCTCTTGATAACCAGTCAAGAGATCCTTGTGCCTTACGCTCTAGACCACAATTATTCAGTAACGTATATTACTCTTTGAATGTGTTAATTTCAGATATTATCGAGTGCTTGTAAAACATTACTAAATATGGTAAAGAACTTCTCATATATAATAAAATATATATTTAAATGTTTTAATATTTACAAATAAGAAATACCATTTGATTTTGAGTAATGCTCAAATGAGTGAATATTAAACAACTTCGCGCAATTAAAAAGATAGTATACGTGACTGAATGGTTGTGGAACAAGAATCGTGTGGCTTACTGGGTAAGACACTTGCTTGGTTAGCGAAAGATCTGGGGTTCGAGTCCCCACCGATTCAGTTTGATAATTTTTCAATCACTATGTGATTTTTAATTAATAGTTTAATTTTAATTAAAGTACAGTGTGTTAATTTAACGTGTTAAATATCAGAAATTATGTTAAAGGTTTATATGCATTGACGTCGACGGAAAATTTTACTTTTTTTATTTAAAACTAGCCGTACCTGCGACGTCGTTCGCGCAAAGCATTTTTATAAACTCAATGAGAAGTATGTAAGTGTAATAATTATACAGAACTTGCAAAAAATAATAATTTTTGTGTAATGCATGCACAAAATAATATTTCTCTTTTTGTGCAATTTCTATTTTCCCGTGGGAATGAGGAATTGTCCCGGAGTAAAACGTATCTTAAATGTTGACCCAAGTAATAGGTTATCACCACACCAAATTTCATCAAAATCCGTCCAATAGTTTTTGCGTAATACGTGCACATTAACTAGGCCCTTGTTTAACCTAATACAAGTGAATAGGTCTTTCAAAGAGTAATATTTCGTCAATTTAAAGTTTTCCTCTATTTCTTATAGTTTTCGAGATATCTTAAGAAATACGATTTTAACCCCCAATTTTTAAGGGCTGGTTTCACCCCTTAAACGTGGAAGATGGCCGATAAAAAAAAATGTAGGTCTCTTATTTTTACCTCTTCTACACATCAGCGAAGTTTCATCAAAATTCCGAATTTCACTCTGGGTGCATTTCCTTGTAAGTAAACAAGTAAATGTCTTAGCACACTTCGTTCTTTTACTAGTCGACAGTTCTTTTCGCTAAAACTGCGAACAATTTATATAGATTTTATTATAACACATTTAAATTTGCAGTGTTTACCATATACACATTGATATTCCACCTCTTTTTGTATCAAATTTTCCACAAGTATTCGCACACTCACAATAGTATATGAATGGTATGTAAAGTTGATGTAAAGCTAGTTAAAATATGGTATTCTGTCTGTAACACTGGCGTAACCACACCACCGACCACATCATTGTCGCCAACATAAAGAAAAAAAATTAAAAAATATCATCAGATTACATTTTCCCCAAAAAAATTCGATAAAATTGTTGATATGTACGTTATGTTTACTGGAAAATATTTAAATATTTTTCTCAAATTTTTCATGACTTTTTAACAGTGAGTCTCTCTTAATAAGAATGAAAGAGCTTATTATGGTGTGAGAGCTGGGAATATATAAGAAAAAAAATTGAAAATGATGTCCCACTATAAATAGAAGATTCATACGTAAGTGTTTTGTGAATTGTGTTAATTTCTCATTTGCTAATAAGAATATTTGAATTCCAAATTAACACTGTACAGTGTACAGTCCGCGTGTCTATGCAATATTTTTGGCACGTTAGCGCAATGCTGCACCATGTCAACAATTCTGTATAATGCGAACACGCATATTTTGAAAATATACCCGAAGTCAGCGCTTGTGACGTCACTGACCGATCTAGGATCGCGTATAATTTACAAAATAGAAACTAACAAAATGACTCTTTAAAATATACCTCATTTCAGAGTCAAAATCGGGTATATTTTCAAGTACAAGAATACTACTATGAGAATTTGAATATATACCCGACAATAAATTAGTGTAATCTTATATAGTTACCAATAAGGTATATTTTCATACTTATCTCAACTCTAATTTATACTCGAACTTCGTAAAAAAAATATGCACATATTATGATTTAAAACAAGACTTACTTTGTTGCAAATAAAAAAATCGTTACAATTTTTTGAAATAATTTTTAGCTTTTTGTTATCTTAATTCTTAATTGTTAGCGTGTGAGTTAAACGTGCAAAATTTGTTTAAGATTAAATAATGATTAATAAAACAGATTTAGAAGGGTTTTTTTTACAAAAGCGTATGAATATGGACAATATTATTTGAATTCGAATCCGCTGAAAAATATTTGGTGCAATTAAGGTAGTAGTCTGGTAACTTGGATTGAAAAAATCAAAAAAAATTTTTTTTGTTTAATTCAAAAGTACAACATATTGAGAATATACTATATTGAGAAAATTTTAGACCAAAATTCAACGAAAACAAAACAAGACAAAACGAAAAATTTTTGAATCCGTTGCTATTTTATGAAAAAACCTATGCATAACGATAGCTACAATTATGTACTTTAATAATTTTTTTCTTCTTTTAATTTGAAATGATTCATCATTGCAATATCGTTGGTATAATTTGCAATTTTTTTAAGTGCATTTGCATTATTAAGTTTTCAAATATTTAATATTATTCTATACAATTTTATATGAACAAATGGATACTCATTAAAGTCTTTTTAATTGGACCCTCATATAGGTATTCACTCACATTTGCAAAAAAAATTCGCTAAAATTGTCAATTTTTTGCGGCGTCACAGTGCTGTTTTTCCTTAACTACTTGATTGAACCATTTACTAATAAAATTGAAAGTGGGTGTGTTTTTCATACTATTCTTATTAAATATTGAGTTTGAAAATATACCCGAGCTCAGCGCTTTTAATGGGTATATTTTCAAGTATCGAACTATGCTTATTAAACATTGAATGTATACCCTACTTCAGATACATTGAGCTCTGAATACGGGTATATTTTCCAAATACGCTGCGAACACCAGTATAGTATACAAACGTAGCTCGTTCTCTGTTTTGTTAGCGTTAGTGATGCAGTGATACGATGTGATCTGTTATGTGCATATTACGTATTATTTTGGTTTTGTACAGCAAACCTATTGTAGTTAAGCACCCATTATACGCTTATTATACTATTCTTCTATAACGTTTACGTAAATCGTCACTACATTGGAAGTGTATTACTCATGCTACCTGTCCACGATAGCATCACACACATGTGTGATCACTAATTATAATTATTGACCTCTGCAGTTGTTTTGGCTATAGGTACAATAGATGCAGTGTCAACGTAGTGTTAATATAATAACCATTTTTGTTTTAAAAATTCCAAGTTTCTAAATTTCCGTACAAAATTGTAACTTTTAGGAAATTCAGCATGAAAGCAATCCTTAAATATTTATGTACTTTACAAGGACAGTATCAAACATGAGAATCACGGATTTGGGAGAAATTAATATATGTTGTAGAGTAAGGTTCCCTCAGTATTATAGTAAAAATAATTTAGGCCAATACGCCTTCGTTTAGAAATTAAACGCACGAAAAGTTTCGAAAAACATATCATGTTTGATATGTATCAGTTACATATTTTTGAAAACAAAAAAGAAATTTTCAGAACTTTTTAAAAATCGTTTTTTGATATTTGTTTGCGCTTTACATAATTTTGATAATTATGTTGCCAAAATTATTTCTAAATATATTTTTTATAAATACCTTACTATTTTCATACATGACCTTTTGAAATTTATTAACATAACTTCTAATGTTGGTCAAATTTTCTTCGATTGACGACGCTTTTGTTTGGTGCTCGCTTTCTGATGGTATTTGCTGTAGCATTCGAAACTAGTCAGACTTTGACTTTTCATTTTTGATTCGTCTATGTTCTGACATATTTTATATTTTTTGCGGGTTTGTTGTTTACCTATTTAAAACTTTTTGTTTTCTAAAATATGTAACTGATATATATCAAACATATGTTATTCGAAACTTTTCGTGCGTTTAATTTCTAAACGAGGTCTAAATTAATATTAATAGATTTGAGCGTTACTTTATGATATTCCATATTTGTAAATAATAAACAAATACTTTACTTTGCAAAATACCACGTTTATTTTTGAAACTGTGACAATATTGTTTCTTTTTTTATTTTTAAATTATTTTTACTAGAATACTGAGGAAACCTTACTCTACAACAAACATTAATTTCTCCCAAACCCTTGATCCCCATGTTTGATACTTCCCTTGTTAGATTTTTATATGCTATTATTTTTCTTTATTACCCAAATATAGGCGCCTAAGTAGTAGATAGGAGCGAAGACGCACGGCTTGCTCCAGTATACTTTCTGATGCACCCCTACAAAAAAAGATTGATCACTTCAGTGTCATTTTCTCAGAAAAAGGACTTTGTATTTGTCCCGGAAGTGGAAAAGATGCATTTGGAACTAAAATTTTCTGAAGAAAAACTCTAGACGGCTGATTACTTAAAATTTTTACGGAATTTGTAACATCTTATTTACCAATTCACAATTTTCCACCTATTCAAACCAATAAAATGCACCCACTTCCTTCTTGCTTGTTATATGATGATGTATTACAACTACCTAGTATTTGTTTAGTTTGTTAGATATTTTTACAAAATTTTTCAGTAACCACGCGGTATTTTCGTAAGTTATATCAATTTATAGGATGTCTCTTTTTATATGATATTTTAACATAATATTAACGTTTAAAGCATATAATAGTATATTATACATTTCTTTTCATACACATACATACGTATCATGTGCCAGCCAGTATGTCATACGAATAAAAATGTATCATTTCTGAGAAAATTTTAATATAATTTTATGGAAATGTATTTTAAAAAGAGATGACAAAAAAACGACATGATAGAGTTACAAGTTTTTATATTATGTCAAATTGTTACATGCAAAATTGTTTTCGTTTTGTGAACTGATGCAAAGAATTCAAATAATTTATTACAACGCAACTGCTGAAATTAGATTTATTAAAATGTCATTTTGGGCTTCGTTTCTTTTGTGTACATTGAACGACCATGAAATTATGAAAATAAAAATTTAAACGAAAATTTAAAACTCTTATGAGTAATTTCAATACTGGGTGTTTCTGTCTCTGTTAGAAGCTTACAAGAAGACGAAATTTTGGAGTGCTATCCAGAACTCAAATCTTAACTTGACGTTAAGAAGTAATTACTTTACAGAAAAGAGTCCTAATGCTTTTTCGTGGAACCGTTGGAGTGTCTGTATAGCACTCCAACAGTAACAAATTGGCCAGAATATGTAAAACAAAATTTCTTTATCGGTGTGAAAACTTCACGGAGCGTAATAATATATATAAAATCTAGTAAACAATGGAAACGCTGTATATAACGTTTCTGACGTTATTTACAGAGCTGCCATGAAGCAATGATTTGAAATATTCTAAGAGATTTTCCTTAAAATTTTAATTTTATCCGATTTTTGTCACCATGGTCATAAAACACCTAATTTACATCGAATATTCATTACTGTAATCTACCAAAAGCACTTTCTTAGGTATGAGATGGTTAGATTTACGTAAAACTAGCCGTCCCTTTTGTTTTTATGTTTTATGGAAAACCGTTCTTCATTTTTATTGGAAAAAATTTTTTTGTTAGAAATTAGCAATCTTTTACTTATTCTTTTTAAAGAATTTAATAATTAACATCAAATTAAAATAATAAGTAATGATATTTTGCTGTATTAAAACTTTACGAAGGATTTGTGTTGAATTGCTCGGATTAATTTCAAATTAATAGAAATTTAAGATCAAAATAAATACTTATTATTATGTTAAATCTTGTTCGTGTATATATGTATGTAAAAGTTCGAGAAAGCAAAATATGCTCAAGGAGAACAGAGCATTCCGTAAGTAATAACTCTGAGTTGTATATGGACTTAATTACAATTTCAATTATTTGTTTATTTACTGTTTGAGGAATTGCTAGCTTAAGTGCGGGAGAGACGCCGCAGTGGCCATAGTTCGTCCGTTGATTGAGAGATAGCGCTATTAATAGATTATATGTTTAAAGTAATTATTTATTAATAATAATAATAATAATAATAATAATAATAATAAATGTTTATTTGTATTTGACTTTTTACAAAAAGTTTACAAAAGTGTCATATCAAATAGAATATAACATAACAAAGAATATCTAAGAATTATATATAATATCTTTCCATCTGATTATCAGATTAATTCATTAATATCATATGGTGTACAATTTATTAAATATTCCTTTAACATTTTTTTGAACTTAACTAAATTATTTATATTTTGTAGTTCATTTGGTAATTTAAACATTATTTTATAACCAGTGTATACCGGAGTTCTTTCATAGAAACTTGTTCTGTGTGTAAAATTGTACAGCATATTCAATCTTGTATAATGGATTTTATCCGTTTGACAAGTGAAAAATTCTTTTTGTTTCATATATACAACTAATTCTAAAGTATAAATTCCCCAGTAAGTTAATATTTTGTTGTTTTTGAATAAACTTTTACAGGAACTTCTGCTATTTACTTTAAATATGGTCCTTATTATTTTCTTTTGTAAAATAAAGATTCTATTTGCTTCATAGCTTCTTCCCCACATAAGTATTCCATACTTAATAGTGGAGTAGACATGAGCGTAGTAAAACGCTATTAATTGTTCCTTGTCTAAATACTGTCTTAAAATTCTAATTTGGAAACAAATTTTATTTAATTTTTTACACATATTATTTATCTGTTCATTAAATTTTAAGTTACAATCTATCATAACACCTAAGAATTTTGTTTCTGTCACTGACAATAAAATATTTTTAGTAATATTAGTTTCTAGAGAAATTATAGTATGGTCTGGACGCAGTTTAAAACAAATTAAATTAGTTTTTTCTAGATTTATAATTAATTGATTCTTATAACACCAGGATTGAAATGTTCGTAATGTCTGACTCGCCAATAAATTAACTTCATCAGAATTACTTGCACTAATTAAGAATGTAACGTCATCGGCATACATTATTACTTTTCCTACCGTAACATTTTCTAATAAATCGTTTACATAACAGTTAAATAGCAGTGGTCCAAGTGTGCTACCTTGTGGTACACCTACACTGATACCTTTACACTTCGAATTATGGCCATTTATCTCAACATAAAATTCCCTATTAGTTAGGTACGATCTAATAAGATCATTAGCAGTACCTCTAATTCCCTGTTTTTCAAGTTTTTTGAGTAGAAACTCATGATTCACTGTGTCAAAAGCTGAACTAAGGTCAAAAAACAGTCCAATAACATTTTCACCGTTATCCAAGGATCTGCTCAAATGATCATAAAAATCAAAAATAGCAGTGGATGTAGAACAATTTGTTCTAAAACCATGTTGGGCTGGATATAATATTCGATTTGTCTCCAAAAAATTATTAATTCTTATGTATATTATTTTTTCCAATATTTTAGAAAAAACAGACAATAGTGATATTGGCCTATAGTTTTTGACATCCTTGCTATCGCTTTTTTTATATAATGGTTTTACTTTTGTTATCTTTAAAGAACTGGGAAAAATACCAGTTTCTAAAACTTTATTGAAAATAGGACACAATAAGTTAGAAATAGAGTGGGCACAATATTTAAGTACAAGAGCAGGCACTCCATCTGCTCCTGAAGATTGCTTATTTGGTAAATCCATTATTATATTCTCTATTTCAGACGTACTAGATGGGTACATAAATATACTTTTAACACTTGCAATCTCAGTAGTCGTACATTCTTTTGATATTGTATCACCAAAATGACAGGATAATTTTTCAGTTACCGAGTCTGCATAATGGTTAAGAAATATATCCGATATCTCATGTGGATTATCATACAATTTGCTATTATAAATAATCTCAATTGTTTCCTTTACTTTATTATTTTTACCTAAAATTTTATTTATACCGGTCCAAATGTCTTTTGGGGTACATAAAGACAAATTAATATTATTAAAAACATGGTAACGTTTTGCTATGGCAATATCTTTTTTGTGTTGTTTTTTCAATTGTTTATATAAATTTTCTAATTCAGCATTAAAATGTTTTATTTTAAATATATCTCTTAATAAATTACCGTCATCAATAATTTGCTTAGTAACCCATTTTTTAGATTTACTATAATGAGTACGAGACAACGTTAAAGGAAAACTAGCATTAAAACAATATTGAACAGTTGAATAAAATATTTCAAAATGAGTATCGACATCAGCATTTACATAAACTGACTCATCTATATTGTTTACCATATATAACATGAAATCTAAATTTAACTTGCTATAATTTCTTTTATAATTATTATTAATTCGTTTAATTTCTTGTTCATTTTTAGTATCAAACGATATTAACTGACCAGTATGGTCTGATAATAGCGTATGTAATATTTCAAAATCACTGAATACAAAATCTCTATTAATTATAGTATAATCTATTCCAGTTGATGACGTATTGGTAATACGAGTAGCCTGATTTACAATGTTGATGCAATTGTATGATTCTATTACATCGTATAATTTAAATTTAGTACTATTATTATTTAAACAGTCAATATTAAAATCACCCATGATAATTATTTTATTACTTTCTGGTTTTAAGAAACTTAAGAAGTCATTAAAATAGTTCAAAAATGCCTCCACATCACTATCCGGGGATCTATAAATTACACATATATAACATTTAAAACCGCTTAATTTAAGTTTGACAACAGCACATTCAAATACTTTTTCTTTACACATGTTTGAGAGACATACAGCATCACAATATTGTTTTAATTCCTTTTTAATCCAAATACCTACACCACCATGTTTATAGTCTTTTCGACAAAATTGTGCACTTAACAAGTATTCTTCAATATTTATATTTTTCAAATTTAAATTTGAACACCAATGTTCAGACAATAGAAGGATGTCAGTATTAAAATTAGCTGATATCACTTCAAGCTCAGAGATTTTGTTACATATTGATTGCACATTTTGATGCAGTATCTTAATTTGGTTACACTCTGTATTTGAGTTACTAACTGAAACTGGCTGGTTGCCGACGAAAAATAAATCTTTTTACCAGCGCACCCAAAGGCCAATTGTTTCCATTGTACAGTTGCTCTTTCAAGTCACTGTCACCTCCTACTCGATAACTTTTATAAACTCCTTTACTTTGCAAATCCTCGATTACAAAATTACGTTCAGGATATTTTTTCTTTAGGTGATTATTAATTTTTTCCACAGTCGTTTCTTTAGAGCAACGACCTATGTAAATCCACACTTTAGAGTCAATACATTGAAAATCATCACTAGTTGTGTCCTTTCCTCGAATAAAATTCCTTTTCTTTTTCTTGTACGTGACAGTCTTAAAACCATCATTTTCATTCGGCCTATTTTCCGTACATCTTGGATCTTCACATTCTAGTTCCTTTGCTTCGGTTTCTATTGCTTGCCTTTCAACAATATGCTTTTCCATAGTTTCTGCACCAGCCACTACTTGAGCGTACTGTGCATTGCCTTCATTAGTTGGAATATGTTTGTTCATTTTCTCAGCACCGGATACTACTTGAGCGTACGGTACATTGCCTACGTTAACCCTTGTTTTATTAACAGTTGCTTTGTTGGCAGGTTTTGCAGCCGTGGCATTTTTCATTGTACCAGATGGTAGATTATTTTCACTATTTCCCTGACGTTTTTCAAGCATTGATTTGAGCAAGATTATTTCCTGCTCCAATAATTCAATCCTTTTGGTTTTCTCTTTATTTTCTTCGATAGATAAATTCAACTTACTTGTTATTATATCTAATTTTTTACCCATTGCAACTTGATTGTTCAATAACAGATTTATCTTTTCCTCTAATGGTATCGTACGGATGTAGTCCACCAATGGTTTATCATCCACCTTACTATCCTTTTCTGTGGTTGTAGAAGCTTCCACATTGCTTTTTGTTGGTGAATTTTTGGAGGTTACATCGGCTCCACAACAATTACACATCCAATTTTTTATTTCACCACTCGTTTTTAAATTTGTTAACATTTCTTCCGACACATTAACACATTGGGCGTGGAAGGAATTCCCACATTTTCCCGCACAATTTAAAATATCCACATATTTAGTAAATTTATTTCCGCACACATTACACGCACTACGTGTAACCGGCGCCATTATAATACAGTACCTAGAGTGTATTTAAGCTGTATATGGTTACATTTATGATCAGTTCATTAATTTAGTAATTATCCAACTTTTTACTATTGAAAAGTAAGTTTTTTAACATAATATTTTATCAAGCATTTAATTCATTAGAATTTAAGAATGTATATTTCATTGTTTTAATGAAAATGAGTTTTATTATTAATTTAGATATATTTCAAAAGTACTGTATAAAATTTTAGGTTAGAATTCCGCACTATGCTTGCTATAGCAACATGCGGCATCTATCCCAACAAAAAGGAGAGATGCCGCATTTAAAGTTGGTATAGATGCCGCATCATATTATATGTTAAAAACATAGACTTATATACCTCAATTATGCAATTCTTTTGGGACTGTAAATTCTGCCACGTAAATATAAATGATTCATTAATGGATCAGGAAGAGTTCTCATTTTAGTGAAGATAACGAAAATAATGATAATTGCCTGCGTATTGAATGTTTTGAAAAGTACTCATAAACAAAAAAAAAAAATTGACTGGTTAAGATGTATAAAAGTGCCAAAAATGGTCACATATGGCATGCATCATGTATGGAGATGTGTGCAAAAGGCAAAATTTTTAATATGAACTGTGCGACGTCCCTCTTTCTTTTATGCGGCATCTCTCCCATAGGTGTGGGAGAGACGCCGCTTTGCAGACTCTACAAAAATGTTAATTATGAATCCTTTATGACTCAAAATTTAAAATTATTTATAAATAATTTTAAAGAACAATGTTTACATTTATTGTGTACCAAATTTCAAATTAATTAAATGCATACTTTAAGATTTATCAAGTGTTTTCAAAATGTGCGGCATCTCTCCCGCGTTCACCCTATATTAACTACATCATCTACTCGCTGACACTGTCTTCGTCAGATTTCTTAATGATTATTTGGGTGTAGAGATCATTTACTTTATTTTAGTCTACTTGCACAGCCCTATGCTTACCCCTCATATAGACGCTTTTGATTGTCGCTAATTTTCATCGTTGATGATTTACCACGTATTTCATTATTTTACCTGATAAAAAATTTGATTTTCAGTTCAGTCACAACAGTTAAGTTACTCAAGAATTTTATGTAGAAACATAAATAATATATGTACCTATTTACTTTAAATCAGATCCTTATTTCACCGACATAAATATGTCAGTGACAATGATCTTTTCTCATCCATCAAAGTACTGTACTATGAATTCAATTGTAATTCCTAAAATTATAAATACCCGGTTTACTCGTACATTTTCAATAAAACCTTTCAAAATTCCATTTTACAAATACCAAAAATACTTTTATATTTAATCCGTTTTGTTTAGGTGGGTTGATTTCTATGTGTACCTATTCTCATATATGGTTATTTGTATAAACCTTTTGTTGTTGTATGTAATTTATTTGTATTAGCTAATGGATTCCTTTTATCAAAATGATTTGTTTTTTATTTGAAAGTATTTTGCATACTCATGGATAGTTTCTGTGTTCAATGTTTAGTGGACGTAAACTATACCCTCTTACTCTTTACTCTTAACCATCAATAATATATACATATGCAAAATAAATACGTTTTGATCGTTATGTCGAAAGGAAATTGTTTTTTAAAAGTAGCATCGTACGAAATTTATCATATTATTACAACACAAGCATATAAACAACCTATCCCAGTTAGATTTTTCTCTCTAGCCAATTTTTTCTGAGACAATTTCTTCTTTTTATGTCACCGAAGGATGACATCCTTCCTTCGGTGATATTATAACACAGGTCTGTTATCAAAAATTTGAGAGAGGTGGCAATCGGTAATAATAATAATAAAATATAAAAAATAATTAATGAGTTGCACATGCATGTACTAATAAATGCAAGAGGGGGATGTATTTTCACTGTGCTTAAAAAATAAAAAAACCAGCCAAAAATCATAAATTAACACTTTCACCATTATATGTGAAAAATACATAAAGAAATGACTACAGCAATTTTGCGTTTTCATAAAAGAAAGCTATTTTTTTTTTTTTTACAAACAAATATATTGTGCTCTTGTTTATTTTTTGTTGCATATTATCTTTATGAATTGTGCAGTCGCCGCCTTGTACATTGTATCTTTTATCCTTCTAATATAGATCAATTGTATATATAATCTATCTCGCTTGTCATTATTATTAACATGCAGACTGTGCAACGTAATGAAAAAAAAAATATTACTTATACATATCGATAGTGTTCCATTTAGAAATCCCAAACAACACTTACTAGTGCATTTGATGTTTCACAAAAAAAACTACTTTTTTAAAAAATTTTATTGCAATACTAACATTTTAAATGCTTTTAAATGCAATTAAAAGGTTAGTCTAGCATAAAATTTAAAAAAATTAGTTTTTTGTAAAAAAACAAATGCATTGTGTTACACAGTGTCGTTGTGTGTCCTTAATGGAACACGGCCATAGTATAACTAGGCAAAGAAACACCGTATGTGCGGATAACTCGGATTACAGTAAAATGGGACACATTTTACTGTATATTAAAATTAACGTTTTGAAGAAATTTAATTAAATTGAAATATTTTTATTAAAAATTAATGCGAGAATGTAACAATACTTACCTAATTAAACAGAATTTCTACAGTGTAAAAAAAATGGATTTGCAGTCAAACTCTTCACGGGTTTGATGAAATACCTTTAAACAGAATTAATATCGGTTCGTTCAAAAACAAATTAATAATTAATAATATTCCATTTAAGGTTTTTAAGAAAGTGGAGGGGGAAGGTTAGGTTGGCTATATTGTCCTATGTTAAATACATAGGATACCGTAATGGTTGCCAACTTTAAATAAATGAAACTTATGCCGTTAAAACTTATGAAATTATGTTTTTTTTTTTTTGTTAAAAGAAATACAGTTATTAATAATGATATTTCAAATTTGATTGTTTCCAATACTTTTTATAATCTAAAATATTTTTAATGTATTTAAAACAATGCACAATATGATGTGTAAAGTACGGCAACAGTGTAAAGTTTTAATAGTTTTTCCCACAGAATATCACAGAACGAACGCTAGTATCTCTATACTACTGAAACCAGAGTAACGACAAAGGATAGAAAATATCCCACCAATATGTTATATACAGTGATGGGCGCGTAAACTGCTTACAGTGTTTACAAGCATAGTTTACACGTAAACACGACTTCTGTTTACAACATATTTTTTGGATGTAAATATGTAAACAGCGCAAACAACGTAAACAGGTTAAAAATTAAATTGTAAATTGTAATAATAAAAGAATTACATTACTTAATAAGCAAAACCCAAAAATGTGTTTTATAACTTCATATTTATTTTTCACAACTTCGTATTTATTAACAAATTCAAAATTCAATTGAACAAAATATGAACTGAAAAATGAAAATTTTAATATCAGATTTTTTTCTAACCTATGCACTTTTAATCTTTGGATGGCCACATTGGACAAAGTTTTTTTTACAAATTAAACACAAAGCACTATATTTTCTCCCTTCTTTTTTTAATTGAAAATTTAATTCTGTATATATATATATATATATATATATATATATATATATATATATATATATATATATATATATATATATATATTCCTTTTGGGAACTGCCATTTTTTACTTTATTTTTAAAGTTTTAAATTTAAATTACGTGTAATTTATGACTCTTTACGTGTTTACCGTGTTGACTTTACTTTACGGTTGTTTACTCTGTTTACATCGCTTTACAAGGTAAACGTAAACACCGACTGTTTACACGTAAACGCCCATCACTGGCTATATATGTGTACGCGAAATTGTATGTGTTAGTGCGATGGATGGTTGTGTGTATGGGTGTCTTGCATACGCATATACATAACATGCATGTAGCACGCATCATGCACGTATACCGTGTGAACATGACGGCAACAATATGACAACGATTGAAACACACCCATTGGTAGCTACTAAGTGAATGACAACATAGTTCTGCAAAATGCACATAAATACCCATAAGTGATTGCAGAAAAGAGATAGTTGTATTCCTTCCAGTCACAGATGAGACAGATCAAGCCTACGTATAAAAAAGTGAAATCTTAAAGTTGCAGTAACTAGCAATTTACACCATTACTGTTTTAGTCTGTTACTGACTGCCGTGGTGTTCACGTCAAAATAAAAATCATGTTTTTTTAATCAACTCGTGAAATTTAAACAGAAAAAAAATATGAAGTGTGTCTCTATTGAATAAAGAATTTCTCAAAATAAAGGGATATCTTTCTTAAAATAAATAAATTTATTTTTAATTGTTGACTGGTGGTAACTTACGGTGGCCATCATAGTATATAGTATGCGAACTGCATATGAAGGGCCAGGGAGAAAAAGGGGTTAAGTCACTGTAATCAATTTTTTCAGGAGATCAATAAAACTTAAAGAAACGTTATAAACATTGTGTTGTTTATTTGAGAAACAGCTGTAAGCCAAGTCAGCAACAGTACACAAAAGTTGTGGACTTGACTCCTTATTCCCTCTACGCGCTCGTTTGACCCCTTGTTCCCTCTACGCGCTCGACTTGACCCCTTGTTCCCTCTTTGCCTCTAGTTGCGAACGGGTTTTTTTAGGTGACTTGACCCGTTTTTCCAATAAATTGTTATAACACGTGATAATACTCTTGAAGAACTACAACAATCAATCAATAACTCATTTTTCAAAAAAATGTGACTTGCTCCCTTTTTCCCTTCGACCCGTCATATATAATCATCAAAATATATTACTAACACATTGGTATATTCGTGTCCATACATCGTGTGTTGTGATTGTAAGGGTGCTGTATTACGTCACTCATTGATTACAGCGGGCACAATTTGGTAGACATTCTAGTTTGACCCCTTGCGTCTAGTGTTCTATGGTTTTTGAATGTTGATGTTGAACTGAATGTCAACCTAACCAAAAAGTTTAAATAATTTATTACAGTTTGTTAATGAAATTTCGTCGTTAGTGAAATTTAAATAGTTTAGTTTCTCAACAACGATGCTCCAAAAAAATCAAAATTACAAAATAATAATGACAGTGAATTTAAAAGTTTTTAAAAGTTCGGACATTATGAAAAAAAATACAAAATAATAATGACAGTGACTTTTAAAAGTTTTTAAAAGTTCGGACATTATGAAAAAAATAGCAAAAAAGTCAATTACATACGATATTATAAAGCAAAATTAATAACAAAATTCGTGTCACTCAAAATAAAGGAATATATACTAAATGTGTTAGAAAATGAAATAAAGAAAATGTGTTATACATATCTTAAATTTTTAAAGAATAACAATAATTTTAACTTAAAAGAAAAATATTAAGATTAATAATTTTATAAAAGTGTATAAACATATAAGTATATATTTTATAAAGTGTATATTTTATAAAAGTGTAATACTATGTTCAAATTGTGCGCGCCATCATCGCTTCTTTGTCACAGAGCAATATTGCCATATTTACTGCGGCTAATTACAATGTTCAATAACTTTAATATTAATATTACTTATATAAAGATTTTTATCTCAGAAACAAAGAACAAGACTGTTTTGAAACTTGGTGCAGGTATTCATAAACCTGTGATAATTGCTATGCATATTTTTTGTAAAACGAACATTTCTGACTGTCAAGATACAGCTTTTTATATAAATGTGTGTTAACCTATGTGAAAGTGTAACTTCCAAGATTTTTTACTCGCTAACTAAGAACAAGATCGACTTCAAAATTCGACAGGACATTCTTTATTATTTCAATAATAAATTGTCAAATTTTTAAGAAGCTGTCATTAAAATTTTTTTGCCTCTTAAATTTCTTATCAACCTTAAAAACAGTGTGCAAAAATATGATATCGAAAATTATCTGTTTTTCGTTATTACATGTTTAATTTTCTTTTTTATTAGAACAAATATCTTTCTAGTGATTTTATTAAAGAAATGATTCCCATCGTCGGTCGAAGAATAGATTTTGTACAGCACTGGGTAGCGAATTTCTACCTAAAAACAATAAAACCTCATCCCAGTAGGGATGTCGTTTTTTAATCGATAAATCGAGAAATCGATTAATCGGAAGTATGGAAACCGATTTTTAATCGATTATTGATTTTGAGATCGATTCACACATCGATTTTTATTTTATGGAAATCGCGAAACGATTTTTTTTTCAAAACATAAATTGCTTTTTTATTTTATTTATACGTTGCTATTTATTTATTAATTTATATTTATTATCGGTACCTATTACGATTATTAAATTTTAAGCATCAAACGCATCAAATGCATATAATCAGTTGTCTATGCATTTCAAATCAAATTGCTGACAACTGTACCATATACAAAACAATAAAGTTTATGCGGGAAATTTAAAGCAAAAAAAAAAAACTTTCATATTTTTTTTTATCCCTTAATCTATAAAAAAAACTTTGTATGTTATTAAATAAAAACTTCTCAACATTTAGTACAATTTAGATAATATTTATACAATTCTAGAGAAAGCAACGACAACTGCAAATGAGTCATTCTCATAAATGTATCTCTTAGACAGACTCGTAATATAGCTATCTCTCAGAAGATCTACTATCTAATATATTGAAAAAGGATAGTAGAAATTATATCTTTTATATGTGACAAAACTTTATTTTTGAAATGAGTCATTTTCTTTATATATATGAATTTGACTAAAGTACAAAAAATATGCATAGCAATTATCACAGGTTTATGAATACCTGCACCAAGTTTCAAAACAGTCTTGTTCTTTGTTTCTGAGATAAAAATCTTTATATAAGTAATATTAATATTAAAGTTATTGAACATTGTAATTAGCCGCAGTAAATATGGCAATATTGCTCTGTGACAAAGAAGCGATGATGGCGCGCACAATTTGAACATAGTATTACACTTTTATAAAATATACACTTTATAAAATATATACTTATATGTTTATACACTTTTATAAAATTATTAATCTTAATATTTTTCTTTTAAGTTAAAATTATTGTTATTCTTTAACGATCAAATTTGTTTGACAAATTTGTTTGTCAAACTTCACGTTTTCATCAAACAAGAGCTTAAACGATCAAACCAAAGCTCAAACAAATTTGACAAACTTGCGCGTAGTTTGTCACACTAGTGATCCCCATAAAATAATTTTGTTAGATTAAACTTGGCCAAACATAGAATAAATAATGAAAATTACGGAAAAAATGTTGCTCGTACAGAGATTTGCAAAAATTTTGTCATATTTGCTATTCATTTCGGGGCAATTTAATAGAGCTTGTTTGACAAACACAACAAACACCGCCGCTCACCTTCAAACTTGTTGGTCAAACACGTCAAACAAGTTGATCAATCAAGATTTTCATCAAACATGTCAAACACGTAGATTGTTTGACAAACGCGTCAGACAAAGCTGCATACTATCAAATAATTTGACAAACACGTAAAATTTGACAAACAATTTGATCGTTTACAGGGCACTTAACATTTTTATATCAAATGAAAACAAAAATTGTCAACTTTGTTGTGATGTTGTGATTCATCTCTGTACCATAGAATAAAATTCTAAGAAAATGTTGGTAATTAAGTACGTACAGGCTTAATATTTTTCATCTTAAAGACTTCGAAAGTTCATCTTTCTGAATTATACATAAATTTTTACTTAAAAATTACCGCAACTTTTGCAACAGCAAATTTGAATCGATTTCTTGGAATCGATTTTGAATACAATCGATAATTTAAGTATCGATTCTTTTGTTGGCAATTACGAATCGATTCAAAAATAGATTTTTTTTTAAAAAACGGCATGCCTACATCCCAGTGTTGTCAGACAGTTTTTCCAAAAAACTGTAGGTGGCAGCTTTAAAAATTTGTCAAGTGCGTGTTTGACACGCACTAAGTAATGTTCCTCACAATCAGTGGTCATAACTAAAACTTCGTAAAATATAACAGTCCGGACACATACGTTCACGATGTGACACATACGAACACGATCGTTCTGAAATCAAAAAATAGGTTATACTTTAGGAATAAAATTCATTTATTAGGAAAAATATTTTATCCACCTTCATATCTCGTTATAAAAAATTCCTAGAAACAACTGATTGTACGGAACACTGTTAGCGCAAGTACAACTTGCACTTGACTTGTTTTTATTAAAGTTAATTATGTATATAATAAAAATTAGAAATAAATAAAGGTTTAAAAAATATTAACTACGATTTTTTTATTAGAAACACAAAATTACAAAGACAACGTATTTATTATATCATCGTTTTTTTTATTAGATTGTATTTTCAGATACCTCGTTTGTAGTACTTTTCTAAAAATGTAAGATGAAATTTGAGTGTAGTGGCATTTCAAACGCGCGCTCCTAAAATTTTGTTTTCTTCTGGACCGAGAGATGGCATGTAAATAGTGGTTTAGCACCGTTGTACAGAGATAGTTATCTTTAGTGTATTTGATCTGTGTGTAAAACGCTAAAACGTGTTTCACGTGTTTTAGGCTGTATAAACAATCAATGAAATAAGATTTAAGATTTAAGAAATAAGATTTAAGGAGTATGCCATCTAGTGATGTTGAATGGAGCTTTAAC
This sequence comes from Brachynemurus nebulosus, assembly GCA_035578155.1. Taxonomy (NCBI): domain Eukaryota; kingdom Metazoa; phylum Arthropoda; class Insecta; order Neuroptera; family Myrmeleontidae; genus Brachynemurus; species Brachynemurus nebulosus. The sequence goes on along the minus strand of JAPWDM010000001.1, from coordinate 50,493,104 downwards.
GTAACTGGTCGTAGATATAAATATGTAGGTATTTTTTTACGTCAAAATTCGTTAACAGTTAACAGTTTCATTCAACGTCACTAGATGGCATACTCCTTAAATCTTAAATCTTATTTCTTAAATCTTAAATCTTATTTCATTGATTGTGTATACAGCCTTATACGTCCTCCTTTGTTTTGTTGAAATGGCGGAAACGGACAAACTATGACGAAACGAATAGGTATAAAATGAGCGAAAAAACGGACACTGAGAGCCATCTTACGGTTGGGGAGAAAGTACAATGATGTGCAATATGGCCCTATTTTTGATAGGATTCTCTATGTATATAATTTTTTCTGTGAATTATGTGGGCTTGTCGGTAAGTATGTAATTATCACAAATATGTAAAGATGGCTCTGTGTGTATTAAAATAAGTTATTAGACAAAGATAACAATTTTTAGAAGCTGTCCCATTATTAATAATTTTAAGAAAAAACAGCGAAAGAGTTTCAACTAGTTTTCCTCATTTTGATCCTAGGAACTCAAAGTCCTTGATTTACAGTTTGTACTTGATACGTATTTTTTATGTCACCGAAGGATGACATATTAATCTCGTTGCGTGATTATAGTGGGGAACCATATAATATAATAATTATAGAGTTGTACATGCATATATTGAATAAACGCAAGAGGACTGTATTCTCACTGTACTTAAAAAACAAGCCAAAAAATCATAAATTAACACTTTCACTGAGGTGACATTACTTAGTGCGTGTCAAAAACACGCACTTGACGAATTTTTTTTTTTTTGAAGCGGTTATTCACCAATTAACATTTATATCTTCCTTCTTACAGGTTGACACTTACACCTCGTTCACATCAAAATGCTAAGTAGTAAGTAGAATGGATAGGCTGGTTGTTTTATATAAGTACCTATACCTACTTCTCTATTATTGTATTTTTCTGTCCTCTTTATGCATTCTGCTTATTATTTACTGCTTACCATTTCAGTATGAGCGAGCTGTTACTGTATTTAATTTTGTTCTGGTACAGGTCAATTTTAATCAGAAAAGAGATTAGCTTGTTAATTTATATTACCCCATTCTAAATAGAACTAACCTGTTTTTGATCTATTTAATATTATATAGCAAAATTTCCCTCCAAAATATAAGTGACGAGCAAAAAAAAAACTTCTGCTCAATAAAAGTAATTCTCTAACACTGACGAGCAAAAAAAAAAAACTTCTACTCAACTCTCTACTCTCTCTAAAGTTTAGAGTCTACGACTCTTACCAGAATATCAGAATTTTTTGCATTAGAGCACAACACGGTACAAGCTAAAAAAAATCTGACACAATAATCCCTTTTTGATCATAAAAAATGGCATACCTGCTTATACAGTTTTCAAAAGCAATTTTTTTACAAGGCAAGAACTACAACAGTTCAGCATAGTGATAACTTTTGCACTTGTAAAACGTGGCTAAATAATAAATACCGTTTAAAAATTAAATTTTCATTGCACGCAAACTACCAAAAACAAATCCGTTGTGCCCCAAATTCCCTCGGAGGGGCTAGCGAACGTTCAGTCCCCCAGAGACATTTTAAAGCTTCTGAAGTATTCTCTACACTTCCTTTTTATCTTTACATCATTGCAGAAATTGCATTTTGAGTCACATCATGCATTGCTTTTGAGTCAAAATACTTTCACTGAAAACAGTTGTCACCCTTTAGCAGCTCGATGGTTTAACACAGAAGAATAAATTTCAATTGCAGACTCATGATCATCGCCGAAAAGTATACAAAACGTGTATTTTGAAATTTTGACGGATATAGGTAATGCTTACAAACACCATTTGCAATAACTCTTCTTAGTATGCAGAGACCGGTTTAAACATTGGTTTTATTTATAATTTAAAATGTTTGTTAGATCTTAATGGATTATAAAGCCATATTTTAAAATTATTAAAAGCCTAAACTTTTCAATTTATCGATTTTTTATTTATTTTATTTTTTTTTTATATGTGTAAATTATCGATTTACACAATTTTAATAATTTACGAATTTAAAAATATTTGAACCTAAATAAATAATATATGCGTATTTCAAAATAAAAAACGCCGGGAGCAGCGGGGCTCCATCACGAAAGTCGAATTTTTCCCTTCATCTTCGGTATTGAATGTCTACAAGCGAAATGTGATTGAAAGTCTACAAGCGATTTGTCATTTTGGTTGTTTCAAAACTGATAATGAGTGACTGGCTGATCGGGGCTTTAAAAAAGGTTTTAAATTTGGTGCCGATAGCAGTTAACAGGAAAAAAGCCAACACAATTCGTACGAGGGCATTCCTACCCATGCGTATCCGCCAGTTGTCTTTGTGTTTTATTTTTAAATATTAAAAAAGGACCTTAAATAGTAAACTGGAAGGCCTTTATGAAGACATTTTTTCTTTCCAAAAAAATCCAAAATTTCTATTTTATAAATAAAATACCCCTGTCGCAGCATCTGCATAACATAGCGAATTTCCTCCTATTAACTTATTTTAGTACAAAAAATAATTTTTCAAAAGACTATACAAGACAATAATTAATAACAGTGAGATTCTGCGTCCGTTTTTCATACTTTTGTGCATATAATAAATTAATTCTTTTTAAGCCCACGTGACAAAATTCTGTTTGATGGTTTGCTCAACGTTTAAACTAGCAGGCAACCTAGCATGAAAAATATTAAAAAATAGCACGGGATCTATCACCAAAATCAAACAAGCTCGCATCAGTGACGTCACTGTCTAGCAGGGTAGTAAGCAGAACTGCCACCAGAACTCCAATCAAGCGATTTATCACGAAAACATGCATCGTGTGCGGCGGACTTTAGTTAGGAAAATAATTGAAATATCACTAACAATAAATATTTAAATGAGTTTAAAAAATCAAAACGACACTGTTTATTAAATTGCGTAACATCTGATACTGACTATTTAAAAGTGGTTAAATGGGAGTATAAGTTTAATTTTTTCAAGGAAAAAGTCGATTAAAACGTATCCAAAATAATATTGTTAATTTTTGCCGTGCATATTATAAATATACAAATTATATAACACTCTGTCGTCACTTATTGTATACAAAACGTGACATAATTTTAATTACTACGCAATTTAACGTACATATATTTTACTGGAATTAAATTATCCGTATTTTAAAATATCCATGAATTCATAGTACATTCATTCATATATATGTAAATATGGATATGCGATATCTGTTTGTATACATTTCATAGGTACTAGCGTATTACATAATTTTAACTGTGATATTATTATTTACATATGTTACAGCATCCACGTATGTCCACAAAACATACAGGTAATAACAAAAATATCATGTCGCTGTTCATATCTTTTGGCTTTTAAATAGACCACCACTGCTAAGAGCACAAATATTAAAAATTATTTCGACTTTTAGCATAGGCCTAATATCTATACATGTTCTTAGACAATTAGACATATAACAAGGCCGTGTCTCTTCATGGAGTATTTTTTAATAAAGAGGTGGGGGAAGATCGGCTATTTTCCGCCCATAATCCCCGTAAAAATTAAAAAGTCTTATTCAATCAATTATTCTGTATCCAGTTAAAATTCAAGTTCTTAACAGCCCGCGGGTCTACGCAGTAAACTTCCTTAGGGGTCGGCAATATTTTTAAATCGTTGATGCGACGCTGTACCACGTCAACAATTCTGTATAAATCGTGCAGTGTGCACCAATAAGGTGTACAAACATAGCTCGCACATTTACAAAAACTACTCATACCGTATTATCTGCCCACGCTAGCATGACATACATGTGTGATCACTGATCGCGATTGGCCTCTCAAACGGTTGTATGACACAGATACTGTCATCGGACTGTATAGTTCTAACCTTGACATACAGGGCCGGATTAACTCACTTTGGGACCGTAAACATTTTCTTCTTACCGGGTTTCCTTTCTCTCCCACATTAAATGAAATCTTACAGAACTAGATCTCGAATTTGCAACTTTTCTGATTGTAGTCTGTAACCTGAAGAGGCTATAAAAAAATTTTTAAAACCTATCACGAAAAAGCTCCAAAAAATTTCAAGTAAAAATTCTTGGAATTCTATATTCTAAATTTCATTATAATTTAGAATAAATTAATTTTCATCCATCATGTCTGATATATTTTGCCGTGTATTTTTGGAGTATAGTGTCCTAGGAATTTTTATTTAAAAGTTTTTATAGCTTTTCTACCTCAGGTTTTTAAAACTTTTTTATTTGAAACTTCTTAGAGCCTTTTTACTGTGTATTTTTAAAATTTTTAATTTTTTTTTTAGCTATATATATATATATATATATATATATATATATATATATATATATATATATATATATATATATATATATATATATATATATATATATTATATATATATGTATATATATATATATGTGTATATATATATATATATATATATATATATATATATATATCAAAAAAGGACTAAGAACCATCCCATAATTACCAACTCCCAAAGCGGATTTTTAAATTTTTAAATTTTAAGCCTGGAAATCCTAGAATATTCCAGAAACTGCTGAATTAATTTTCATCAAGCCCGGCTAGGAAAACTTGATTAGGCCGTGTTGGAGATAAATAGTAACAAACGCACATACACATATACCTCTTATTCCAATCGCAAATTCTTGTCCCGTTCCATCGTGCGTCAAAAAAGAAGAAAATGTACCTATATACAAAAGTCAAATAATTTTTGTACATTGTCTATATGTATGATTTAAATCTGTTTTTGTACTCACGTGGCAAAAAAAAGTTTTTAAGTGAACTAGAAATTTCAGAAAATTAAATTCAAATAACAAATGTTGAAATTTAAGACCATCGTTATCAATGGTCGTTTATTATGTCGCTGACTGTACAGACGTTCATTATACATAATTATATTGCATTTAATTCTCGTGTATTTTATATCTGTGTTCCGTGCTCTTTTAGTATTTAAACTATTTATGATGGAATCAAAAAATTTTAAACATGCCTTGTAAGGTTACAATTTTTTATTTTTAATTTATAATTTTTTTTTTTTTTTTGAAAATTTTCGAATATAAACATACGAAAAATTAATTAACAAAAATTAAATTTTCATCATCTAATATTTTCAAGAGTTTTTCTTTGTTAATGCAATTCAAGAATTTTTTTAAACCATTGAAGTATTCAAAATGAAAAAGTTTTCATACCAGTCCTTAACTCAATAACCTGTCAAAGGGAAATTTATATGATAGCGAAATAAACCTGATATACAATAACATACTAAATGCTATTAGTCTATGAGCAAGCATAAAGTTATTTTAAAAACGTTCATTTTCATATTTTATAATTTATATTCTTTACTGGGGCAAAAGTTTGTATTGAGAGTTAAATGAATTTTGTAATAATAGGAGTACAGTGTCACTATAGTTTTAGAATTATTCAATCTAATATGTGTTACTTTTAAGGTACCCACTATAAGGTTGTCTTATGAACTATACCAATCATGTGTTTATTTATTTTATGCACTCCACCTACCCATACAAAGAGATGTGCCTATATCATTTCAAATTCGGTCGATACTTATCATTTGTTCTTATATTTTAAAAAAAATTTCTTAAAATATATACTGCCACTGAACGTTACCAAAATAAAGGAACAGCATGGTGAAATTGTCGAAGCCATGGAAAGCAGAGGATTAGAACCAGATGAATACCATGACAGGGCAGTATGGTCTTTGGGAGCAGGAAGGCGACGAACGTTATAAACCAGAATATATATATATATATATATATATATATATATATATATATATATATATATATATATATATATTTTAAAAAAGGAAATGATGTAATTATTATCTGTTTTTCTATTCCAATCAGACTAGCAGAAGCAAAATAAATGAAATACTTACGTCTTTTCTAAAATTCAAACATGTTGACATTTTCGTTTCTATAGTCATTTCTTCTAAATGTAAGATTGACTACGGTTATTCATAGTTCGTTTCATAAAAACAACAAACTGTTTAACAAAAGTACGTAAACCTGATTATGAAATAAAATCGACTTTAAATTAAAAATAACTTTAGTTAAAGAATCTTTATAAATGTAAAACCGGTCATAGGCCTGATAAACTATTAAAAGTGAATTTTATCATGTAGTCAGATAGTGTGAAATATGTAATATTCAGTTTTTATCTATTAAGTTTGCAACTGGTTTAAAATTATAAATATAATGACAATCGTAATGGACAAGACCAATTCCACAGTCTTCTTTTCTCACAAAAATCATACCTATTCCATTATTCTAACACTTACATTACAGATAGTGCTATTTACTTATGAATAAATTTTTAATATTTAAATAACAGTAAACACAAACTGACATAAAATCATCACCAAGGAATTTCAAAAATTACTCGCATCGTTTATTAATAAATTATATATAGAGCTCAATTTCAAAAACTTAATTTGGACAAAATTTTTGAAAATGATATCGTTACCTTAATGGTAAGCACGCGTATTTGTCATTTTTGCAGAAATGAGTTTCTTAGCGTAAACTAGCTATTTCAGAAGCCGTAATCTACAAGCTGACAAATTTTTGTATCTGTATCGCTAATAATTTTAGAGATATCATAGCAGTAAAAGTGCATATCTTGGTATTAACGGATTGTTTACCATGGTAAATTAAAATAGATGCTATAACTTTAAATTAGGATAAGTAAGGCATATGTACGTATAACCTCTAAAAAATAACAGAATTTCACTTTTTTGTAACTATTATTTTACAACTTGAATTAATTTTTACTAGAAAACGCCTTTCTGTGGGGTGACTTCCAGTGAACACGATAACATTTTAACAGCTTATCTGAATTCAATAATTTAAAAAGATTCTATTGGCGTGTAATAATGCACAATCGTTGAACGAAAGGTTTAAAAAAAAGTTTGTATTTTTATTTTGTAAATGTACTTAACATTTTAATCAAAACTACATTTTTTTTATCACAAAATTTTGATTTATTTTATTGTTGTATGACTCACAATGACGAAACACCTAATTGGTACACTCTTTAAACAGCTAATACACTTTATGTGTAAATTCTACACGCGGTTTTACTTGACGCCATACAGCGTCCATGGTATTAATAAATTTTGTTTATTTACATATATGCATATTATATATATATATATATATATATATATATATATATATATATATATATATATATATATATATATATATAGGGGAGAGTCTGCTATATTGGACCGGCTCCTAAATTGGACCGCATCAATTTTACATAACTAAAGGACAGATAGGGCCATTTAACAATGAAAATATTAAACAACTTTTGAAATGTATGAATTTAGGTAGCTGTCCAATTTTAGTATGAATTTTGGTAGTTGTCAAATAAGTAGTCTGTTAAATTTAAAGTAGGTGAGGGTCTCCTATATTGGACGACTTTTCACATCTTTGTTTACAACAAGAAAACCAATCGAGATACCTAGTTATATTTTAATAAATGAAATATATTGTAATTTAATTTCGATATTATATATATATATATATATATATATATATATATATATATATATATATATATATATATATATATATATATGTATATATATATGGTCTATTTCAGTTAAATTTAACCATGCTTCGTAACTTTGAATTTAAATAATTTCCGTTTTCTTGGCTTTATCTCTTTTATTAGCGAATTTCCAAAACTGGAAATTCAGCTTTTACGCCAGGTGTCATGGTGCGACCTAAGCCCGAGACCATATCAGAAATATGTTTTGAGGTCCCTAGAATACGAAAATGATATTCACTAAAATTTATATATATATATATATATATATATATATATATATATATATGTATCCGCGCGATAACTCTCGAACGAAGCGTTTAATGCTTATGAAATTTTGTGTGCGAATTCGATTTTCCAAATCGTTGGATGAGTTCGTTAGCCAGACACGTCGGATGCCCAGAAGTAGGTTTTCCGGGCGTTTTTTGTCAACAAAATGAGTTTTTTGCCAGAATTAAGCAATTTTTCAAATTTTTTTTTACACTAAGCCATTGTAAAAGGTAAAACGCATAAAAAATGTTTTTATACCGTTGCTCTAAATTACTTACTTTTCGAGAAAAACTAGGAAATATGTCGTTCTCCATTTCACTCGCACTCGCATTCTTTTTTTTTCTGTCTCATTTTTTGCGAGCTAAATTCGAAAAAAGCCGCTTTATAAGTAGTGTGTCATGATTTTTTTAATCCAATTTAACGATTCGGCTATATTCTATTTCTCTGTCAGTTAAATGTTTTTATAATGTATCTCTGTTCCATTTTTTTTTACAAAAAAAATCCCGACGATATCTGTTATGTGATATGATCAGAATTTAGATTATATTTACACCTTCCTAAAATTAATAAGAGTTTGCTTCAATCGTATAAAAATTACGTTAAATCATATTCAAACAATAATATTTTTACGTAATTTTTTATCCAATTGACAATACAGTTATGATTAGAATTGTATAATCAGAGCATTCTAATATTAAATAATTTTGCACATTCAATTTTTTTTTTTTAACAAAGAAAAATTTTTTTAAATTTTGACACATTCTTTTATGAAATTTCGATTAAGAAATATTAAAAAATTTTAAAGTGAATCATTTAAAAAGAGTTAAAAATAAATTAAAAAGGAAACATTTCTCTATTTTAACATATTTGTAAAGAAAATTTTACAGTTTACTTACAGTTTTTTGAAAAAATGTAATAACATTTTTACATACAATAAAGATTATATTTGAACGGTAGGAAATCCACAAATTTTTTTTTATTTCTTTAATTAATTATTAAATTTGGTTTTAGAAGAAAATCTTCGTCTAATTTGCTCCAAGCCGAAAGTATAGCCACTAATAAGGACATTCCACTGTTAAAATAAATGGAAAATATATTGAAATTTATTTAATGAAAGCCATTCATACACATTTTTAAAATATCCTTTTGAATTATATAACAAATAAAATCTGTGTAAAAAAATCTAATTGACGTGTTTTTTCTCAATTTGCTAATATTAAGTAAGGCTCGTTAATTAGGGAGTGATTGTGTTAAAATTTTAATATAAAATATGGTAATTTTAACCCTCTTTAAAAGAACATTTCGATTTTAACAATAAAAAAATTTTAAAAAGTGTTTTCGTTTTTCCCGGATTACCAAAAACTGTTCATAGGCATATCTGTGACTAAAGTTGCCTCCCTTTCTTAAGAAAATAAAGTATTTTTAAAATTTAGTGCAAAAGAATAAAACACAATTAACGAAAAAAAAGTACGCGTTTCCATATTTTTAAGATTTTGTAGTACAAGAAAATCCTTAGGTGTGAAGTCGGAATGCGTACCTATTCATCCTTGTCTACGGTAGCACATTTTTTATTGACATAAATATTAGAAACGCAGGAAAAGAGACCAGGAATCAACATAGAAGTGGATTATGGTACGATATATTTTCTGAAAAAAGTGCTTAGGACCAAAGTTATAGAGTTCAAAGTGATGCACTTGATGATCTTGAAGCACTTGACTCTCGTGATGCACTTGACTTTGAAGTTGACCTTGAGGTCAATTTCCAAAGTCATTTGAAAATCATTTAATATTTTTCAAAAGGAGTAGTTTACTTTTCATCCCTAAATGGTTCAAAGTATATTCGAACGAATTTCACATGCAAGATAGAAAATAAGTGATCAAGAAGTAATTTTGAAAAATACTTGCTCAATCGCAATCGGAAAAATAATAGTTAATCATATGTTGAATTTAATTCCTAATATGATAACTATAGAGTAGCAATAAAAATTTTAAAAAATTTTGAAAATTTCTAATATAACATAAAGTTAATGTTTAACTTACAATTGGAGTGATATTAAATCTTTTCTTAACTTCTAAAATTACTTACAAAAATGTTTTCTTCTAATTTTTTCTATAAATTTGCGCCTATTTTTTCATTTCGTCAGGTTTTTATTTTTTTTATTTTAGAAAAATAACGCAACAAATCAATTTTGAAGATAGATTGAGTCAATACATGAAATTACTGCTTATAGGTACAGGATATGGTCAAAGTTCGGCAATGGCTAATCATTTTCAACTGACCTTGAAAATCGATTTCAGGGTCACTATCAAGTGCATCGCTTTAAATTCTACAAATTTGGTACTCAGCCCTTTTTTCAAAAAATATGCCGTTTCAAAAATATTTAGCTATAACTGTTTTCATCTACAGAGGTTGAATGGTGTTTTCTACCCCTAAAAAGCGTATTTAGCCGAAATAAAAAAACACGTATTTAATATTTTTCGCTGTTTAATAAGTATGTTAAGTTTCATTCAAATTGGCAAGTATTAGTTGGGTAGTGTTATTTGTCAGAATGTTTTGCCGATCTAGTTTTTTCAATATTTCTTTGCTCGTTTTCAGAATTTGTATTTTAATTTCTACGGACAAATAACTCATTCTTTTCTTCGATTTTAGTAACTTTTATTTGCTGATGTTGACCATTAATTGATCGAAACATATCAAATATTTTTCAATGATTTTTTTAGCGAATGTCGAAAATTTTGAAAATTTTTTCACCGTTAGTAAGTTAAAGTATTTGAATTCATTAAGTAATTAAATGATGTCCACAAGAACCTTACGAACTACCATAAGTTATATGAGATCCCTAGGACCCGTTTTTTACTGTTAGGATAAACTTTTTACTAAAATTATTTTAGATGAATAAAGGTTATGTTGTATGATTTCCGCCAGGGTTTACTGTTCCCATTATTGTAAAAAATAAACTAACCGACCGATTTTGAAAATTTTTTCACTGTTAGAGAACTAAATTATTTTAGATGGATACAACTATGCTGCACAAAGTCCGTTCGGGTTCTTGGGTTCCAAAAATATCAAAACTAATTACCCAGCCGATTTTAAAAAATCTTTTACTCTTAGAAAGCTAAACTATTTTAAATAGGTACAGTTCTTAGATGAGATCCGCCAGTCCCCAAAATTTGGAAATTCGCTATGTTATGCAGATGCTGCGACAGGGGTATTATTGCATTTATGTAACTTTTAAATTTGCAGTTTATTTTTAGAAAAGAATAGAAGATCGATTTGTTTCGAATATAAGAATTATTTAATTTTTTAACGAAAACTCATGATCAATTTTATCTGAAAAGATATATATATATATATATATATATATATATATATATATATATATATATATATATGTAGAAATATTTAAAAAATAATTTAGTTTTCTTTTAATTTAATAAATCCTTTAATTTCGACAAAGCACATTAATAATTTCAATATGTTGAACAATTATGTTAAACCGTCTTCAAATTAATTCTCTAAGAATTCGTCTTTTTATATCGTCTTCAAATACGTCTTGAAAAATAAGTCTTTTTAATAATCGTCCTAATAATTCGTCTTTCTTTCTCGTCTTTCAATACGTCTTGAAAAACACGTCTTTCAAAAAAATCTCTATAAAAATTGTTTTCAATTCATAGATCACTTAACATTATTGCTCAACTGTTTAAAACAATTATAAATTAATTCAAAATAACAATAAATTATTAAATTTCTTCATCGGATCCCACATATATATATATATATATATATATATATATATATATATATATATATATATATATATATATATATATATATATATATATATATATATATATATATATATATATATATATATATAAAATATCGAAATTAAATTACAATATATTTCATTTATTAAAATATAACTGAACTTTTCATTTAATATTAATTAGAAAATAAAATTAATACCAAAACAGTTAATTAAAATGTATTTTAAAACATCAGTTGATGGCATTCTTTTTGTTAAATTAGTATTATGAAACTCGCAGTTATCTTTAATTAACAAAACAAATTCTTAATTATTGGTATTAAACCAACTTAATTTTATTTGCAAGAAACTGTAAAACTGAGGAAGACGTTATACTCTTTTAATAGATTATGTTTATACTTTGTAAATATAAAAACCGTAGGGTCGAGTAGGGTCGCGTAAAAAAATGCTATAGAAGTAAATTGTATTTATACAATTAATGTATAGTACCTTACTGATTAGTTAACGCTATAGTAAAAGATTTTCGTTTCAAACTCAGTATCAACTAAGTTATTAAAAAAAAAATTCACAAAATGGAAAATTGGGAAATGGGCCGTCTTACACGACCGGTCGTATAAGACGGATTGAGGTCGATAAAATGGCGCACTTATTAAAAAGATTAGAACTTAATACAAATCACATTTAAACAATCCGAAAGTCGACACCTAGGTAACAAATGAATTTCTTATGTGAGCACTTCTTCCTATTTTTCGTTATTCTAAACTTTGATCGTAAGTATCTCGTAAACACCGTGTCGTAGTAAAAAAATTACCAAAATTTGTGAAAGCTTAATCTAAGTAAGTTGTAGGTATTACAAACTTATTGTGTCTACAAAAATGTAGCTTCCGTTATCGAAAGTTATCGATGACAAATATTTAACGATATTAACGATATTTGTGTTAAAATAATGTTATTCCGTCAAAAAATTTTTCCTTTATATTTAGGACACACGTTATTCAATAGTTATTCGATAATTTTCGATAACAAAAAGTAGGTTGTAACAGTCGCATTTTATTTGGAATACCTATATGAAACTTTCTTTGTTTAAGTTTTAAAAAATTCCGCACTCAATAGTCGGCAGAGACAAATATATTTGAAAATGTGTGATAAGTTGATAAGTATGAGTATGAGACAAATACATTTGATAAGTATTTGCATTTAAACTTAAATTTAATTCGGCTGCTTTAAATCAGAATCAAACAATTACATTCTTTCTAAACATTTAAAGATCATTGCATAAAACAATTTACATTCTTCCAATATAACCAAATAATTCATCCGACACTCATTGCATAACCTGACATTTTATTGGTCTCACATAAAAAATAATATAAAACGTTATACAAACATTGAATTTGAGGGCGATGTATACAAATATAGATAGATGGTACTTCTTACTTCTTACATATGACAAAATCTACATATCGCCTTCCTAGTATGAAAGTGAGATATCTGGAAAATCTTAGTTTTGAGATAACTGCATTTTAACTCTTAATAATACATTAGTTTAAATGGTAACCTTGAGATTTAAAGCAATGCCCTTAAAAAATTATATATCCTACGAACTTGTGAAATATGTTATTCGATAACTAATTGACTTATCTATTACATGGTACTAAAAATGAAAATCGGAAAATTCCCAGATATTCCACTTTCATTCTAAGAAGGCGATATGTATCTAGTTGAAAATGTCTAAAGGTAAATCCCATTAAGCATGTATCAAAACACAGTGGACATTCAATTTTAAAGTAGGTTACCCACTGCTTGTTCAGTTCACCAAACTGTATACAGAATGTCTCTAAAAAAATTGCTAACATAGAGATCTTACAAACGGGAAGAGATCAGTGCCGTAGCTAGGTCTTCGGGGGCCCCGGGGCTGAAAGTACATTGGGAGCCCCTACGTCGCAGGATAAAAGCGGTGACCTTTTTTTTTGCTCGTCAGTCGTTTGCCGCCCTTAAAATTCTGCCCCCCAACAAAAAGAAGCGGCAACATTGTTTTTGCTTGTCAGTCCTTTGCTGCCCTAATTTTACAGAAATACCGCCCTTAAAATTTGCCAGGAAATAATTATTGTATTCTCTTGGGTGCCCCCTTTGGTTAGTTACGTCCCTGAAAGAGATACAATTTCGGTTAAATTAAGTACGAGACACATAGGAACGCGTTTAAATTCATAATACTAAATTTCTTTTCCGTTCAATAACTTTTTACTGGCAAGAACTATGGTATTTGCATCTGTACGTTCTGATAGTACTTTTTTACGTAGAATTTAAAGACCTTCTAAGAATTTTTCTATAATTTTCATGCTATGACCCGGAACTTTTAAAGGGCATGGCCACAATTAAATGACATTTTTCTCTTCATTCTATTGATATAGCCATATTCATATCCGTCTTCGAAGATGACTAAAAACTTAAAAAAAACGGTATTTTGAAATTTTTTTCTAAGTTTGGGTCGTAAAAGAAATAAATTATATATTATATATATATATATATATATATATATATATATATATATATATATATATATATATATATATATATAGGGGACTCTGCTATATTGGACCGGCTCCTAAATTGGACCGCGTCAATTTTACGTAACTAAAGGCCAGATAGGGCCAGATAGGGCCAACAAGTAACTAATTAAAGATAAATTCAGTAATTTATTGAAAATTGTGCTTTAGAAAGTGATTGAATTTTTTTTAATTTTCTCCAGTTTTGGGAATGAAGTTTAAGATGAGGCGTTATTTTATTTGTTTTCGAATTTCTAATTTTTTAGTCACCGCAAGTGAAACTTTTTCATAGAAAATTATCCTAAGTACAACATTATACTTTATAATTAATTAGATATATTTATTGTATAATCTATTTTTGAACCCAACCTTAAAAAAAAATTTCAAGATACAATTTTTTCCGATTTTTGTGGTCATTTTTCAGTATAGATATGGCATATGAATATCGATAGAAAGGGTAGGGAAAAAGCCATTTAATTGTGCCAGAATTGACTTTATGTCCATAAGAAAAACAAAAGTTTGGTATAATAAGTTAAGCACGGATGGTTATAAAAAAATTCGAAGAAGATATTTTAATTTGAATAGAAGTGCTAGCATGATGTGCAGATAAAAATACCATAGGTTTTACCAGTAAAAAGTTGCTAGAAGGAAAAGAAGTTGGAATTTTACGCTTCTAGTAATTCTGCATATTCATCTAATTTAACTGGAACTGTATCTTTCATCGTTTACCGAAATCACCATTTTGTTAATTTTAATAGGAACACCGTGTGTCTCCACATTATTCTACCCACTGTTTGTTCAGTTACCTACCTACATATTAGTTCCTTGCTACTCTATGGTTCCTTGTCTTCCAGTCCGACCATTCTTGAATTTACTTTTTATTCTAGATAAATACGTATGGTATGTAGCTACATGTAGTCATACTCGTATAACTAATGACCCTGTGGTTAAGAGCAATCGTATAAATTACATTCTGTTGGAATATGTTGTATAAAATGTAAGCTTTATATATTCATACACCTAATCGTATTATTAATTTTAAAATCTTTATTTTTTATGTAATATAATTTGACGATAAGGTTTAAATATACCTATATCAAAAATAAATTATTATAATATTGTCAAATTAAAAATTTTTATTAAAAGGACATCGTGTTTTAAAATTATACTTAGTAATCGATTATTTTATAATCGTTAAGACAAACGTTGTTATACCAATATGTAATCGATATCATGTTTTGAATCATATTACGCCAAGCGTATACAATGACATTCTATTCAGAATTGTCGAAAAGCTTTCAACATTGTAGTGATCAAATAAGTGTCCAATTTTTCTTTTCGTCTCTTCTAATTAATTTTGAAGTTTTGCATAATAAATAAATGATAAGTAACATCAGTTGTTGATTTTGCCAATAAAGAACAAACACATCTAAATAATAAAAATTCGCCAAGTGCGTGTTGGACACGCATTAAGGCAGGATTTCGTAGTTCAGTATCCGAGATAAAATATTTTTTGAATTTGTACAACATCAAGATAAACTGACTAACTGTGACACAACGCTGTACCGTTCCAACAATTACACACACACATATATATATATATGTATATACATATATATATATATATATATATATATATATATATATATATATATATATATATATATATATATATACCAATTGGGTGTTCCATCATAGCAGGTTATGACCATCAACACGTTAATATTAAAATTAACCTGTAACTTTTTAATGCCTGACAGAGATTGGAGGACGAGGATTAAAAATGTTTAAAGATAAAGATTATGTAGGTACATATAAGATAAATTTAAAAGAGCTACTGCAGAATTAAAAGCCCAAAGATAAAGGTTATGTACATTTTAGATAAATTTGAAAAAGCGAAATATAAATCACTACAATTTTTCCTACAGAAGAAAAGCTGATGAAAAAAAAAAATTATAAATTTTAGAAATAAGAAAAAGAAAGGAAGGAGCATAACCTTAACTAACGTCACCATCTATAACCTTAACATAATTAGTTTTTATATCAAAGTCGAAGCATATTGTCAAAAATACATATATGTATTATAACTATATGGCCAATCCCTATAAGAGGCAGTGGTTCCGATGAAGTGAGACGGATAGACATTGGGTAGAGGCACTTCAGTTGTTTTGCGCAGATGCATCAATTAGTGTTTACCGTGTTTACTGTTCAGATTGGTTCATATTAAAAAGTCGCATTTGCGAAAAACGAACAAAATACTTCCAAATCTGCACCGTGATATTGGGACGTTTTTTTCATATCCATTTGGCTATATATGTATACTACATATATGCAAAAATAAACTAACCTAACCTTAACTAACCTCACCACCTAGTTTTTATATCATCTACCTAAAATTTGAAAAAAAAACTTATATCCTTAACCTAACTAACTTCTAATCTTACTACCTAGTTTTTAGCGAATTTCCAAAATGGAATTCAGCTATTACAGCCACTATCATGACGCGACTTGAACCCGGGACTATGGCAGAAATTTGTTTTAAGGTCCCTAGAAACCGATTCACTAAAATTTGCATATATATATATATATATATATATATATATATATATATATATATATATATATATATATATATATATATACATATCGCGCGTTGTCCGTCCGAATCTCGTATATCAAAAATTACATACAAAAAACATATTATATACTGGATTTATATATATATATATATATATATATATATATATATATATATATATATATATATATATATATATATACTTATCTGTATATATTTATATAATATATAGGTAGCCAACATCAGAGGGTGTAATTAGCATAAATCTTAAGTTCATTGTGATGAAAACACAGATTTAAATACGTTTTTTTGTGTGTCCAAAACTTGGGACTATTCAGATACGAGATTGGGACAGAAAAGGCGCGATATGTATATATGTGTCCGCGCGATAACTCTCGAACGAAGTATCTAATATTTACGAAATTTGGTGAAAACATTGGAAGTCCCAAACCCTTGGATGAGTTCTTCAGCCAGACACGTCGGATGCCAGGAACATGGTTTTTGATCTTGTAAAAAATTAGTTTTTTGCCAAAATTTTCACTTATTCAAAAATTTTTGCTAAATTTATTTACACCTTTTAAAAGAGGAGAAAAAATTACAAAAAAAAAGCTCTTTAAGCTATTGTTCTATGTCAATTATTTTCCGAGAAAAACTAATTTTTATAAACAGAAATTCGCTATGTTATGCAGGATGCTGCGACAGGGGTATTATATCATCTACTATTTGATTTTTCAAAATAATGTTTCCCAAGCTTAGCTTTTTAAATACAATAGTTTTCACCCATTAACGTTCGTTTTTAAATGCAATAGTTTAAATACCAACATCTAAGGTCTAATGCAATTTAGCCATCTTTTCTATATTGGGAGCAAAGAAAATCTTAGTCATATCACAGCCGCATGTACCCTAACTCAAAAGAATAATTAACGATGTTTATTTGGTTGTTCGGTTATTTTGTCGTTCGGTTATTTTGTCCACAGTTATTTTGTCTAAGTTTATCTTGTCATTCAGTTATTTTGTCCACGGTTATTTGGTTGCGGTTATTTGTCCACAATTATTTAGTTGCGGCACCGTTATTACTTATTAGTTATTAAATAAAAGATAGAATTACCGACTGAGTGTTATTTTGCTATTATATACTAGATGGCAGTATAATCTACATTAGAGTAGAATCCCTATAATAAATAGAGTCGTGACATGTCGTCCATGTTCTATCCAAAACAGAGCGGGAAGCTTCAAAATTAATTATCAGATGTTTGAGTAAGTATTTTTGAGTGCATAATTATTGTTATACCTCATTTCAAATACAACTGATCATGAGTTATCGTTAAAAAATTAAATAATTCTTATATTCGAAGCAAATCAATCTTTTATTCTTTTCTAAAAACAAACTGCAAATCTAAAATTTACGTAAATGCAATAATGAAAGAGATAAAGCAAGAAAACGGAAATTATTTAAATTCAAAGTGATGAAGCATGGTTAAATTTAAGTGAAATGAACCATAATAAGTTATGAATTAATGAACAATTAAAAATTTTTAATTTAATTATTCTTTCTAAATTAAACTAAATGGTTTTTGTTAACATTTAATTTATTTCCAATGTATTTTACGCAAACTTTGCATAGAATATGCCGGAATCAATCAGCATTCAGCACACATGTCACCACTCTATTTATTGTAGGCACTCTACATTAGAGCATTAGAGTCGTGACATGTGTGCGGAATGCTGATTGGTTCCGGTATTTTCTGTCCCAAGTTTGCGTAAAATAAATTGGAAATAAATTAAATATTGACAAAAATCATTTAGTTTAACCTAAAAAGAATAATTAAATTAAAATTTTTTAATTGTTCATAAATTCATAACTTATTAACAATAATTATGTATTCAAAAACATTTACTCAAATATGTGATAATTAATTTTGAAGCTTTCCGCTTTGTTTCGGATAGAAAATGGCTGACATGTCACGACTCTATTTTTATTATAGGGACTCTACATTTATATAGAATCCCTATAATAAATTTTATATCTCTTATAAATAAAAGATAAGGAAAAAAAATTGGAACAAAAATATTCTTAAATAATTATTATGTATTATATAACCCGTATAGTTATAGTTACCTATATATTTTTAAAATTAAAAGAATTTTACAACAAACCTTTGAAATGGGCCATTTCATATCGGCGTAAGCCAAAGTCGCTTGCTTTTATTTTTAATCACATTACACTTGTTTTGAAGCGCACTTGGCTTGCTTTTGAGATATTTGTATATTCCTGTCTCACTTTCCAGGTTATAGAGAGAAGGGTCAAGTATTAACGTTCGGTATACATCGTATACAGTATACGATGTATACCGAACGTTAATACTTGAACCTTCTCTCTAGAAAGTCTAGAACAGGGGTCGCCAACCCGCGCCCCGCGGGCCGCATATGGCCCACCTTGAACTTTTTTTGGCCCGCAAGATTCATCACACTTATACAAAATATATTTATTTTATAATGACCAAGGTAGTGAAAACCAATGTATTAAAAAAATACATAATATATGGGAACACATCATTTTGTATGCGGCCCGTGGAATTATGATGTGCTTCCAAAGTGGCCCGCAAGATCATTTGGGTTGGCCACCCCTGGTCTAGAACATGGAAAGTGAGATAGGAGTATACAAATATCTCAAAAGCAAGCCAAGTGCGCTTCAAAACAAGTGTAATGTGATTAAAAATAAGAACAAGGGACTTTGGCTTACGCCGATACGAATTGGCCCTATATATATATATATATATATATATATATATATATATATATATATATATATATATATATATATATATATATATATATATATATATATTATATATATATATATTCATGTATATGTAATTTGAAATGTCAAATATGTATGCAGTTTATTCTCTGGTTTATGTATATTTATTTTTTGAAAAAAAGAAAATGTTATTTAACGTTTATTTTAGTAAACAATAAATTGCTTAAATATTATTTGAAAATTTTTTAAACCTAAGTTCCCAAATAATTTATTACTAATTTATCCAAGGAGATGAAGGATTAGAAATAATACTCCGACTTTCTTCCGTAGAATAAATTGTTTCTTTATTTTGTTCCAAAAATTTTTCGATATATTTTATACCTTCTCCAGTGGCTACAAATACAAATAATTATTTACAATGTAGTACTTCTAAATGACTAATATTGTTTTAACAATAATATTGAATTTGATAACAAAATTTTTTTAAATTTTTTAGTTTTGGTTTTGTTGGAATGTATAATAAAAAAATTTTTTAAAAAAATAGTGAAATAACATTTTCGTTAAAAATATGTTGGAGCGAATAAGAATGAAAAACTTATTTGAGACCTCGAGAAACCAAAAATGACCTTCATTAAAATTTGGATATATATGTCCGATTTTTGGAAGTCAAAATTTTGGCCATTTTTCGCCATTTTTAGTGCTTTTTGCAAAAATTGGCCAAATTTCAAAAATTTTTCAATTTTTTTTTACACCATCGAAAAGAAATTTTAATGAAGGTCATTTTTGGTTTCTCGAGGTCTCAAAACAAGTTTCTGTCATAATCTTAGGTTCAGATTTTTCATGACACCAGCTGTAATAGCTGAATTTCCTTTCTGGAGAAAAATAAGTAAAATAAACTTTGAGGGTCTGTAACTTTGTAACTACTTGTAATACGAAAAATTTGTAAGGAACTTTTTTGTAAAGTGTCAGTTGGATTACAAAACTGTCATTTAACTTTTTGTCCTATCTTTAATAGTTTAGCTTAAAAATGTAAAAAAAGTAAAATTTCAAGAAACTTAAATTTTAAGGCTCTGTAGAAAGTGAAATATTGGTGATAGAAATTTGACTCAATGAAATTTTTTGTCCACAATTTAATGCTTAATAAGGTGCTTTGATTCATTTTATGGAAAAATAATTTCTTCATAGTTTGCAGGAGTAAATAATATAAAAAATCGTTTTTCCTGTGTTATTTAAATGGGAAAACTTTAGGTTCGATGATGCACCTCTAAAAATTGGAATTTTGAGCTGCTCTTTGGTGAGGATGTTTGTTTAGACATATCCTACGATATTTTGAGCGGAGAGCGAGAAAAAAACTTTTTTTGGCACACCCTAATATAATATGCTCCGGGAATACAGTATGACTCGCTAGTGGTGCATTAATAGCGACGTGTGTACCATCAATTACAGCAATTACCCCGGGAAATCCGTATTTTTCATAAAATCTACAAAAATGCAAATATTTATCAATTCAAACAAATGAAAAGTTTATAACCGAGTGGTAAATTCTTTAAATTATACATACCTTGCCCTAGCATTTGCAATTTCCCTTGGCGCCAAAGAAAAGTTAATTTTCCGCGGACATATTACATCATTGATTGCCCTCGTAACCCTGTCTATACTTCGGCTTACTGACATCTGGGACATGGGGATGGAAATGTCTTGCACAACAGCTAACTGGTAGCTCCCTTGGGCGTAAAAGCGGGGCCAATAAATATCGTCTGTAAGCGTATGCACTATTTCCTAACAGATATTTATTATTAAATTCATTATTTTCGAATTGGGCTTTAATTAACGATGCATCAAAAATGTGGCTGTCGTGAGTGGAACCTGACCAGCGTGCAACCACGTTCATAATTTTTAATTGTGTACCGCACACAACCTAAACATTTATTGAAAAATAACATTTTGTATTTCTAAATGTTTCTGCATTTTAGTCACCTGATAACTGAATTTTTGTGAAGCGAACAGCTTTTGTCAAACGAAAACGCATTTTAAATTCAACTTCGTAGAATACATTGACGTGCCCGAGGAATGCAAATGTTTTTTACCTCGTCTTCTGATGTTGACCAATCAGATGAAATAGATTCTGCTCACAGAATTAACCCGGAGATATAGATGACATTTTTATTTCTAAAGTTATACCTAGTACAAAATAAATGAAAAAATAATAATATATGTAAAATATATCATTTTACTTACCACGTTTTTATAATCAGTAATTAATAACAATACCTAAGAATTCATGTTTTATTTTAAACAATTTCAAGCCTGTGATAAATTTTTTTAAAACAAACTGTTTACAAAAGTAAAATTCGAATATGTATATTTAAATCACACGTGGCTTTTTAACCAAAACTTGTAAACTAAAAATAAAATAGAGAAAATATGAACAAATTATATCTCTATGATACAAATCTGTCAGTTTAATCTCCGAATAAAATTATTTTTATTTTTAATTTATTTCTCTTTTCTCTAAACTTAATTTATTTCTCTTTTATAATACATACTTTTATAATACACACATGTATGAATAGTCAATTTACCCGTAATTAACTGTAAAATATAAATTTATTTGAAAAAATATAAAAAAAAAAATATGTTAATCTTTTGAAATCTCCTGTATTATAGTTTATAAATTCGAACAGAGATGACACTAGCTGTTCTGAAATCAAAATATCCTTTTGAATTAAGATAAATCTGATAAAAAGAGATGTATATATACACATGTTTATAAACAACAGAGAAAGAGAAAAGAATATTTAAGTATTCTGTAAATTATACATAAATATCCATTTCATATGACAACCATGGGTGCCAATATTTTTTTTTCATTTACTTTACATTCCGATAATTAAAAAAATGCTTTTAAAATAACAAAAAGACGAATGAATGTAAAAATTAATGAATATGAGTTAAATTATTAAATAACTAGCAATAAATTCGAATATATTACTGGTTTAAATATGTTTTTTTTATTATTATAAATAAACCCTAATTACTGCATGCAAGCGAGAGCTTATGTCATTAGAAAAATAAAATGTTCGTGAAGTGCGAGTTGACAGAGGACTATTCTGAGGAAAGTGCGAAGATATAAGAATTTCGTAGATAGATGTTCTACGAAATCCTAAAAATGAATATAAAGCAAGCGTGTGTAACTTACTGTTAGTCAAAATCGCGGGCCGGAAAATAGATATCATACTAATAGATAGATACCATAAGGTCGTGTGAAACCTGTATTACTAGTATGTCTACTTTCTTATTTCGATTTATTCCGACTTCAATTCCGAATTTAACGTCTTCTGATAGATACTCAGGTATCACAAATCTTACCGTTTATTTGACAGCCATTCAGGAGTAGTCAGCTAAATATTCATGGTAGATATTTAGTTTCAATCACATCCGCTGGATAAGTGCACCACTTTCTGGGTGCACTTCACCGCCTAGGGTCACCTAATGGTCCAACCGGAACTAAATCAAAAATTTATCTGAAAGTTTCAAGAGTTCAGAGGTTTAGACAAAATACAAAGAAATAATTATAATTTAATAGGCTCCGATCGTAAATATATTACGGCCACATAGATGGGTTGCTTATAGCTATATTTATATCTGGCGTCTTTTTGACGTTTTATTTTGAATAAAATCCTATTCAGTAGAAGGTGAGAATTAACATGTGGTCTCTTCAAAATCTGTAGCTTTCAAAAATCAACACTTTTTATTACAGCTTCCATTTAAAATCAAAAATAAATAAACGAATAAATAATAAATAGAGTAAATATGTAATAAAAATAAAGTAAAAAAGTATTTTATTTCAGTTTTCCCGAGCCTTAAATAATTTTAAATGAAAATTGTTAAGATGTAAGCAATTTGTTCGTCTATCTAATGGAATCATCGCAGTATGTTCTCCACAATTAAAATGTGCTTATTTATCTCTTTCTTGTAAAATCGATACAGTGTACCTACTGATACTAATTAATTTGCATAATATATTAATGGTTGTTGTCAGAGTTTTACAAAGTAATGCTACCTACTAACCGATTCTTTTATTTCTATTTTAACAAGTGTAAACAACAGAAACAGAAAATACCTACACAAGTGTTCCTTTCTTTCAATTAAATTTAAAGTAAAAATGCATTTATTTTATTGTTGATTATCGTTGACGGTACGATAATAAATAAAATTTTCTACAAAAGAAGATTACATTTAATTACGTTTCAAACAAAATGAGACGTTACAAAATCTTTATGTAAGACATTATACAATACACATGAATACATATTGCATATGTATATAACCTAAACTATTAAAAATTAAAATGTACCTACAGTTAGATGTAGTGAAATCAAGATGGTATACGAAATGAAATTTAAGTTATTGTGAAGTTAAAAAAAATTAACTAATAAATCTATATATAATATAAATGGACGTATAAATATGATAATGACAGGTACATTCTGTTGTTGCTGATTTCCATGATTGTCTCTTTATTCTCCTACATCTATTACTTTCTTGAAAAAATTCAGTGTGTAATTTTATTCATCAATAGCATGTATCATCCATTCAGGCATGAAAATCAGCTAGTTCCACAAATTACAAACACACAAATCACTTAAAAAAATTTCTTTTCTTTGAGATTCTTCTCTTTTCACACAAAATAATTTTTTTACTACTAATACTCTAAAGATGTGAAATAATTTTAGTTAGCTGTTAATTGCATTCTATTGAAAGCTATCCATTATTATGAACTTAGTTATCGACGCCCTCTATTGTCAACGACTATTAATATTGGTTTTTATAATTGGGGATAAAACTACTTCCCGGCACTTCCACCAGTATATATCACTATATAGTACTGATAGACACTAAGGAAAAGGACACTAGGTGGCGTAAAAACGATTTAAAAAAAGCTCGCTCCATCATTCATGCTTTAGCTCCATCATTCGCTATGTCATCCTGCATGACATAGCGAATTTTCGTTTACAAAAATTAGTCTTTCTCGGAAACTAGTTGACATAGAATAATAGTTTAAAGATCTTTTTACGTGAATTTTTCTCCTGTTCTTAATGGTGTAAAAGATTACGCAAAAATTTTTGAATAAGGGGAAATTTTGGCAAAGAATTAACTTTTTTCAAGGAAAATGCCCCAAAAACCATGTTCTGGGCATCGGACGTGTCTGGCTAACGAACTGGTCCAACGATTTGGTAATTCCAACATTTTCACCAAATTTCGTAAAAATAGAAGATTTCGTTCGAGAGTTATCGTGCGGATAACTTACCATTGTACAATATTGAAAAAATTAAAAAAAAAATTGAAAAGAGAATTATTTATGTTGGCAAGGCATACATAGAATCGAACATAGAACCTTTCCGTCTGTATATTAAAAAAAGTTACATACATGAGAGCAGACACTAACCACACCACCAGCTGCCCTTGTTGCAGACAATACCAACTAACTGATACATATCAAACACGATATGCTATTCGAAATTTTTCGTGCGTTTAATTTCTAAATAAAGTCTCATTGGCCTAAATTATTATCACTACAATACTCAGAGAAATATACTCCACAACATATATTAATTTCTCCCAAATCCGTGATTCCCATGTTTCATACTCCCCTTGTTAGTAAAAAACCATTAATTCAAAATTCGACCGCTAGGTGTCAGCCCAATTACCGTTATAACATCTCTAACCTTCAAAGGACACTTCTGGTTAACAAAGTGATCTTAAAGAATCAAAATTAAACAAACTTAAAAGATTAAAGTGATTCTGACTTTAACCGTCACCCTTTAAATTCAAGCGCTTAACATTCGCATGTTTCATTTAAATTTCTCAATACTGTAATTTGCTTCATATGCATCAGTCGTATATAATAAGAACAAACTACTTAACGACAAACTATACGTCAAGTTCCTCCGCGTGCTACAAGCACATACATCTATTAAACTTCTTGTAGCCAAGTGCACAGCTATTCATCCTCGCTATCTTCACCTGATGCATAAAGGTGTAATATATAATGTCACGTACTTATTTATAATTTTATGTACACCGGGTATATACGTACTTTTAGAATTTTTGCTGTCATCCTTTTCTAATACAGTGTTTTGTTGTTGTTGCTGTTTTTTTATTTTAATTTTATACATCTTTCTAATTGCAATTGTGTGTTACAGACAGACAAAAAAACAACAAAACAGTTTATAATTAAATGAAAAATTATGTATGTACCAAGTAAGTATGTTGGTTGGAACTTTTATATTAATTGAACCAATGAAAATGTTTAACAAAATTACTATTTCAAACTCTGTACAGAAAAAATTAATATTAACAATAATCATAACAACAATAAATTATTATTCAGATTTTACAACTTTTGTGTTTGTACCTAAGGGAAGAACCTATTTTTTTTTATCATAAATTTACAATAGGACTATTCCAGAAAATATACTGAAGTTATAAAACGAAAATTGAGGTCATTAAATGAAAAACAGCATCCAGTGTAAGAACGCTCAGATATTTTAATTTTTTTTTTTTAAATTGTCTTTTTTAAGAAACGACGTTTTGAAAATTTGTGTGTGTGTGGTAGAAAAAAACTATAATAGAATTGTTTAAAATGGTTGTAAAATTTAATTGTACTACTTCAGTACAATTTCAGGTTATTCTATCTTAATATTAAACAACTTTCGAGAATCAACATTTCTATAAACTTGTATTCGCTCCAAGCCGAAACCATAGCCACCTATATAAAGTGATTATTTGACAAAGTAATTATAGGACATTTTACTATTTTACCTTAAAAATGTCTTAATAATAGATTAGTCTTAAATAATTAACCAAGAAAAAGCAAAAAAGGTAATTTTTATGATATTTTTTTTTTTTTTAAATTTCAAAATAAAGTGACGTTTGATACTAGGCTTACAAATAATATTTTTTTTAGCGAATTTCCAGAAATTCAGCTATTCCAGTAGGTCTCATGACACGACTTGAGCTCGGGAATATGGCAGAAATTTGTTTTGAGGTCCCTAGAAACCAAAAATAATATTCACTAAAATTTATATATATATATATATATATATATATATATATATATATATATATATATATATATATATATATATATATATGTATGTATGTATTTATGTATCAGCACGATAACTCTCGAACGAAATGTCCTAGGTTTACCCAATTTGGTGAGAACGTTGGAAATCCAAAAATCTTGAATGAGTTTTTCAGCTAGACACGTCGGATGCCAGGAACATGATTTTTGTTCTTGCACAAAATTAGTTTTTTGCCAAAATTTGCTATAATTTAAAAGTTTTTGCCACATTTTTTTACACCATTGCAAAGACGGAAAAAAATCACATAAAAAAGGTTTTTGAACTATTATTCTAGGTTAGCTAGTTTTTGAGAAAATAAGGAAATAAGAAAATCCGTTACCGGGGCGGTTCTAGAAACCTCCGGCGGTGGGTGGAGTAATGTGAACGAAAATTTTTTCTAATCTAACTGAACCTAACGGAACTTGATCTAACCTAACCGAACCTAAGAAAATTTGGTCTCAAACCTAACCGAACTTAAGGAAATTTTTTATAACGTAACCGAATCCAACAAAATTTTTTCTAACCTAACTGAACCTTATTGTTCTATAATTTATATAAACTGAATTTATTATTAGCGAATTTAGGAATTTAGTTAAAGAATTCAGTTATTACAAGCACTGTCATGACGCGACTTTAGTCCGGGACTATGGCAGATATATGTTTTGAGGTCCCTAGAAACCGAAAATAATATTCACTAATATATATATATATATATATATATATATATATATATATATATATATATATATATATATATATATAGGTATAGGATATATATACATATATATATATATATATATATATATATATATATATATATATATATATATATATATATATATATGTATATGTGTCCGCACGATAACTCTCGAACGAAATGTCCTAGCTTTACGAAATTTGAAAATATTGGAAGTCCCAAACCGTTGGATAAATTTTTTTCGTGAAATGAAATTTTTCGTGAAAAAATTTGACGGATTGAGGCCGAAAAGTCACATAAAGAAGGTTTTTTTATTTACAATTACTCTATATCAACTAGTTTCCGAGAAAAACGTACTTTTGTAAATGGAAATTCGCTATGTTATGCAGGATGCTGCGACAGAGGTATATTATTATTTTATAGAATCTGGTAAATCGACATCGCAATAAGTGCTCGCTTTGAAAATATCAAACAATATTTAAAAAATGTTATGTACAGATAACGTCCTGATAAATTGACATATCTGTCGACCTTGAGCGCTGTAGATAGAGAATAGATACAATTTTTTAATTTAGTACCTACCAAATATCCCTTAGTTACAAACATTACAAACAAATAAATTTAGATCTGGCTTTTAAGTTTAGAAGGACAATATAGAATATATATTTTGTTTATTGTGTTTGGAATATGAATCTGTTCTGCAAAACAGAGAAGGAAATATGGTGTTGATTCCAGGTGTTCATATTCCAAACAATCCAGAGGAAACTTACACTTTATCTCTTAAATGTCAGTACCGTGGCATGTCCATTTCTAGAATTTTTATATAAATTGTTTATTTTTTTTGTCGCAATATACGATTCAAACTAATTACCTAATAAATCTTAATGAGTATGATTAAATTTACAAAAATTAACATTTTCCCAATATATTAATTTAACATTGAACTCCGGTTCAATAACTTTTGTTCTTAGATTTAAACGAATTTTTGAATTTAAATTTTTATGACTCACGCGCCATCTACATCGAAATTAATGAAACGGCTAATGAGCCATGTTGAAAGTACGTCACCTGACTAATATTTACAAAATTCAAGTTGATGGATTAGTGCAATAAATTTTGTGTCATTTTAGAACTCAATTTGAAAAAAGGTATGTCATAAATTTACTTGTCAGTACCGTAGTATTGATTATCAACTATGAATTTTTGTATCATAAGTAGAGCCCGGACACTATAGTGTACTATAAATCATCCTGTCAAAAAATTGAATGTTCTTCAGTAGCGCAAAAACAAGTATGAGGGGTTAAAAAATGAAAATAAACTGTAATTTCAAAATCTATAGTCATTTACAAATTTTAATTGTTATCATGTAAATGCAAAGAAAAATGATACTTTCAGTGAAGTGTAGCACACCTTATTAACATATTAATTTTCAACAAAAGAGTAGTCCAATACTGGCTAGATGCTTTGATGGTAGTTGCAACTAATAATTAATAACCAATGAAAAAATATTTTTTTTTTTTTGCAACTAATGACTGAAAAATTCAACTATTAGTATTAACTATTAAGTAATTTAGCTTTTAGTTGTAGTTGTTAGTTATATTAAGTAGGTATGAAGTTTATTGAAATTATCGTAGAAGCAAAAAAGTAGGAAAATATTTTACCTTCTGATTATTTATTGAACATAAAAACGTAATAAACCAACATGAGTAACAATATAAAAAAATCACAACTGTAAGTTTAAAACAATTGGATACTATTTGCAATCTGTTTTCGATCGAAAGATTTTGATAACGAAAAATAAGTATAATTTATAGTACATATTATATATTTGAAAGAATACTTCCTTTCCTTATATCATCCATTTTGGAAATATCGTTATTTTCGATATCGATAATTTTCGATAACGAAAAGTAGGTTCTGACAGTGGCAATACGTTCGGAATACCCACAACTTGCTTCGCTTAAGCCTTCAAAAATTTCGTTATTTTTGGGCTACGACGCACCGTTTAGGAGATATTTACGGTTAAAGTTTTCGATAGCGAAAGTTAACGAAAAGTAGTTTTTTATAAAATTGTTCGGTTACTGACCAGAGAAATGGGACAAACAGAGTCTAAATTAACTAGTTATAACCAATTTATGACAAGTTACGCGGTATCGATAATTTTCGATAACGAAAAGTAGGTTTTGATAGTGGCAATACGTTCGGAATACCCACAACTTGCTTCGCTTAAGCCTTCAAAAATTTCGTTATTTTTGAGCTACGACGCACCGTTTAGGAGATATTTACGATTAAAGTTTTCGATAGCGAAAGTTAACGAACGGTAGTTTTTTTTTAAAATTGTTCTGTTACTGACCAGATCAATGGGACTAACAGAGCCTAAATTAACTAGTTATAACCAATTTATGACAAGTTACGCGGTATCGATAATTTTCGATAACGAAAAGTAGGTTCTGACAGTTGCAATACGTTCGGAATACCCACAACTTGCTTCGCTTAAGCCTTCAAAAATTTTGTTATTTTTGAGGTACGACGCACCGTTTAGGAGATATTTTGATTAAAAAGTTTACGATTGCAAAAAGTAACGATTTGTCATTTTTTTTAAAATACACTATCGTTGACCAAATCAGTGGGACTAATGGAGCTTAAATTCATCAATTATAACCAGTTTATGATAAATAATTCGTTATCTTTGCTAGTTCTCGAACAGAACATTCTAAAACTTTTGTTAATTATCTTTATTAAGCTTTTATTTCAATAATTCTTCTAATAGGGATATTGGTTTTTCGACATCTTTATTAATTTTCGAATAGAAACTTTTGTGAAATCTTTTCACCTGTATTCAATCTGTTTTTCGATGACTAAAAAAATGGTGAAGTAAATTTTTCGTAATCTTTGCTGATTTCCAGATAGAACATTCTCGAACTTTCCATGTAGATTTCGCTACATGGATCCTTTTTAACTAACTAATTCGATGGTGAAATCAAGTTTTGGTTATCTTATCTGATTTTCACATAGAATATTCTAGAACTTTTACCGAATTTCATGTTTTGGTCACTTTTTTGATGAACAATCTGATGGTGATGCCAAATTTTCAATAATTTTTCTGATTTCCAAAAAGAATATTCTAGAACTATTGACGAATTCTGCTATTTGGACACTTTTTTGATGCCCAAACCGATGGTGAAGTTGGTTTTTGGATATATTTTCTATTTTCAGAATAGAATATTCTCGAACTTTTGCCGAATTCCGTTAATTGATCGCTTTTCGATGAAAAATTTGGTGGTGAAATTAGATAGTCGTTTTTCTTCTAATTTCCATAAAGAATATTCTAGAACTTATTCTAAATATCGGTACTTGGTTACTTTTTCGTTGGTCAATCCATTGATTAAGGATTTTTTATATCTTTTCTGATTATTGAAAAAATATTCTAGAACTTTTGCCAGATTTCGCTATTCAAGCATCTTTTCGATAACCAACCCAGTGGTGAAATCGAATTATGTAATAGTTTTAATTTATCTGTATCTTTGTACAAGAAATATCTCCTCATAAAAATTTACAAGACACGCTCCTCTCATATATGTTTTTTCAACAATTCAATTTTTTGACAGGATGATTTATAGCTCCAGTGTATGAAAAAAAATTTTTTCTTGAGATGGTTGTTTATATAATTCACATGTAGTTGATCAAATTAAACTGTGTTCGCTCGTCGCGCGAGTGATGTTACAAACTTAAATTGAGCGACTATGTTGTTCATATGAAATTTTATTGTTTTCAAAACAAAATATATATGTAGAGTACCTGTTTAGTTCGTGACACACAAACTACGGAGCGCATTTAGAAAAAAATTATAAATGCATTTATGAAAAATAGATAAATTATGTGCCGCTTCTAACGAATGGTGATACGTTTTTCTGGCAATTTTTGACAGGATAATTTATGAGCTGCACTATAAGTCCGGGCATTAATCATAAGTAATAAATTTTTGTACTTATGACTAGCCTTAATTATGCAGTGAATGGATATTATTAAATTCATAACCAAATAATTACAGTTGCTGTTTTAAATGAAAATGTCAGTACCGTGTGAAAAAATAATTAATCAGTAATAAAATTTGATTTCAGTAATAAATCACAAGCTGATATTAGTATTTTTAAAAATTTATTTGTTAGAACATTATATAAAATCATTATACTTAGTTTTTCTTCTTTAAAAGATGTTACTTATTAGTTTCAGTTTCAGTATATTTTTTTCTCTAGTATATTTTCAGTCCGTTTGACTTGAAATATTTATCATAATTACCTGTAACTACTATTAAATATTAAAATTAGCCAGATGTAAGGGTTTTTGGAACTTCTTTTTTTTACTATTTTTAAAAATTTGAAATTTGATTGTCATTTTCGAAACTTTAAAGTTGTAGCGAAATCCTTTCAGACTTTTTTTTATTTATTTATTTTATGCTGTATTTTTAACAGTTACAGTCATATATACAGCATTATATGTACATGAACATGTACATATACATACACATATACACACATACGCAGACATACATACGCACACACATAAATATACGCATACATACATACACATGCACATATAGTTTTCAGACTTTAATTTATACAATAATTTATAATAATAATATGTATATACAAATAAAAAAATTTAATTTTAAAATCCAAAAATTATTAGTAAAAAAATCACGGTTAGAACGGAATCACTCATATACCTATGAACACCATATTTCCTTCTCTGTTTTGCAGAACAGATTCATATTCCAAACACAATAAACAAAATATAGTAGGTATAATTATGGTTTTGTACCACTGTAAATAATAATCGGAGCGTTTTTTCTGATGATACTGGATCTTATACTGACCAGTGACCATCCGGACCGGATCTGCGGGGGGGGCAGGGGGGGGGGGCACGTGCCCCCTGCAAGTTTTTAGGGGCGCACAGTGGGGCCAAAGTAGGTAAAAGATGGCAAAAATTATTTAATCCTTTTATTGACTACAGAATAGTTATACAAGAATATATTTTACTTTTACTTGATATTTATTAATAAAATACTGTCCCAAAACGGTCAGTCAAATAATATATCAAAAATTATTCATCCGATGAATTTGAAATTTGCAGATCTTGTTTGACCCTAGGTTGAGACTTTTTTCATACAACTCGATTTCATTTCCGGTTACTGGTTTCTAGCCACGTCGTATCAACTTATAAATTTTAAATGGAATATGGAATTTTTGACTACGAATTTCTATGATACACTTAGTTTTTGATTTAACTTAACTGGAATATTCGGTACCTACATAAATCTAATAAATTTGAGTATTTTGTTTAATTATTTGATATTTTTATGCACCACTGAGAGCTTATATGAAGTTTCTAAGCTTCTGATTGATGATTTTTTCTCAAACAAAATGACAATAAAATCAGCAAATTTTAAAAAAAGGTGCAATTTGGTGCAAACTCTGCAATCATAATACCAAAATAGACTAATTGCTTTATCAAATGCCACAAATATGTATCCGTTGAATTCGATTGGATACGTAACTAAAATTCTTTGAGAAATAAATTGTTACAGAATTTTTCTAGATAATTCAACCATGTTTTATTAAATCTTGATAATATCAATACGAGTACTGATTTTAACAAACAAGATACATAAAAAAATAACATACCATGGGGAACATCGCCCATTATAACCAATGTTAATTTATTTTTTTTATAACTTAAATAACCGTCCCGCAAATCACTACTTTACATACAATGATCTGGTTTAAAAAGCAATCAATTTATAGAAATAACAAATAATAATCGATATATTTGCACCCCCCGTGCTATTTTACATAAGTTAATTACAGAGATCGTTGCTAGAATATTTTAGCTATAGATTTAAGGGGTCATATAAATTGTAACTTATAATTTAATTTTTTGTATTTTTGCCACCTTTGATGGTATTTGGCCCCGCTGTGGGGCGCCAAAAATAAATTTGACGTTCTTTTTGCTTGTCGTTTATTTTTTGCAGGGAAAAATTTAAAAAATATCGGTGCGGCAAAATATTTAATTAGGCGGGGAGGGCGCTAACAGCAAAGTTTGCCCCCCTCGTGATAGCTGTAGTTTCGGCCCTGGTAACCACTACACATTGCCCA
This sequence comes from Brachynemurus nebulosus, assembly GCA_035578155.1. Classification (NCBI taxonomy): domain Eukaryota; kingdom Metazoa; phylum Arthropoda; class Insecta; order Neuroptera; family Myrmeleontidae; genus Brachynemurus; species Brachynemurus nebulosus. The sequence continues at coordinate 50,459,589 of JAPWDM010000001.1, read as the reverse complement.
CGCTATAACACCACAATTGGTCATATATGTCTAAAATATCATAAATAAACTGTCAATTTTTGAAAGAATTATAGACTCATACCCAAACACTCAAGTAGAAACAATTAAAGTCTACAACGTAATATCTGAGCATCTTGAGTCCCCTTGTAGGGTCCATGAGTAGAGCTTGGAAACCGGTATTCCGGTACTATCGAAAAACCGGAATACCGGAAATTTTTAAACGTTTAGTAAAACCGGTAATAAAATTTCAAATACCTGTATTTCGGTTTCGGTATTAACAAAATCAAATACTTTATATATTCCATATTTTGGATATTCTTTTACGTTAGATTTACAACATAAATTTTATTACAAGGCCTTTAGTTTTGCTTAATGTTTTCCATATGTGCAGTTGACCAGATATCTTATACTTATTCATATTTTTTCATAATTCTGGAATATTTTTAAGTATTTTTCTATAAGAAAAAATACAAAATTATGTATTTAAATTTTTAAAATCCAAAGATGATGTAGTTTGTTATTATTACTATTACTAATTAATTTTATTAAATGATTATTAATGTTTTTTCCTTTTTTCTATACTATCTTCATTCAATGCCGAAAAATACCGAAATACCGGAATTCCGGTATTTTAAATGCTAATACCGAATAAATACCGGTATTATAAAAAGACACCGGTATTCCAAGCCCTAGTCATGAGTATACTAGCACGCTTACTTTATGTATACGACCAAATACCTTTATAGAACTCTTTCAGTCATAAACACATTAATGTATCTTAATTTGTTCTAAACCAAATAATTCTACCTTCTAGTCTGTATAACATACAGTTATACAACTCGTCTTAAAAGAAGCATATTATTTCAGTCTCTTGAAATTTTTTTTAAAAATCAACTTTTACTACTTGTTCTTGAAAAAAAATCCGGAAAGTCACATATTGAAGTAGTATTCTGCCTTAATTTATAGGAAATCTCTTACAATTAAAATTTAACATTCGTAGTGTAGCTAATTAAAATTATGATAGTGGTAAAGGCACTGGAAAGAAACAAATTTATCTCTTTCATTAAAAATATTTATATTTCGGAGAATCCACAATTGTGTTTTGTTTATAAACGGCAAAAGAGCTTGCACATGTTGAGCGAAAATTGTTTTATGGCCTTTTAACTTCACTTATGTACTTATAATAAAATCAATCAAATGAAGGGCCGGGGGGGGGGGGCTAAGTCACATTTTTTTTTTTAAATGAGTTATTGATTGATTGTTGTAGCTCTTCAAGAGTATTATCACGTGTTATAACAATTTATGGGAAAAACGGGTCAAGTGACCTAAAAAAACCGGTTCGAAACTAGAGGCAAAGAGGGAATAAGGGGTCAAGTCGAGCGCGTAGAGGGAACAAGGGGTCAAATGAGTGCGTAGAGGGAATAAGGAGTCAAGTCCACAAGTTTTGTATACTGTTGCTGACTTGGTTCACAGCTGTTTCTCAAATAAATAACACAATGTTTATAACATTTCTTTAAGTTTTATTGATCTCTCGAAAAAATTGGTTAAAGTGACTTAACTCCTTTTTCACCCTGGCCCTTCAAATTCAAGGACACTAAAATATATTCACCTATCAAAACAGATGTACTACTATTAGGCGCACAGTATTAACCAGTGCTAGATGTATGTACTATGTTTGTAACCTGTAGCTGTAGATTTAATTGGAGTACTGTGTGGTAAATGTCATATGTGACTAAAACAAAATTACAGAACAATTTCAAAGAAAAATTTTGATAGTTATTATGAAACATTACCCAATCAAATTAATAAAATCCCCATAAACGTTTTGAACGAAAAAAAAAAAATACAAATTGAGTGAAATGTTTTCTTATGAATGAATGAATTTTAATATTAAAGTAGTAGTTACGCCGTATTTAATTATAAATTATGTATGTACCAATAAAATATATAGAAAATATTTCAAAAATGTTAAGCTATATTTAAAGTTATCCATCAAAAATAAAAAAAAAAATGAATATTTGTGATACGTAATATCTCGAATACAAGAAAACAAAATTGTCATCAAAAATATTTGAAATTTTAAAAACTGCATTTTTATTTTATTTTGTGTATGTGTTAAACCGTAAGTTCCTCTCCCGTACCACCTTTTGGGTACCCTAATAACGCGTGGCAAACCAAAATCTTCGGCGTGCAAGAACCTGATGACTACATCACTCTATTCTAAAGAGTCGCTCGGAGCCTACTTCACCATGACTCCGTAGTACCGTGAGTAAATACAAAAGCTGGCAATTTCACCCCACTAAGGAATCCCAACCCTATCTGGTTGAAAATACAATATTCTACTATCAAACTTGTTATTTGCTACAACATGTGTGTAAAGTCGATACGTAAATTTTCTAATCACGCGTGACCCTTACCATATAGTATAGTTTTAATAATATACCTTCATCAAATAAATGCATTTAAAATGCACCTTTAGCAGCAACAGATGAATAATAAAATAAATTTTGTCTTATTATAAGTGGTCCTCGCCTTGGACGTTAACAGAATGTAGTGCAGACGATCTTATTCACATTACATAAAAATCTTATATATACTCACTGTAAATTTTATGTACTTATAATTGTGTATGTACGCTGTATACATAGTTAATGAATACATATGTACATATATGTATTTACCAATCTCAAAAGCAAATCTACAAAGCCAGCTGCATCAGCAGCACCGAATTTAATAATAATAAGGATTGATCAACAGTTGTCTGTTGTCACGTGCGACAGATGTTTTCTAACTTTTTTTTTACCTACCTCGGAACATTTCAGTTTCTTCGAACCCCAAAAAATCTGTTTCCTCTCATTTCGTTTTTGTTTAAAATGTGGTCTCAATTTAACCACTATAAAATTTTGTGTAGGCGAATGTAAATGGCAGATAAAATGCAAAGATAAAAGTTGTTTTTCGCTAAACTTTTTTAATATCGGCGGATGTTTAATTTCGATGTAGTTAATTACTTAGCAAGTGGTAGACTTGTTTTAATGTCCTCTTCATCCTTAGAATTATTTTTATGTCACATGTTTATGTAATTATTCACATGAGAACTGTCACATTTGAATCGATAATTTTACGGTCTACTAACTTGGATAAAAAACTAGTTTTAAATTAATTAATTTTAAAAAAAAGGTTGACTAAAATTTTATAAAGAACTTTTCTGTAGATAGGGTTGACCGGGGTAATTGTGAATGGATTTTCATGAATTGAGATAAAAGCGTTGTTTTAAGTATTTTTTATTTTATATATCACATTATGGTTGATTTATTTTTAATTCTACATTATTCAGGATGGACCACACAAATTTTGAGCAAATTCGTATGAAAAACAAAAATTTTATAGGCCATTCACATTTCCCCGGTGCGGTTTTGCAAATCTTATGAATTTCGGGGTAAATGTGAATGCCATCAGAAAAATTATTTAGAATGGATTACAAGAGGAGTGAGGTACATCAGAGTAAGGACCAACTCAGATTCTTCATATTTACTCCACTTTCAAATTTTTCATCATACTTTAGCGGTCACAATTTCTCTTTGTTTAATGCAAGTTACGCATACCTCAAATTTGTACAAAAAATCAAGGTTACTACTGAAATTTTTGACCGGATGGGGGCATTTGTGAATGACGTTTACAATTATCCCGGAATTTTAAAATCATGGGGTAATTGTGAATTGGTAATAAATTGTCCAATTTCTTTAGCAGTTAATAAGGAACCCCTTCAGGCTTTAGACCAATTCTTTAGAAGTACCTTTTTTCTTTAAAAGGTAAGAAGTACCTTCTTACCTTTAAAAAAAAAGAAAATGTATTTAAAAAAATTTTTTTTTGAGGATTGGTCGAAGTAAGATTCACAAAATTTTGCAAGGGTTTTTTCAAAATAAAAAAAAAGATACTAATACTTGGAGAATTGTTATGAAATTTTAATAGCATATTAAGAAAGGACAGAAAAAACATACTAAGATTTGATTTTTAACAAAATTAATGTTATTTTAGAAATTATAGGCGCCGTTCCCAATTGCCCCAATTCACATTTACCCCGGTCAACCCTAACATGATTATCAACAATTTTTATTTGAAACCTTTTGACGAAAAGTCAATATTGTAAAAGTTATGAGGTCGGTTAGTCTATGAGCGTGGATATAAATAAATAATTTTCACATGTATAAAAGTATGAAAATCGTCATTTTTTTGGAAGTTAACATGCGAAGTCTAGAAATATTATAAAAAAATATGTCTTGTTGTAGAAAGAACAATTTTTATTATACTATAACAGCGTAATAAATAATGGTAAATTTACATTTTTTGCAATATCGGAAAATTAATATGAGAAATATTTACGAAATAAAGTTACTGAACATTTTTTTATTGATAATGGGTTAAAAAATATAAAAAAATTTTGTTTGATTTCAAAAATACTGTTTATATTTTTTCCTTTTGTTTTAAACAATATCCGCTCAATTTTTAAGGAAAAATTTTTCTACAAAACCAAAGAAGGGAGTCTGACAAAAATCATCTTGCCAACTTCTCATTTTAGTCTTGCGCCTTCTCTGCACGTGGGACCACTAGAAAAAGACTTCTGTAGGGTTAGTGACATTTATAAACGGAATTACATCACTTTGATAGCAAAAAGGAAAAATCTCGCTCAAATTATCCTAATTCAAACAGTTACCTCAAGTCAAGACCTAACCTCAAATCACTTCAATAAAATTTGTTTCAGAAAAATAATAGTATATTATTCAGCGAGCTAGTAATGATAGCTATTACTCACGAAGATGAAATTTTGATACGAGCCTAGCTTGCGAGGCGAGTGTCGTAATATATCTGAGTGAGAAATAGCCATTGCAAGCGAGTAGAATACGATATTTTTTCTACGACTTTTTTCCTTTTATGATTTAAATAAAATTGAATATAAATTTTAAATCAAATTTTTAATCTATTTCTAATTTCAGTAAATGTTTTTATAATATGTATAAAACGATCAAAACAAAATATATACTACTTTGTTTACTTGCACGTTACTACGCAACATATATTAAATTAAAACTTGATAGATACATTAGTCACAAAACAATCGGAAACCCATTGAATAATGGTTAATACTGCGATTTCATTGGTAAAAAAGATATTGAATAATGCTCATTTCTCCACACCTTAGAATAATGCCTAACTTTCTCAACAATTTACAGATATATAATGAGTGGGTTACCCTAATGAGTGTGTTCTTCAACAGGAGTAGAAAAAATTTTTAATTTGGTGATGTCATTTAGTTTACTAAAAATTTTCAATTGCTTTAAAACTGTAAATAAAATGACAGGATGCTGAAAGTGGAAAAGAAGCCTTGGTTTTCAAAGTCGTTCTTTTAATGTTAACTTGGGTACCTTCTTTTCAGAATTTTCAATCTCAAAAAAGCATTGTGGGGCCTTTAACAACATGTGACCCCCTGTTAATTTGAGAGTTGAATCAGCCCCTGAACGTATAAATTTAACTAAATTTATATCCCAATCAGCTTCACATTTAGATTCATACATATGTACCGTTGTATCTGTTTCATATTTTCCATTAAACTATACCTATAAGGCTATAATCATTTGGACATAACTTTAAATACACTTATGACTGTAATTAAAGGTACATAAATACCTATTTGTATGTATACATGCATATTGCATGCACATATAAAGACTAAATTACTTTCTACGTTGAAATTCATTATTTTATTTACTATTTTTAATTTATGAACCTTGAACTCACAACCGCAGGGTGACTAACAGGTTCGTTAACAACGACCAAACAAGCTGAGAAACATAATATACAAACACAAACATGTGTCTTGAAATTTGTAAAAATTACAAAAGTATGAATGGAATTGGCACATCTTGTAAATCTCCTACATAATTACCGTTTTTTGTATACGATATTTCTATAATGTATGGAAACATTTTATTGCAAAAATGGTATATTGAAAGTTTACTTGGAAGTTATAAATCTTCATTAATATTTCAAAAATTATTGTATCCACATCTATATCCTTAAGTACTTGCTTTTAATATTAGAAAAAATTTCAAAAATTCTCACATTCTCACAAACATTTTATAATAAATCATAAATATTATTTATAGGCCATAAATGTAGAAAAAAATTAGCATGGCTTTCTGTAAAATGTATCGATATATTTCATCATTTCTAGCAAATAAATTTTTGTTAAGCCAATAAACGCGTAGTATAGCCAAACGATTTTAAGGTGAAGTAGATTCCTCCGTTCGCGCAGATGAAGGGGGTAAAATAAATTAAGCTCACTGGCCTGTGGTTCATAATTTAAGGCACATATATTTGACAGATAAAGGCGGTCTATTTAAAATTGAAACTAGCGAAGAAGTAAAACAATGATAGAAGGAGTCAAAACTATACAATGTCATTAGTAGTCATTAACATATAATAAATAGAGAAAATACCTAATTTTTGTTTGAAGGATGAAGATTAATTTGATTAATATTATCTGAAGAGAAACCAAAAAAAAATTTGAAATTGTTGTTAGAAGTTTACAACTGGACAACATTGCAAGTTGGTAGATACATTATTTATAAGGTAATAATTATTTGAGCAGCAATTTAGTTTATTGGAAAACAAAATTTATGAGCTAAAAAATATTTTAAGGGCCAGCAAATTATTTTAACGGCAGTTAAATTACCTTGCCAGAAAAATGGGATCAGCATAACAATACGATTTGACATGCTAAAAAACAAATATTGAACAGCAAAAAAGATAATTAAGCAGCAAAAAGGTAAACTGAGCAGCGAAAAGAATAATTGAACAGCAAAAAAGATAATTCAACAGCAAAAAAAAAAATTAAGCAACAAAAAAATTACTGAGTAGCAAATTGGCTGATTTGCTTGAAAATACATGAATAGTTTTGAATTTTCTGCCCCATTCAGTTCTATAAAACTTCTTTATAGCAAAAAAATTAATATAAAATTCATATAAGGATATAAGTCATATAAAATTTATAATTTCAAAGTATCTTATTTAAAAATAAGGTAAGGTTCAATTTCGTTTCCTTCCACATACTTCAAATCATCAAGTGCAAAGTAATACCCTAATTTTGACTTCTATATATAGACAGTCCAAATAATTTTATGAGAGATTCTGTATAGTCTTAGTAGATGAAGACGCGTAATGACTCATTATAGGTATATTTTCTGTTGTTTCCTGAACCGATTTACACCGTCTCGGGATGGCTGGCAGAATCCTCAATCAAACAATAATATTATATGACACAATTTCCTCTCTTTACTTTCCACTTCAATAATTTATTGCAGGAAATCTTCATCATATTTGAATATAATGCATAATACAGCAATACCGCGATCTGACGAACGAGTACATACATATTTAGTATAGTTATAAAGATGGTTGATTATATTCATATCCCATCATTAAAATGTAGACAAAGGAATCTTGGTATCTTCAAAAATATCGCATCCACCAAAACCACTTGAAAACAATTAAATATTTCTGCATTCTTTCATGATGAGTAAAAAGTGATTCAGGTATGTTATATAGATAGAAGAATCACATCAAATTTTAAGTTTAAATATTTTTAACATAACAATATGTCAATATCCATCGACTAGACGTCTAACAATAAGTGAAATAATAACAAAGAAACCATCAAAATTTTGAGGCGTGTTAGAATTGATGTCACATTCATCAACTATGTAGCTTTTATCTTTAATAAACCTCAACCCCAAAAAAAAAAAACTAGAAAATGATAAAAACAAGGAAAAAGTCAAATTTTTACTCAAGGCAAATTATTTAATTATTTAAGGACTTTGAGTTCCTAGAATTAGAATAGTGAAAATCTTGAATAATAAAAATTCTCTTGAAGTTTCAGGTTGATTCGGAAAACCCACCATGCATCAAACTTCTTTTATTTATGTAAAATACATATTCTCTTATGGGAATTAGAGTATTTTTATTACATTTCAATGGAAAATGACGGTAAAGATCTACAATTTTAACAAAATTTTGTATAGTAAGAAGATAAATTTGTGTAAACACGTACCTATACAAAATTTTAAAATGATTAGGAAAAAAAATTAATTCTTGAAACAAATGAATTACATATTAACATAAAATCTGGCTACCTACATCTAGCAATAACGCGTTTAATGATGCATGGCAGTAGATTCAAAAATGAAATAAAGTCCATATCTCCATATATTATATAATTAACAAAATGGCAGTTCAGTACAAGACAATTTTCCAAAATCAGAGATTTTTTCTGACTGTACACAAAAATGAAACTGTACCGAGTCAACGTCGTTAATTATAAATTAAACATACCGTATTTTCTCGCGTGTAAGGTGCACCCCAAACTTTTGAATAATTTTTTAGTTTTTAGCGAATTTCAAGAATGGAATTCAGCTATTACAGCTACTGTCATGACGCGACTTGAGCTCGGGACTATGGCAGAAATTTGTTTTGAGGTCCCTAGAAACCGAAAATAATATTCGTTAAAATTTTTATATATATATATATATATATATATATATATATATATATATATATATATATATATATATATATATATAGGTATATGTGTGTCCACATGATAACTCTCGAACGAAGTGTCCTACTTTTTCGAAATTTGGTGAAAATATTGGAAGTCCCAAACCATTGGACAAGCCCGTTAGCCAGACACGTTCGATGCCCGAAACATGGTCTTTGTTCTTGAACAATAGTTTTTTGTCAAAATTTCCACTTATTCAGAAATGTTTGCAAAATTTTTTTAAACCATTTAAAAGCGCTAATGTTGACCGTCCTGGCCGTCGTCGATAGTGTTGCAGACAGCATCGCCTCGTTCCAGGATTTTCTAGGACGCCCTCACCTTTTGGTTACTGGTTGAACCCATGTATACAGACGTTTTGGCCACCGATTTTGATTCATCCGCAACATGTGTCCGAACCATTTCAGACTTCTTTTTTCAATTCTTTCCAGCACACTCTCCTCTGCTTTCATGATGGCCCTGGTTTGATCATTTCTCACCCGATCTAGTCTGGACACTCTTGCATTACGTCTAAGGTAGTTCATTCCTTGCTTGAGTGTCCAGACCTCACATCCATATAACATGACCGATTCCACCATTGCTGTTTCAATTCTTTACTTGTTTCTTTTGAAGATGTGCTGGTCCACCAGACAGAATTGAAGCAGCGTATTATCTTGCGACCACTTTCTACTTTTGAGATCACCTCGTGGTCGCCAACTCCTGCTCCGGTTACCCAAACTCCTAGGTATTTGAAGCTTTCGGTTTCCTTTAGCTGGACTTTATCGTCAATTATAATGTCAGAAGTATTAGAGCTGTTGGTGCACAAGTACTCTGTTTTTTCAAAATTAATTGTTAAACCCCAGGTTTCATACGCTTGATTTAGTCTCCGCAGCATAAACTTCAGGTCGTATTTATCCTGTGCGACAACTACCTGATCATCCGCAAAGTTCAAAGATAGCAGATAATGATTGTCAATGGGAATGTACCGGGCACAAGATTGCCGTGAAAATGTAAATTTCTTAATTTTGTAAATTCATACAGATTGCCGTGTGAAATATGAAAGTTGAAATTATAACTATTGAATTGGTTTTCCTAGCAACTAAAATGATAAAAGTAAAACAGTCTATTTCGGACATTTGAAGCAGATATTTGTAGTTTTATTTTCGAAGAAATAATTGGAGTCATTTGCGTTACAGTGGTGACCCCGCGTATGTACCGGGCACAAGATTGCCGTGAAAATGTAAATTTCTTAATTTTGTAAATTCATACAGATTGCCGTGTGAAATATGAAAGTTGAAATTATAACTATTGAATTGGTTTTCCTAGCAACTAAAATGATAAAAATAAAACAGTCTATTTCGGACATTTGAAGCAGATATTTGTAGTTTTATTTTCGAAGAAATAATTGGAGTCATTTGCGTTACAGGAATACCCATCCCAGCGCATAAAAAGTAAGGGTGAAAGGTTATAACCCTGCCGCAGACCCTTTTGGCTGGAAATAATTTCAGAGATTTTATTGCCAGTTTTTATGGCTACTCTATTATTATCATAGAGCTCTCGTAAAATCTCGATAAGCTCAGCGTCCATTCCGATTTTACTAAGGATATCCCATAATTTGCTTCTAGGAATGGAGTCGTATGCCTTTCTAATATCTATAAATGCCAGCTGTGTTTCTGCGCTGACCGCATTTCTTTTCTCCGACATCTGCTGAAGGATGAACAGGTTGTCCACACATGACTGACCGGGGCGGAAACCACTCTGATCTTCATTTATTCTGGAGTTAACAATTTACTCTTGTCTTCAGTACACTGGTATACACTTTAGACATTTTGCTGTTGATACTAATGCGACGAGAATTGTCGGGGTTTTTTTGATCACCTTTTTTGTGCACAGGAATAAGGTACGACATTTTCCAAGAACTTGGTGTACGACGCTGACCAAGGCACAGATTCATCAATTCAGTAACAGTTCGCCATAGCTGTAATGACCCGTTTTTAAGTAATTCGCTGTTGATACCCCCTGGAACCGGTCCGAGAAAAACTAATTTTTGTAAACGAAAATTCGTTATGTTATCCAAGATGCTGCGACAGGGGTATTTTGTATGTTAGCCGTACAACACGCACCCCAACTTTGGTAATAATATAATAAATCATATACTTAGCTAAAATAATTTTAATACAAACTTATATGGAATAATTTGTATATTTTATTTTTTTTATTCTATCTCATTGAATTTTATGTTAAATTTTCTATTTGTTTGATAACCCATTTACTATTGATAGAAGAATATATACATAATTATACGTAATAATAAAATTAAAATCGTCATAATTTTTACAGAACTCAGTTCTATATCCGACGTATAACTCGCACCACAAAATTTGGACAATATTTTTGGTGTTGAAGGTGCGCGGTATACGTCGAAAAATACGGTACATTTTATACAAGAATGGAGGTGGACTTTGGAATTTAAGAATTCACTCCACAATTTACACTTGTCGGACTTTTCCATGCATACAGGAATTCGAAATTAATAAGAAATTATGCTAAAATTTTCGAAGAAATTTAATTGTGTACCTGTGAAGATCAGTCATTATTTTTTAACTCGCTGTTGAAACGTGCAACTTCAGTAAAAATATGTTTGTTTTTTTACTCTCTTGATTTAAGCAATAAGCAGGTGCAAACTAATATCTTTTTAAATTCAAAATGTCTGATGTAGGTACGTAATTATAGATCATGAACAAATAATTCATCAGTTTCAAAATAAGGAACTACTGGGATAAATATCAACTCAGAGTCTGACTGGAAGAATCTAATAAATTTTTATTATTTAATTATTTGTGGCTTATTCCAAATTTCAATCGGGATGAAATGTGTGGTAGGGGTGATAATATCCTTGCTAAAATGTAGAGGTATGGCATTATTCAGTACAGTATATATACTTTTCAATTAACGCTAGTAAGCTAGAAAATTTGGCAGGAATTCAGTAGTATTTCCTAAAAATACTTATTGCAAGTTCAATTTACATTGAAATTAAGTAGTCGTATTTATTTTTACTCATACATATTCATTCTATATCTACCTCTACCTCCGTAAAAAAAAGTTACATGTATCTACTGTAAAAATTAATGATTTTTTTTTTTTTTTATAATTTCAACTAATTTTTAGTCACTAATGATGTTCACTGACTGACTCATTTTCAATTCATAAAGTACGAAAAACCAGAAAAAAAATAAAAACGGAAGTTTTGACTCTGTATAGGAAATAAAATTATACATGCAATCGTCATATTTCAAATGTGTCTTTGCCAAGGACTTGAAATATCATTAGAGTGTTTTTTGTGTCGATAAAATCTGAAAAAAATCTGTGAACAGAGGAAATTAAACTTTTTCTCTGCTGTATGCAGTGCAGTGTTGCGCATTGAAAAATTAATCAAAAAGAGAGAAAATCTTCGTTAATTTCATGTTCTAGTAATAAAAGAGAGTTGATTTGTTTCATATAGATTTATCTTGCTTCTAAAGAAACATTTTTTTTTTTAAACTGGTATGAATTTTAGTAAATACAACCATGTTATAGATATTTTTACATTGGTTCGGTGTAGTACGTTTAAAATATATAAATGAAGGTTGTTCAGGTATTCATTCAACGGTGTCTGCTCAAATTACAACATCAAACTATAATTACCAGTGGTGTATCCAAAAGCTATTTTTGACTAGCCAGGCTGATGGCAATATATAAGCTTACGATTAGTCTTTTCTAATAGACTAGGAACATAAACCAGAAAAAATTTACAAGAGTGCAAAGATTAAAAGATATTTTAAGTAGGTGTCGTGAAAATGAAGAATATTATATTTTATATATTATTTTTAATTTGTTGGGTATTGACTCACAGGAGGCATAAGTACAGCTCGATAGGAATAAATCCTTACTACACTATATTAATATTAATTATTCAGTTAATAATCAATTCACATAAAATTGTAACTTAATGGTATATTAGTTGCCGAGGGCTGTTAGTAGTGATGAGCAAATGCAAGACCAAAACCAAGACTTGGCAGTCTTGGTCTTGTTCTTGCATTAAGAATCTTGGTCTTGGTCTTGCTAGAGCAGTTTGAGTCTTGGTCTTGCAAAATTCAGTCTTGGTATTGGCCTTGGTCTTGGTATTGCTAAAGAATCTTGCATTTTCTTGCATTTCTTTATTAGCGAATTTTTTCCTTCTAAAATCAGAATTTTCTCTCTTTACGGTATTAATTATACTTTTAAACTTTTTAGATAATTTAGCAAGAGTCTTGCTTTTTTCTTGCTATTGTCTTGGTCTTGCTCACTTGAGTCTTGGTATTGGTCTTGCAGCCATACTTATAGTCTTGATCTTGGTCTTGCTCTTGGTATACATAGTTTTGATCTTAGTCTTGGTCTTGCAAAAAATGCAAGACCAAGACAAGACTGCAAGACCAAGACTAATTTTGCTCATCACTAGCTGTTTGTGCCGGTTATAGTTTGATTCTTAAGAATCTATGGACACAACAATAAACTTACACGAAAAGTTATTTTTTTGAACAATCAGAAAAATTATTTATAATCTAGTCGTCACGAAATTCGTTGGTAGAAGAAAACACGTTTGAAGAAGACACGTTTGAAGAAAACACGATTTTTTTGACCATTTAGATTCGCCACAGTAAAAGTGTATTTTTTTTCTACAAGTTTCCAGAATTTTATTTTAGAAGAGAAAGAGAAAGAGTTGCCTTTTTTGCTCACTTGTATTTTTTGAAAAATTTTATTTGTTCCTGAGGCTCACCATTTTTCTCTACGGTCTTGCCAACAAAGAAGTCAATAATTATTGTATTATTGGAATTTTTGAAAATCAGATAAATGTAATAGACTGCACCTTTTAAATCGCTTCTTCGAACAGGAAGAACAGTATTTACGCACAGACTTAAAATTGTAATTGTAGTATTAAAAATTGTCTTTTTTAGTAGTAAAAATTTTCTCCCTTGTCTGTATTTTTGATGCAACGTCTTCAAAATACGTGTTATTACATTTTTTAGATTGACACTAATTAATTTTCTAATTTCCTATTTTGTATGCAGGTTTTTGAAGTCGGTTTTTTAAAAAAATTTCTTAAGCGGTCCACGTCGACACAAGAAAAAACTAAGGATCCGTCAAATGTAAATAAGGGTCTATAACATTAGAGTAGACCTACAGCGGAACAAGTATGTTTGTTTGCTTCGTGAGATTAGAAGAAGTTGTTGAATTTTTTTTCTCGCCACTTACACTTTTTCTGAGAAAAAAAGGAACTTGTTTTCGAAAGTTGTTGTTGAATTTGTACAAGGGGTCTATCCAAAACCAAAAACCATGGCAAGTGGTCTACAAGAAGTTTGGGAACCACTAGTGTAGGTATAGCAGCCTATGTCCCGTATTGAAATTTTTGTTAAAATAGTCCTGGAATGAACCAAGTGTGTCTCGGAAGTCCTGCATTCACTAGATTGGAAAAAAAAAATTAATTGGCAAGTAAAGATCCCGAAGCCGGACTATCGATTTTGATGAAATTTAAAGATGTTGTAGAACAGTGTTTCTTAATCTTTCTTCAATCACCGCTCGGTAAAATCTCCAGAAGTTTTGTGCGGACCAGTCACATTTATAATCACAATTGTCAATTATCAGTTTTTTTTTTAAATTACATTTATGCTTAATATGAAATGTCTTTTTCCGACCATTTTGCCTACCATGTAATTCAGATACATATCGACACTTTCTTAAGCATTAGAGACATACTTAGAAGCTGTTCTTTAATTTTAAATATGTAGTATTATTGTGTCCTGGAATCATTTCCGCCATTAGTTGGAATATCATTTGGTCGTGTAATATGAAATGTCGTTTTCCGACCGCTTCGTTTAGCATGTAATACATATGAACACTTCTTAAGCATTAGCCAATTGTTTAAAAATATTTCTTTAATTTTAGACCGAATCATTTTCGCCATTAGTTGGTATAACAACATTAAGTCGTGTTATATTCCAAGATTGTTATATACACACTGACTAGTGAAAAAGGCCGAACAGATCGAGACGGTCTACAGGAACACTAATTAAGTAACTATATTACATACTTAACATAGGAGCCAAAACATGACAAATTGATCAAAACCAGTATTAAATTTTCTTTGCCAAATTCCAATGCTTGTTTGACCTTAATTGTATTCAGAAATTATTACCTACCTGAGGTTTGAGTATAAGTAGTGCATTAAAATTATATAATTGACGGTCGCCCGTCCCTGTCTGTCCTCACAATTAAAAAACTACTCAACCAACGTCAATAAAATTTTTGTGGGACGGTCTGGAGTGCTTTCATGAATCACGCAGATTTGTTCAGAAATACCCGAAAAACTGGTGTGTATACCTTATACGCTTATACATAAAAAACAAAGTATGGGTTGAATTACACCTCTCCTTTTTAAAATCCGTCAAAAATTTCTACACTACGACACTGTATCATTACAATATTATTGAAATACATACACCATAACATCCTTTTTTCGTACTAAACAACAATTTTTATAATAATAACAATACATTTTATTTTTATAAAGAGGATCGGAAATAGGGATGTCGTTTTTTAATCGATAAATCGAGAAATCGATTAATCGGAAGTATGAAAACCGATTTTTAATCGATTATTGATTTTGAGATCGATTCACACATCGATTTTTATTTTATGGAAATCGCGAAACGATTTTTTTTTTAAAACATAAATTGCTTTTTTATTTATACGTTGCTATTTATTTATTAATTTAAATTTAAATCTATTATCGGTACAACGATTACTAAATTTTAAGCATCACACGCATCAAATGCATATAATCAAATCTCTATGCATCAAATCAAATTGTCAAAATTGACAACTGTACCATGTACAAAACAAAGTTTAAGCGGGAAATTTAAAAAAAGAAATTATAATTCTTTTTTTATCCCTTAATCTATAAAAAAAACTTTGTATGCAATTAAATAAAAAAAAACTTCTCAACATTTAGTACAATTTAGATAATATTTATACAATTAGCATTTTTATATATGAAAATAAAAATTGTCAACTTTGCTGTGATGTGATTCATCTCTATACCATAGAATAAAATTCTAAAAAAATGTTGGTAATTAAGTATGTACAGTTGTACACGCTTAATATTTTTCTTCTTAAAAGACTTTGAAAGTTCATCTTTCTGAATTATAAATTTTTACTTAAAAATTACCGCCACTTTTGCAACAGCAAATTTGAATCGATCTCTTAGAATCGATTTTGAATACAATCGATAATTTAAGTATCGATTCTTTTGTTGGCAATTACAAATCGATTCAAAAATCGATTTTTTTTTAAAAAAACGACATCCCTAATCGGAAACATTTTGGTGGGGCTAACAACAAACGATCATGAACATCTGTTCAGCTGTAGTATTATGTAGGTACTGATTGGACCCATCTCACCATACCACCATCCTCTAGCCACTTACGTTGGAACTTTAGTTGTTTGTTAATTTACATGTGCACGTTCAACTGAAGTTTAGTTGTCTGGTGAATGATTTTTTAATTTTAGTCTTTTTTAATAGTTTATAAAAATTTTTGAATTTAAATATTTTTAAAGTGTATTTTAAACTAAAACGTTTTCTTTTTTTTTTAACTGTGTTGAATTTGAATCTAGTGTATTTGTTTTTGTGAAGTTCTATATAAATTCGAAAAAATTTTGAATTTTTAAAAATGGTTCGTTAAAAAAAGATACGTTAGTGATTTTTGTTTAGCGTGCGTTCTGTTAATATGGTGTTATTGTTAACGTAAGTTTCCAATTTTTGTAATTAATTAAAAAATATTTGCTATAATAATCATCTCAATATAAATTAATTAAAAATATTGAATAAAGAGATTTTTTAAGAAGAACTTAATTAAAAACTTTTCTTTAATGGTTCAATAATTACCGAAAAAATTAACTGTTAACGATTTTAATTATCATCAGGTGTTTTTTAATACGAAAATGAAGAATTTATTAATTATTAATTAATCTTTTTTTAAAACGGTAGCATAATGGTGTTGGCTGACTATGAAAAAGCAAGAAAAATATGAAAAAGATTTAAACGTAGGTATTACTACTTTGTAGATGAGAAATAATAAATCCCAAGCAGTCCTTAACTTTAGACTTTTTATATATCGAAAATTAATATTAGGGTTTATTAGCAGAATATTAAAAGTTATGGGACTTTGGCATATAGGTATCTATCTAAACCTAAAGAAACTTTCTTCTGTAACTTCTCGTGTATGTTATTACAGTCATCATTCTTATCTTTTTTGAAACCCTTAGAAAATATACACTACTTACTTGAATTTGGACTGTATGATGTATTTTCAATGAGTAGGTAAAAAACCTTATAATCTAAAATTACCTAGGGTCAACTCTTATTACTCAAATAAATTACGGTGGGAGCGCTGGTAAAAAATTTAAAAATTAAGATATATAGATTGTATCATGTAAAAAACTAATTATTTGAGAAAGTTTTTTCAACTTAGAGCACTCTAATTGTAAGTTGAAACTCTTTATTACTCTGAGTTTACATAAATTCGATACTTTATAACATGAGATTATAGTTCCTAGCTTTTTCAAATGCGAATTCTTTTATAATTCTAGTAAAATCTGATGAACAGGCGAACTCTGACTCTATTGCCATCATAGCTAATGCAACAAGCCCCAAGACAAACTAAATTGCAATAAAACAAACTTTTTTATGTCCACACTCGTATAAATTCGGAATGTCCGGTACTGTGATTGTTTGGTTTTAGATTTATGAGAAGTTTATAGTAATTGAAAAAGTACAAAAATATTTTTGTTTTTATAATATCGTTCTAATGCTTTAAAATGCAAAAATCTTTTTTAAGTGACGAACACAAAAAAATATTAAATGTGAAATTTGTAGATATCAGTTAATTGAACTTTTTATGTATTTAACACTTTTATGATCTTGTTTTAGATTTGCTTTAAATACTTATATGAAACTAGTCAAGAAAAGTTTTAAACTGGTCAAAACGAACGCCACAGCTCAATCAGTACGCAAAACCAGAAACTAGTCGAGCCTTACGTGTGCAAAACCGTAGTATTTTGCATTAATTTAACAAATTTTAAGTTATGTGTGTATATTCTACATTTTATGTTATAATACGACTCAAATGGCGATACATAAATATAAAATTTTTTATAAAAAATCTAAAATATCAGTTCGACCGGTTTGGATGCCGGTCAAAAAATCGAATTATTTAGAAGGGATGTTTACATAAAAAATACCCATCGAACTCTAAAAGACAAATGCAACTTGCGCATTAATAGATCAGTATCGGAAAACAGTCGACAACCGACCGCTAATTTTTATAAAAAGAAATATGAGTTACTATACAAGTGATGAAATATATGGAACGTTCTGATAGTGAGTTTATCTCGGACTTTTTAAATTCTTTTCTAAAAACGGTTGGTTTATATTGCTGTGAGAAATTATATAACTACATACATAAGTCACTAGATAAGTTTTGCAATACAAAGTTTTTTATAAACGCAAGGTACTTGCATTCAGTAGCGTAGTAAGTGGGTGGCAGGGATAGCCCCCGCCAGGGGCGCCGGAGTAAAAGGGGCGCCACCGCGACGGTTTCGCTTAATCATCAAAAACGTTGAAGCAATTACTCAAAAACATAGACTGATATAAAATAACAATTAACATAAATATGACTACACTGGCTAGTCATAAACTAGGCTATAAGTTGAAAGTAAAAAGATACCTAGCATTTCTATAAGTCTGGGAAACAAAACTGGGTGTCGTTATCGCGTAATTCTGTGAAGTTTGATAAATCATGCCCAGAAGCCCAGGTGACTGTAGTATGTGCAAAAGATGAGAAGAGACGTATGATTGTGGGTAGAGGGCGGAGTTTTTACATTATTAAGTTACTGAACCCTCCCCAGCCTTTTTATCAAACAGGGGGCACTACTTTCAAGTCTGACCAGGGGCGCCAGTCACCACAGCTACGCCACTGCTTCCATTTATTTTATTTTTTTATAAAGTTGAACTCATAACTAGACGATAGCCATACAATAAGTCCCTCTGAATCATTTGTGTACAGAGCCAAATCTTTTTAAAACATTAAAAATATCCGAGTCGTCGAAAAACGAGTTAACGCGTGATTACTTACTACAACTTTGTCCGAGGCCTGTCCGTAGATGAAGGTGTAAAGAAAATGAAAACTGTACTCAAAGAAAAGTGTCCTCTTCGCACAACTGTGTACCGGTGGTATCGTGAATTTGAGCGTGGTAATCCAAGATCGGGTCGTCCTGTTGAAACAACAACTCCGGAAAACGTAGCAAAAGTCGAGTTATTGATAAAGGAGGATAAACGAGTCAGCGATAAAGTTGTTCAGAAACTTAAAGAGATTCGTCCAAATTCAAGACTGGATAACTGACATTTTCGTGCGAGCAATTCCGAACTACTGGCGGCGTGGGATCAAGCTTGTTCAGAAATGCCAGAAGAAAAATGGCACGATACTTTTGACAATTGGTTTTTACGTATGACTAAGTGTATAAGCTGTGAGCGAAATTATTTTGAAACGCTTTAATAAATATGACTGTATTGCAAAACTTATCTAGTGACCTATGTACAGTACTGATTTAATAACTTTCTGTTAGATAAAAGGCATCTATTTAAATAGTATAAAAACCGTTCTTATGAATTCCTGTTTCATATCGACAAAAAAAACTTCTTTTTCGTATTCCATCTTCAAAATTTACATAATAATTAATTAAGTTTAGATCTCATATCACTTGGTTGAGATATGAAATCAAAAACCAAAAGAATAGAAATGAAAAAAAAAAACATCAAAGCACCCCGCAGAACACACAGAAAATAGATCGTGTGATATAACGTGAAGAAAAAGAAACTGTATAATTAACGGTCATAATAATTTTAATCAAAATACAATTCGTACCGTTTTTATTTTTATTATTTATTTATTTTTTGGCTTCATCGTGTCTTGCTGTAGGCTAATGAACTGCTATTACTTTCAAATTCTTTTTCTTAAATTGGTACTGTTGGTTTTTATTTATTTTTTTTTATTAAAAATTGAAATTATTATATTTCAGCAAATATAAATGTACCTCCATATGTTTGGTTCATGATGTTTATTCGACGGTTTGTCTGTCTCTTGATGTATCTTTGTATATTTATCGACTCCCGTTCCCGTTATTTATTTCACTTTTTCAAATCAATTCTAAAATCTCTGTTTCGTCAAGTTCAACAGACAGCGGAATTATAAGCAATGAAGTGTTATTATGTAGTCGGTGTTGTTAAGAAAAATGATTTTTATTTTTTGAAGTGAGTTTACGGTAATAATTATGTAATATCAAAATATAATTTTAAATTGAAATTTTTGGTGATTTAAATTGTTTAAAATTATTCTTTTTCGATTATTTTCACCGTTATTATCAATAGTACTTATTGTTTTTAATGATGTTCCTTAAAATAAATAACCAATTCCTATTTTAATCATATATTCCAAAATCGTAGTATTTTACAAACGTTTTGAGATCTTAACAGCAATATTATCAATTTGAGTGGAAACATATTCTTTTAACTGGTTTTCACGTTGGAAACTAAAGTTATATGTATATTGGAATATTTTACAGAATTCCTTTTACTTTTTTATCTTCACATTTTTACGTTCCATAAATTATTTTGATACCTTGCTAGTATTAATATTATAAAGACCAATAATAGTTGGTTAGAGAACTTGAGTATATAAGAATCTATGAAGTAGGTATTTTAATATTTTTCTGTTTCCTTAATGTAATCCTACATATTTTTATAGCCTTTTTAAATGTTTTTATTGTTAAATTGTCAGATCATATACAAATAAAATTTTAAAACTTATATATGTTTCTTCTATATGAATTTCTTTAAATTTAGTTCTATACAACCTAAAAATATTTGTGACTCGTTTTTGTTTAATCAGTATAAAGTTCTTTATATTCTTCTCATATTTTTTTTTAATTCTGTGATTCTACTAGTAATCCAACATAGTTTTGTTAGCCTATCTACGAGGGTGAATCAAAAAGTTCTTGGAATCACTATAATAATATAAGAAGATTCAATCAAAAATATTTTATTTTTCTACATAATCTTCCACTTCAATATATATTTATAATATCGCTTTTTCAATTTTCTTATTCCTTCTTCAAAATAGTCATTTTCATAGCTCTCAAAAAACTTTTTTATGGCAGCCATAACCGCAAAACCATCATCATCAGCTTTCTTCCCTCGGATATGTTCCTTTAATTTCGGGAATAAATGAAAGTCGCTGGGAGCAAAGTCCGGAGAATATGGTGGGTGGTCATATATTTCGAAGTCAGAACACTGCGGATTGCTTGAAGCACAACTTATGACCGATAAGCAGGAGCGTTTTTAATAACTGTTTACACAAAATAATTCATAACTTAAAAATAATACGATTAAATCGATTGAAACTTTGCTTAAATATTATGGTATCGACAATCTTCAAAATAAATATCAAATTACCTCCAAAAATATTATATAAATATGCGATTCTAAGAACTCTTTGATTCACCCTTGTCAGGGCTGCCGGTGCATTTACTCGGGGCGGCAAATTTTAAGGGCGGTATTTTCGAAAAACTAAAGAGAAGCAGAAAACTTTTAGGCCCGATTTACATTGGCGATCCGCTCTCGGTACGGTATCACTACACTCCCGGTTCGATAAAATATTCTTATACAATAAACAATGACTGTATTCACATCATCGCTCCGATATCCGTTCGATATCAGTCAGGAGCGATGATGTAAAACTCATTGTTTATTGTGTAAGAATATTTTATCGAACCGGGAGCGTATTTTTTTTTCTTTTTGGTCCGATCGATGTAAACGCTGGAACGGGCGCTGCCCTCGTATATCTGTATTTCCATTACTTATAAAAGGAAACAGTCCAATTATGTTGCCAGTCAATTTGTTTGAACTAATAAAATAGTGCTCTACTCCGCTCTCGCTCGCCCAACGACTCTAAAATTGTTATATTTTAATAGTATAGGTAAGGTATATCTAATTAGCGTGTCTTATGATAATTTTGTGATATCTGAAGGACTTTGACGAACTGGAATTTCACACATTCATTTTTTCAGCAATCTTAACATTACTTGCGCAAAATTTAATCAAAATTCGTCCAGCTGTTTATTTTGAATTCTTTTGGTCTTTAATACCGTACAAGAAGTTCTGATAATTTTTCTCAAACTTTTAAGGCATTTTAAGTGCGAGGAGAGGATGTCTATTCTTATCACTTTTACGCTATATCTATTGTAGTTTTTTCTAAACAATTCGAGCAACCATACAAATAGACAACGTGCATATTTTATTGTTATGCAGGTTAGAAATTTTATAGGTAACTATAGAAATATTTTATTGTGACTAATCAGAAAAAAAGACATTAGAAACAAATCTTATCAATGCAATTTTTTACCATGAATAATTATTCTCTTCTACAACTACCTACAATGTATTTTAGTTCGAATGTTAATTTTCGGGTTTTATTCGATGAATGGCAATAAAAACCAATTTTATCGTCCACCTATAAAAATCTGATGCAATATATAGATTCCTGTATTTTATTACTCACTGATAGTTTACATTAAAAAATATATACACAGAGTTCAATAAGCTAAACCAGATCAATGTTGAGTCGTTAAAGAGCAGCCTGTCAATTTATAAATGTAATGCTGGAAACATAATGTTTGCTTTTTATTATTAACATATAACAACATACATACATTGGAATCGTTATAAATTTATGGCTTCAAATTGCATAAGTCTGTTTAATGGCTAACATCCAGCAACGAATTCACGATCTCATTACTGTCAAAACTATAAAATTTTTAACACCTAATAAATTCTTGTTCATCAATAAGACAAGTTTGTATAGTATTTTTATGTATTATGCAATGTATCCCATTAGTGACCATTAGTAATGAACCACGATGTTGACTAAATTTAATTGTTATTAAATCCAAATAAAATATTAGTAAGCCTAATCCTAGTTTTTTTTTTTTTAAGTACCTACAGTTAAATTGAAGTAAATCGAATTTAAAGAGTTACGTAATATAATTGGATTGAGGATGTCATTCGTGCAGACTTATCTTAGTTTGCAGGGTGTTGGACAAAGCCATCCAAAAAAATTACAGGCCTCCCCACAAGTTTAAGGTCGATCCCCCTCTTATATCCTTTAGCATGCAGACACACTTTATTTATGATTTTTATTAAATAATACAATATTCTTACGCTCCTTTCACATTATACGGTTTTTGCCGTACGGCAAAAAACCGTACGGTCACATTT
The DNA here is from genome assembly GCA_035578155.1 of Brachynemurus nebulosus. Taxonomy (NCBI): domain Eukaryota; kingdom Metazoa; phylum Arthropoda; class Insecta; order Neuroptera; family Myrmeleontidae; genus Brachynemurus; species Brachynemurus nebulosus. The sequence goes on along the minus strand of JAPWDM010000001.1, from coordinate 50,436,598 downwards.
TTTTAGTGGAGTGAAAAAGAGCACTGGACCTTTCACATTACACGGTCACGGTAAAATGCCGTTACCGTGCCGTGTAGCAGCCGTCTCTTGCCACTACACTTGACGGTTGCCGTACGGCGTTTTTAACTCAGTAGTGTATGTAATTAAATTGATGCTTTCACATTTGACGGTTTTTTAACGTACGACAGTAAGATTATTTTGTTGAATTTTATGTTAATTATTAATTTTATTTGTGAAATGGATGAAATTAGTGTTGAATGTGGTAACAAGCATTTTAATAGATTGTATGTAATTTTGAAATTATGTGTTTTCATGTTAAGTTCGCCAAGAAATTAAGCAAGGGAGTCTGTAAACATCCGAAAATAGTTGAAAAATTTATTTTTGGTCATTTTTCAGGTCTTCAAACTGTGTGATAATAAATAATCCTACTTTATATTTCCTCTGATTTATAGAATTAACTTTAATCACACTTGTTACTTGTATAATGTTGCAAATTAAATGAAGATATTCAGTTTACAACGGCAAAAAATCGTGCAATGTGAAAGCAACTACATCACGGCAAAAAGTCGTACGGTTTTTTACCGTACGGCGAAAACCGTACAATGTGAAAGGAGCGTTAAGCTAATGCTGCGATTCTGTAACTGTTTTTTTGTTTTAACAGTCTATAAGTCTATGTCAAACTGTTAAATTATAGAATGTTAGAACATTAATAGTTATAACCTGTAATGACGAAACATTCAACCGGTTTACTCTTTTGACAACTAATACACTTTATATGAAATTGTTGACGCCGTATAATGTTGTGTCGTAATTAGCCAAGTTTCACTTGACGTCGTATAGCGTCCCTGATGTCTTCGTGTTAAAAAATGCTATTTTGTATCTAATTTTGAATAAAAATGCTAGAAATGCTAATGTAATTTTGAACAGCATCCAAAATACTCGTCACAAACTTTTACAGATCAATTAAATACTGTAATCTGTAATCAGACTTTTCCTTTTTTTGTATAAATTGGCATCTTAATTTGTCGGTTTTTTAATAATTCAATACTCTTGAATAATTGAACATATTGTAATTGACAATAATGTATTTTGTATAAAAATGAATGAAAACGATTTAGGCCCGATTTACATTATCACTCCACTCTCACTCCGATATCATTACGCTCCCGATTCGATATAATCTTGTTGTGTTCACATTGCAGTGCTGATATCATGCTGGTACCCATTCGTTCTCTATTCACATTATAATGCCACTCTGGGTACACTCCCAGTTCGGTCTGAGTTCGATACAAATATCTTTTCATAACAACTGAATGCAAGCTGAGTGGAGTGGAATCAAAAAAGTGTTTACACTATAGGTACAAGCCATAACAAGTCTGATATCGCTCCAATAAAATATTACCTGAGTGGTATTGATATTGGAGTGGCATTGAAACGGGAGCGAACCGCGACTGATATCGGACCGATATCAGAGCGATGATGTGAATACACTCATTGTTTATTGTGTAAGAATATTTTATCGAACCTGGAGCGGAGTGATATCGGAGTGAGAACAGAGCGTTAATGTAAATCGGACCTTATTTTTGACGTTTTTCGTATTTGTTGAAGATGAAGAAAGAGAAAGAAGATGAATTTCTATTATTATTTTCATATGTAAATATCAATATATTACATATTATATTCATTTCTCGGTAGATAGAATCATCGGATAAAAAAAATGCTACAAAAATTTTTGAAATTTCCGGAAATACTTTCAACAAATATTTTACATTGAATAAATATTTAACTATAAAATTAATACTTAGATACGTTAGAATTAGATGCCGTGATAGGAAAATAAAATAGGTAGTTAGGTACATGTGTTTATTGTCTTTTCATCTAAGGATTCTGTGTATTTGTGTATTGTAGAACATACTCTAGAAATTTTACAATATATAAAATATAACTGTCACTCTAACAGAGAACATAGACAGGAAATTTTAACATTCTGTTAAAAAGTTTTTACAGAGCTCTGTTGCTCTTTTGCTCTTCTGTTGCCAGGGTCGGACCTAACCTAAGTGGCGCCCCGGGGCAGGGTCAAAAAAGGGCGCCCCCTGTGGAAAAAATATTGATTTTTTCCTCCCTAAGAACAAGTGACAAGCAAAAAAAAAAACCTCACATACCTAATTTTGCCGCCCTCTTAAATCATTTTTTGGCGCCACCCAAGACCTGTCGCTCGGGGCATGTGCCCCGGCTGCCCTCCGCACCTCTAGGTCCGGCCCTGTCTGTTGCAAAAATCGACTAACAATTTTTTTTACAGAATTGACCCAGAAATGTTTAGCATTTGTTTTATTTATTTATTTTTCATCTTATTCGAAATTGTTCACAATTTTCATTAAAAAGATTTTGTAATGAAATATAAAAAATGTATTTTGACTTGCCGCAGGTCACTCTGATGTTAGGCCGCCGTCAGTATTTTAAGCCTTTTCCTTGGCGTTGATGGCCGGATTATGTTTTCAGCATAGTACTAAATTCATTAAAATCGAGTTTCACCAGATACAACGTATTTATAACGATTTAAGCATATTGAAATACACGAAAGAGTTGTAAATATTATTAAACGTTGATAAAGTTTAGGAAAATGTATTTACGTCATCCTGCATATAGTCGAACTATTATTTGGAATAGTGGATATTTTTTGACTCCCTAACGAAAAACGCTCATTATTTTTAACATGAGTATTTTACGAAATATATATAAGCACCTACGGCAACTACCCCTATCAATTTCAAAAAATGTAACTTGTAAAATGTACATCCCCAGCAGGGCTGCCGAGGGTTCAGGATATTCGGGCAAAATACATTCAAATACAAAATGTTTAGTAATTAACGTTTTGCATATGATAGAAAACAGTATATAACAAAAATGACAAATAATAAAATACGGCCAGCCGTAGGCTCTTTTTTGACCTGAATAATTATAAAAACGTCATATCAAAACTGAGCTTAAAATGTTAACTTTTTAAAAATTCATTTTTATTATCATTAGTCATATAGGCAAATGATATCTCATTTCTCATCTATACATTGCATATATGAATAATTAAAATTGTTTTCAATTTATGGAAAGTTCGAAAATTTTTTGTTACGAATTCCATTAATATTTTTTAATTACCATAAACACAAAAATTGGTTAAGTACTCATAAAAAATTTAAAATACTGTTTTTCGTATGTTCACATACGACCTTTAAACCAACAAATTTTATCTCGTAATTATTTGTAATAAATAATTTTATTACCTTTTGCAATATTATCCCTATACAGCTTCGCACCGAACATTAAAATTTTGAAATATGATAACAATAAAAACAGTCAATTATTCGACTTTTATTTGATTACCCATGTATAAAATTACGGGTACGGCATTCTTAATATTTTACTAGCCCCCATATCACCCCTATAGGTGGGTATATAATGTAATTAAATTGATTTAATTAACAAAATGGTAGCTAAATAGATCTATATGAAATGTTCCATTTTACACTTGGTTCGTTTTAATGATTTAAATATTAAGTGCGTAACGAATTATATAGGTTTTATTATATTGAAGCACATTAACGATTAACTATTATAAAAGACGGTAAAATTATTTAAATTTAAATTTCTTGAGTTTATGAAAAAACTTTAATCCCTAAAAATATTTTCTTTTAATCTATTGTTACTATTCATTTCAAACTGGATAATGTTTTTTTGGGGAAGGGGATTGGGAAAAGTTTAAAAATTTAATAATAAAAATATATATGCGGCTTCATCACGACTGTCGTCGTCCTTCGGCTCCCAGTTTCCACACTTCTCGATGTTGCCACTGATCCGCGACCAGCCTCCGACATCTCATTGCATCTTCGACCCCTTCACTCTAACTTTTTCGAGGTCGCCCTCTCTTGCACCTTTCTATGGGTGTCCATTTAGATATTAAATTGGGTAAACGATGTTGCTCCATTCTTTGCACATGCCGATACCAAATTAACTGTCTTGTTTCAACAGTTTCTATAATAATTTTCTCATTAGCTACTCCCATTAATTATTCCCTTATTCTTTGGTTCCAAACCATATCACGTCTGGCTACTTTTGCTAAAAATTTAATCTAATCCCAAATGTATTTGACTTTTTTCAAGGAGATTAATGAATGAAACATAATTCTTAATTGAAAAACCTTTTCTTTATTTTGTTTCCATAAAGGACCCGTCCGAAAAAAGATAAGTGAATCTGCCTAGGCCCAACCTGGGTAGTGAGTGCCATAGTAGTGTTCACCCTTGCACATGTATTCCATAGCTGCAATATTAGGCCAAACCTAGCTTTGCATTTTCAATTTGTACCAAAATGTTTAATTTTGGACTTTTTCCTATTTCTCACTTTCCTTCCCTCCAAGCACGTGTTATATATTTTCTTGTAGGATTCTAAGAGCTCTATAAAACAATGCAGCTCCTCAAAGCACGGAGTTCAGAAGAAGATTTTTACAAAAACTTCTATATTACCTGTAAAAACAAATAAAACACGACCTTAGACCAAAATGAAACATATATTTATGAAATCTACGCCTTCGAATTAGTAAAAGTATGTCTAAAAATATTTTGTAAAATTGGGCCAAGTAAAACAATACTCAAGGCAGTATAATTAAAGAATTCTACTCAACTAATATTAATTTGTTAATAATAATATAATAAATTTTTATTTTGATTGTATCATATCCCTTATTTCCTATATTTTAAAATAGTATATTCACACGTTATTGATTCAATATTGCAACGTTGCATAATAAAAATCAAGTATCTCAAATATTTAACAATATCTGAGTTAATTAATCTGATATTTTATTCAAATCAAATTTTCTCAAAATTATAATTTTTCAGATACCTAAGATACGCTTGACACGGCAGATCTGTAATTGTAGGTACATGCAAAATTTAACGTTTATTGGTCGAAAAAAATGTAGTAATTATGTGGGTTATGACAAACAGACGAAAGGACATGATAAAATTATAAAGTTTACGAGATTTTTTCTTCGTAACCCTAAAAACATTCCTCTTTTATATGAGGAAACACATTGTGCAGTTCTGAGCAAGTTAGGCTACTTAGTAATCTCTCGCTCGGTAGCAGTGGATGAGTGTAGTTCAGTTGTTTTGATCACGTTTTGATTGTTATATTATTATAGTCATTATTGTCACTGCTGTGCGAAGCTACATACATGCGTATGTAGTATTATATATACGTATGCGACACTACGCAACTCACCTCAGGTCACTAACACACAGAAGACAGATCACAAAAATACATACTAAACGCTATGCACATAGATAACATATTTTCTATCCTTTTTTGCTTACACTGGTTTCAGCAGTATAGAGATAGCAATGTCGCCTCTGGTTTTCTGTGGGAGGAAATAAGTTGTAGCTCAATCAAAATAAGTAAAAAATTTTCCAGAAATATTCCATATAGATAAGTGTCTTGATTATTGTAAAAAAAAATTAAAATTTTCTACTAACTGCCAAAAAACTCTAAAGACAAATATTATGAATTTAGATTAAACTACCTTAATTTTCTATGGTAGCTGCGTTACAAATCGAAGAAATTCGGATTGAACATTATCTGAGCTTCCCGTACTTTACATTCATCCAGAGCCGATTGTCTCAGAAAGTGTTAGAGATACCGTAAAAGTAGATGGAATCTTTTTTGTTGGAAATTTTATCTTTAATTTTATTAATAGCTATAATATTATTGTCTACGGCTAATAGCTTTTGACAGATTTTTAAGAAAATAAGAAAATGAGCAACCATCTCACATTTTTTAGGGCTTTTGAATTAATCATCACCAATAGATTTTATCCGGCTTCAAAACTTTCGCAATTATTCCACAAAATGGTCATTCGAAGTATTAATTTGACTAGACTATTAGCATAAATGTTAGTCTTGTATAAGAATATTAATTGAATTAGTATTACATAAATAGTTCACCCTTAGGAAAATGTAAATATTCAAAAGATGTAAAACATTGTATAATTATGTGTTAATAGTTTGCGGTGTTTTGTGACTTTTGAATATATCTATACTTATATCTATTTACTTCATAATATGTTGACGAGAGTAAGGTGCGGTATGAAATATAAATACATTATTATTTAAGCATCAGTAGACACAATATTAGGTACAGTTACACTGTGAAAAAATTTGTGTTAAAATTAACACACATTTCACATGTCCAGAACGGTCCACTCGATTTTTTGTGTTATTTTAACACAAAGCATATGTTCAAATTCATACACAAGATTTGTGTCAATAATTTAACATAAAAGAGGAGCAAGAAAGACATAAATTTTGTGTTAATTTTTTAGATTTATCACAGAGTTAGAGTTGTTAAACTTTTATATTCACTATTTTACTTCCGCTGTTGCGCTTAAGATTACACAGGCCTGCAAAATTAAGACCATAAGAAACTTTTTTAATGTTAATAGGTGATCTTTATATTTTTTTGGGTGCTAAATCCAAATTTGAATTTCATTATTTTGTATCACCCACAGTTTTGTCACATTTTGGCTATGTCAGATTTAATGAAATATGCTAATATTCTATAGGAGTGGAAAAGAAATAACTTGTACAAGACAAACAGAACTTTATTTTAACACATAAAATATATTTTTATTCCTAATTCTAAGTTTTATGAAGATTTTAAGAGTCCATGGGCTTATATTTTCTTTGTCTCTTTTCTTTGAAGCTTCGGATGTAGCTTTTTCGTCTGTGTGCCGCTTGCTGACTTTCTCGGTGAAAGGACCAACAGTAATCTCCCATCATCCTGGTGTTCTAACGTCCCTGATAGCGTTTTTCCATTATCTTGATATTCTGGTGGAAACGTTCTCCTTGTTCCTCACTGACAGCTCCTAAATTGTCCAGAAAGTAGTCTAGCTTAAAAAATGAACCGGTTTTTAAGCTCGTTAATCATCCCAAATTCTTGAAGCGATTAAGCATATTTGGTACAATGGTTATATTACAGTCTGGACTTTTTATGTTACCCAAAAACTTAGTAACAACTTCCTTGAAAGCAATCCAAGCCTCTTTCTCTTTCACTGATATATGTAATTCAAACTCAGAGTCAAACATCATTTCTCTTATATCAGGGCCAATGAAGATGCCCTCTTGTAACTTTGCTTCTCATAAATACGAGAACTTTGGCATCATGACGCTGGCCGGAAGTTTTTTTGTAGTCAAAATTTAATAATTTCAATCGATTGTAGGCCGTTTGTAGATGTTTGTAGTATATTTATTTTCGTTTGTAGCCCTTTACTTTATTTTTAATTAACAATCAAAATTTTGTACTGAAGTTAGCCGGAAGCAATCGTGAAGGTAATTTTTTTTGGTAACAATAGAAAGATTTTCATTTGTAGTGTCTAAATATAACGGTAAAATGTTCGTAGGGTCGTCTGATAAAGCATAATTAATTAATAAAATTCACCAAGTGCGTGCTGGACACGCATTATCACAGTTACGTGCTCAATAGCTAATTTTTCGCAATTTTTAGGATAAAATGTAGGAAATTTAATAGTACGTATCGACGGATTACTACTAGAACCACGTAGGTCGATTTTTCACTCTTTTGAGATAATTGACCGAAACATTATTTTCAACCGGTTTGGAAAAGTTTTATTGCTTTGTTGCCCCCCACCACTCCTTTAAAGGTTAGATCGGATCCAAAAATTGACCCCACTTTTATAGTATTGATTCCCCATTTTATCAGCCCACTTACCAAATTTCAGCTCAGTTCGTTCATAAGGGGGCCCTACACATGCAAAAAGGAGCCACGAATTATATATATATATATATATATATATATATATATATATATATATATATATATATATATATATATATATATATATTAGTGATGGAGAACTATCGATAGTCCTGACTATCGATAGTTCTGACTATCGATAGTCCCGACTATCAATAGTTACGATAGTCGTGAAACTATCGATAGTTATCGATAGTTTATCGACAGTTTTTGATACCCAAGTAGTGCAGCATTTAGATAGCCGGCGAGCAAAAAAAAAAAAAGAAAAAAGGTCGCCGGTTTTACGCTGGGGCGGAATTATTCCTTTTTTCCCGGAAATTCCCTTAAAATGGTTGTTTTTATATCTCTGGCTATAATTTCTACGAAATTTTTATTATCTTTAGCATTTATAAGTAAACGAAATGACTGAAAAAATTTATCGAAAACTATCGATAGTAAAAAAAAATATCGATAGTTTTCGATAGTCAAAACTATCGATAGTTCTCCACCACTTGTATATATATATATTGTATATATATATATATATATATATATATATATATATATATATATACAATATATATATATATATATATATATCTATATATTTATATATGTATATATGTACATATATATATATATATATATATATATATATATATATATATATATATATATATATATATATATATATATATATATATATATACAGTGCGTTCATTTCAAGATTACACATTGCATAATATAATATAGTATATGACTGTCCACTTCAAAATTACACATAGGGAAAATTTCAATGGTAATTTATAGTGTTCCTATGGAAATTCAATTGTTATTTTCATAAAAGTATTGGTGTTCAGTTGAAAATTACACATTAGTATTACTGAATAGCAAATTTTATTCAATAGTTTATTTAAGAAATAAAAATTAACAAATTATTGTTGTTTATAGAGATATTTGCTGTGAAAACGAGCCAATATTTCTCTTGCCTTAAAGTACCACACACATTTTTTTCATTTTCTATTTTTCTTTCATTTGAAGTTTAATAATTGATATGTTTTACTTTTAATTGCAAATGATTTACTTTAGAATATTCTGACAAAATTTAGAAAAATGAAGTGTTATTATTAATTTCCCTAGAAACACTATCTGTTATATATATATATATATATATATATATATATATATATATATATATATATATATATATATTGTAACTAACACATGTAACTGTGATAATGCGTGTCCGGCACGCACTTGCTGAATTTTATTAATTAATTATGCTTTTTCAGACGACCCTACGAACATTTTACCGTTATATTTAGACACTACAAACGAAAATCTTTCTATTGTTACCAAAAAAAATTACCTTCACGATTGCTTCCGGCTAACTTCAGTACAAAATTTTGATTGTTAATTACAAACAAAGTAAAGGGCTACAAACGAAAATAAATATACTACAAACATCTACAAACGGCCTACAATCGATTGAAATTATTAAATTTTGACTACAAAAAAACTTCCGGCCAGCGTCATGATGCCGAGAACTTTGAGCCAAGATATTGGAATTATAAGATATTATATTCATTATAAGATATTGGATCGCTGGCTTTCGCATATTTAGTATTATATTGATTGCATTAATTTTCTGAACTATTTTTTTGAATATAAAGGTTTATGATGTAAAATGTCGGGAAATGGTGGGTGATACAGCAATGTTATTGTTATTTTCAGATTCAGCACACTAAAATCCATAAAAATATGGTTAAAGTATTAAAAAAGTTTTTTAGTCGTTGGCCTGTGTTATTTGAAAATCGTCAAAAGTTATAACGATTTTGTTCAAATATTATTATAAATGAGATTGAAAGAACTCAAAGTAAGTCAGTTCTTTGAGAAAATTCTTATTTGTTTCCATGTATATATACCAACATATATATAATAAAAAAGATGAGAGTAGTTTTTATTATTAAACAAAACCGAAAAATTGTAAGTTTTTTCAGTTACTAACGAATATAGTTTTATTAAACGTTTAAAAATGAAACAAATTTTTTTACATTTTAAGGTTATTTTGTAACAGGTTCAGTTAGAAAAAATCATGTAAGCTTACGAAATTGTATATTACATGATACAATCCCGTAAGGTTACATGATTTTTTTTTTAACTGAATCTGTAACAAAATAACCTCAAAATGTAAGGAAATTGTTTCATTTTTAAAAGTTTAATAAAACTATATTCGTCAATAACTGAAAAAACTTATAATGTTACGGTTTTGTTTAATAATAAGAACTACTCTCATGTTTTTTATTATATACATTTGGGTACATATATATTCTAAAAGAGATTAACACTTTACCTCATCAACGAGAGCGAACCAGTCGACTGCTGATAGGGCGGATTGAAAAGGCGCTCACCAGCCTACCGTAACTCGCATGTATTCACTGAGCGTGCCTATCATTTGTTTTACCCTGGTACGGGGGAGGCAGGGTATAAAGTCGTATGCCTATATATATTAGTTTTACCTTGGCATTACGCGTTATTTCCCCACAGGCCAGGACGTTTAATTTGCCCGCGAGATTTAAATATACTTTTATATATTTATTAATATGAATACATATATAGGATTAAAATATCACATAAATAAAACACAATTTTTTTTAAAAAAAATGTTAGTTTTATTTAAAAATAATCATATTTACATTATAAAATTATTAATAATTAAATAATGATATAAATATTACAATAAGTAAATTTTAAAATATAATTTGCTATATTTGAACAGAAATAATTTGAAGAATTATTTATATTTCACAAAATATTAGGAGGAAAATTACAATTTATTATATTGAAAGAAAGAAATTTATTATACTAAAGGATTTGGACACATTTTTCTTTTTATACCATAAATACATTAATTATGGTATATAAACATTACAATTAAATTGTATAATTCGTATATTTGAAAAAACGTCGTTGGAAAAATGATTTGCTATTAACAATACATTGAAAATAAAAATTAAAAAATATTTAATACGTACTTTTTAATTTCATTCTACAATAAGTGTAGAAGAGAAATATTAAAATAGAAAAAACAATAAGTTCAAAATAAATGTATGCATTAAAATTTTCTTAAATGTTTCATTTCAATTTTCATTTTTTAAGTTTCATTTTTGTCTTACAATTTATATTATTATTATTATTTTAAGATATTGGAAAAATATAGATATCTATCCATATTCTTTAAAATGAGTATTTTCTTCTTTAATATTAAAACATGTAATCCTAATACATGTAATTTCTCTCCAATACAGTAATTATAAATTATATGTATATTTTAAAAACAAAAAGTCATTTTAATAACAAAAATATGACCAATTAACGATAAAATATGATTTATGGTTTTTTTTCTCATAAAAATTCATTTAGGCTAAGGCTACACGTGCGTTTTTTAACGCCTAGTTTTGAGCGTTAAATAACGCTAGTAATATGGGCAACATTGATATGAATTATAGTGTCTACACGTAGCGGAAATTATCGCTCAGTCTGGAAAGACACACGCGTTTTCAAGGTTATAACGCCAGACGATGGATCTGGCCGGTCTAGGCCTCTACGGCGATAAAAAACGCATGTGACCAGTGTGACGCATCTGGCTGGCTACACGAGCGACAAATAACGCTAGTAACGCCAAATGTCATATCCGCCATATTATACCACATAATTATGTATTAAGAGATACAAATTGATGATTCAGTTTCATTCTATTTTCATACTTCGAATTTATAACACAATAAATATTGAATTGGAATTTGTCGATAATGAACTATTAATTCTTGAAGTTCAAAAACACTAATGGCGTTATTTATCGCTCGTGTACCCGCGGATCAGCGTTAAAAAACGTCGCGTTAATTTTCGGTCAAAAATTAGACGTTAAAAAACGCTCGTGTAGCCTTAGTACTTGATGATTGATGCCATATTTCGACGGCTTAATCTGCAAAGAAGCTAATTCCATTTTTTATAAAAATACAGATTATTACTTCATTAACTTCTTTTGTGTGGTTTCTTTAATTCTGTAAAGGTGATAACTCCTAAATTTTAATAAAATTTTAATTATAAAACAAAATATTTAAACAAGCATGAGAAATTAAGCAGTTTTAAGTCGCTACTGTAAAATCAGCTACAATGGAGTTAGCTTGTTTGCAGATTAAGCCGTCGATTTACCCTGTTTGCCAATGATCACATATGTATATTTGTGATATCTTTGATATTACAATTTTTAAAAATATTTTTTCAAATAAAAAATCTTACTATTAATAGTAAGAGTTCAAAACTACTATTAATAGTAAGAGTATTAAAATGTCTGATAACTTTAAAAGAAAAAGAAAATACGCTGCCAATGGGGTGTGGCACACAGCTTCCTCGTACTCGTAAAAGACTTTAAAATAGTATTTTACCAAATGTATATACCGTCAAATTATATTTCCGCCTTAAAGTTCATAAAAAATTGATGTAACTCAAAATACTTAAAGGCTAAATTATAAAATAATAACAAAGTTATTTTAGAAACTAACCCCCACAATACTTGAAAAATTTGAGCGAAATAGGACTAGCAATAAATAAGATATTGACATTCAAGTGATCTGTGTGGAGTTTCGGAAGGGCTTAAGTCAGGGGTGCGACTTAGAGGACTTCTGTTTTCTTAGTTCGCCACAAGCTGGTGATTGGCGAATAGATGGCATAGAGGCAGTTGGTAGAGTAGACGTGGGCGCTTGAGGTACTTCTTGAAGTGCTCTTTTGCTAGGAATTGGTGTAACAGCGATTGCGGGAGGTGCTGATATAGTATAGACAGTAGTTGAACTAGGTGGAGTTGTAGTTCCAAGCCGTTCTTTTTTGATACTCGGAGAAGAAGGAGTTTGAGTCTAAAATGGTGAAAGTAATAAATTAATTTTATAAAAAGTAGTTTGGTTTGATAATTTAATTTCACCTGGTCTGGTTAGAACTCTTCCTCCAGACCATCGGTATCCATAGAACTTCTTTGTTGATGTTGAAGCATAAGCAAATGTTTTCGTCTGGATGACGGAGCTAGCAATGTACCCGAAGGAGAAGTAGCAGTTAAGGAACTTAAGTCTGATGTACATAATACAGTGCCATTATCAGCGCCTGAATCGGCTTGTAAAACAGTGACTTGGGATTCATTCCAGATTCCATCAAAATGATCCCTTAAAAATACAAAAGAAAGTAAATATATCGTTAGAAAAAACGTATTTCTATGTAATTTTCACCTGACGTCATTTGCTAGTGAATCTGAAGATGCAAAAGGTGATTTTGTTTTTTCTTCACAAGTAGGCACAACTCCCTCATCATCCTTTTCAGGTTCTAAATTTAAACCTGGTGATGAAGGTGTTGACTTTATAATAGAAATAGGCTCCTGTTGTTCCGAAATTTCTAGCAGGTCACCGTTACTTGTTGAGGACCGTCCATCTTCTACGCTAATACTACGTTCACATTGTTTCGCCGCTGAAAAATTTCTGGTAGGGTGACGTTGGTACTGGTATTCTGAATTTTGTTCCAGCTTCCGAATATGATTTTGTTAATCGGCAACCATTTAATAGGCTTCCATTGCTTTGTGCGCGTTGAGATACCATTTTTACCTGGAAAGTTTTTAAAGTTTCGTTCAATAACTTTTCGTAAAAATTAATTCGTAGATAGGTACATACTTAGGGAAATTTTTAGAAGTCGTACATATGTGATTTTTTCTTTTTAACCGATAAAAACGAAGCAATAGTGGTGGAAATTTTAAATTATGAAAAGTTAAAGCACGGAAGCATATTTTTGTTTTGGAAAACTCAAATTTATTAATATTTTTAAAAATTTTTATAATGACAACTGTATAACACTTTTTTGAAACAAATTATTGTATAATTTATTTATAGAAAACGATAAAAATAACAGAACAATGCATAACACAAGTGAGTAAAGAGGATCCGCTCATCGAAGTTACAACATATGGACGAGTTCTACATTTTACCCGAAATGTACATATTGAAAATTTTTTAATGTCCATAAGGGGGAATGAAAATTCATATTGCGTTTATATTATATTTCTACATTCATGAAAATACGATTGAGAATAAACAATTTTCAGTTGATTGCATTTCAATCAAAGTTCGTCTAACTGAACTTTTCTTAACACATGCAATGGACAAATCTAGAATAATCCGAATAATAGTGGAACGTGTATGGACAAACTATATTATCAGTATATTTATATGCAAAATTCAAAAAACACCTTACCTTTGAATAAATAATTTGTTGGAAAACATATTTTACAGAATGTAAATATGTAATACACAAAAAAGTATTTGTACCAAAAATCTTCTCAATAATATTCAAACAAAACCAGTAACTAACACAAAAATAAAAATAATAACTACTACAAGAAAGAAATATCCAAAAATACAAATTAATATTACACGAAAACCGAAAAATATAACAGATAAATGTTTGCTATATTACGCAAATTGTAGTATTTATCGTATTTATATAGGTTATAAACGGTTATTTAGGTTATATGTTGAACAAAAACACTAGATGCTTTTCGGTATTTTTCGTTATTTTTCGTCTTTTAAAGAATACAAGATAATGTCTCCCAGAAATATTAGTAAATATTTGTATCGTCGATAATAAATGCATGCAATAATAATAATAATAATGGTAATATAAATAAAAATATTTATAATTATTCTGAAACCCATTGTACGAGTTTGTAGGCTGTCAGAGGTAGCAAATTTTACCCTGCTGGAGTAAGGGGATTGTTTGATACATGCATATACATGTGGTCTCCACTTTTGCCTATCTTAGTTCCCAGCCCGTGGCGCTCACCACCCTCCAGGACTACTTCCAGGAGAACCGCATCAAAGTCAACTCCAACAAGACAGAGGCGACCGTCTTCACACACTCCAGGCTGCTTCCACGTTCCCAGCTTCGATGCGGCGACTCCCGAATCACCACATCACCTGTCATCAAATACCTCGGTCTGTACCTCGACCGTAAACTCACGTTCAAGACAGCTGTAACACGACGACGAATCGCCGGCGAATGTGCTGCTGCCCGACTGCGGCCCCTACTCATCTCCAATGTCATCCCGACGGCGAAGAAGATACAGCTGTACAAGACGTGCATCCGGCCCATCGTCACATACGCCGCACCTGTGTGGTGCACTGTTTCATCTGGCAACATTGCCAAATTGCAACTGTTCCAGAACAGGATACTTCGTCTTATCCTGAACGCCCCGCGACGTACCCCGGTACGTCAACTACATCAAGAATCAGGCGTTGAACCTGTTCTTAACCACATAATGTCACTAACTTCACGTCACCTGGCCAGATGCCGTCTTCACCACAACGACCGAATTGCTGACATGTTCCTGCCTTCAAAGACGCTGTCCAAGCGGAGCAAGAAGTTCAACCTGCCGAAGGATATCTCCCCACCGTGACTGCCCTCGGCCCCGGGGGGCGGTCAAATGTGTACGTGCGGACGGAGTAAGTGAAGAGAAAGTGTGCGCGTAAGTGTGTTTAGGTTAAGTTTTTATTTTATTTTTAATTATTCATGTTTAAAGGTTTTTTGAAAATTTTCCTTTGTATAGTCATTAATAATTAAGTATTTTCATGTATTGTATTACTTAGATTGTACATGTTAGGTTAGGGTTAAGCACTAGTTGTAGGTACCTAGATTTAAGTGAAGTATTATAATTACATTAAAATTTTGTAAAATATTGTACCGTTTTTAGAAAAAATATATTTCGTATTTCGTATTTCGATTGACACTTATAACATTTTTTTTCTCTACACAAATCTTGTGTCAGTTCTGTGTTCTTAAAAATAGGTTAACATTTTTATTCTGTTAATTGAAGTTTATGTTAATATTTTAATTTAACATAAACATGAAATGTTACATTAACACAGGGTTTTGTTACTTATTTGACACAAAGATTTTAACCACTGGTTTTTTTGTACGGAAACACAAATGTTTTTTACTGTGTAGTTATATTTTAATCGAACCCTTAAACAATAAAAAGAAACTAACACTGGAATACCTACACATATTAATGTGTAAAAATCAGTTTTGCTTGATTCACCATGTGTGCTAAAGGGTTGATGACGGATTTCTGCATGATGAAAAGAGGTTCTATAGTCTATCGCAGGGTTTTTCAACCTGTGGGCCGCGAAGCCTTTTTAAGGGGTCGCAGTTACTTTAACAATAAAACCACTCTAGTTCAATATATAATATATTAAATAAAGAAAAGGTTAATGAAAGGTTCCATTAATGTGATGGTCTCATAATACTTTCGCTTGATAATATTTCAAAACAAATAACTGCGGCTTATTTTCAATAACAGTAAATCCGAGTTTTAAATAATTGTCGTCATATAGACGCTTTTAGCGAATTTCCAGAATGGAAACTCGCTATTACAGCCACTGTCATGACACGACTTGAACCCGGAACCATGGCAGAAATTTGTTTTGAGGTCCCTAGGAACCGAAAATAATATTCACTCAAATTTATATATATATATATATATATATATATATATATATATATATATATATATATATAT